>CM035228.1:63218475-63685225 GCA_020226215.1 Sindora glabra
CCTATTCAATTAGTATTAATAATTAAAATTTGATAATTATGATATCCATTAATGCGCTAATTATTTTTTTAATAGAAGTAACACGTTATCTAATTAAAAAATCTTATAATGAGTACACTTTACCTAAAATTTATCTTTATAATCCTCACTCTGGTATTCGCGTGCAATTATGGCCACTTCTAGTACACAATTCTATCTATGAAGAGACTGCATCAATCAACAGTGTTACAAAAGAATAATCTAAATTCACTATTCTAAATTTACTCTACCTACTTTCACTTGTGTATTTGTAAGTCCTGAAACTACAGATATGTGAAAAAGAGTGCGCAGTAAGAAAGTGAAATAATATTACTCTTACCATATAACAGTTGAGTACGTACCAATGACAAACTGAAAAATTAAAAAACACGGATGAAGAGACAGTCTGCTCCGAGAACCACGAATTTGACATAGAAATCGACATATCTATTATATACAAGTTTTACCTGGTATTAAGTTCAGGAAAACATTGAGGGGTTGTAGGAATATAAATAATTGTTCTTGCCTCAACATTTTCTTCCAATGACACAATTATTCTATAAACAATGAATAAATATGAAATAATATGTCCGTTCGAAACAAAAATTGCACATAAAAGTGACTAAAATCTGACTCTTCAAAATCACACGTGAAGGATCGGAGTATATGCTTTTCAGCATCTTCTTTCCTACTCGTCCTGGCCTTTAAGGCCATTACTGTTTTCTTGGCTGCTCGTCCTTTGCACCTCCGCAGTGGTCTTCCCGTCAGCCGGCTCATCCATATTAGTTGGTTTCCCCTGTTGCAGTCACCGAATTCTGGTTATCAACCACAAGATATCATGCAACTGATTCCAGCAACCGTGCTATGTATATAGCAGCAAAGCCGAACCACGTGTACAAATAACTAACCTTGTTACGATCACGCCATCGTGAAAGCAAACTCATTCGCGAGGCTGGCATGGACTCTTGATTATTTCGTGATATTGGTGACTCTGGCTGTGGAGATCTATATAGCAAAAGTCAATCTCAGTAACAAAAGATGTTTCATGCAAGGGTAGAATGCAGTAACCTTCATTTGCTTTTCAATAATTACGGTTGCACCTTTTGAATTTTTTATTCCAACAGATGATGATGTGGATGACACAACAACACAGCGAAGGCTTATTACAAGTTTGGGAAAGTAGGGCTGAATCCATAACTAGAGAGAAGGAAAAAAAATGGCAGACACCAGCAATCAAAATCAGAAAATTTGAAAAGAATAATGCAATCTCACAAATTAATACCGATTGGGCAATTTGCAAAATCTAATTTAATCATTTTTTCAGAATTCTCCAACTGCACACGAGTACACTTGATTTGCACACATTGTATTTATCATCTTCCTTTCTATAATTAAACACGCACCGTGGAGATGGTTGCAGCACTTTAACTTGGCCAGACTGATACTGCAAAGTGGCTTCTAGCATAGACTCTGCCATAACCGCTCTCTTCTCCATCTCAGCAAGGGCAGCAGTTGCCTCTTCATACTTTTCCTGTCAATCCAGTAAGTAAATATAAAATTGTAACTTTCTGCAGTACGGATTCAGTATCATGCACTTGCAACATAATACAACAATTCAGAATTATAATGAGCTTAACATAACACAGAACAGGCATATAGATTTGCAAAATGGCACTAAGAATAAACAAGATATAATAAGGTACCGTATAGAATCTACAGATTTTAAAGAAAAATGAGACATAAATGTAGAACATTCACCGATGTGCAAAAATAGATTAACTGCATCTAGGTAACAGAACTATGATCCAGGAAACTACATTCACAGAGACAAGTAGATTATAGAAAATTCACATCAAATTGGTTGACATCCCACATTTCAGATTGTGCTTTTACATGGAACAAGGCTGTTGTTTATGATCTTCAATTGCAAGTGCTAGGAAAGCAGCAGCGGAACCAATCAGTTTAAAGCAAGAATGGACCCAATCAGTCTCTCTCTCTCTCTCTCTCTCTCTCTCTCTATATATATATATATATATATATATATATCTTCTTCTTTTTTTTCCTGAATAGGAAAAAGAAAGAATACGATAGGAGAGGATAAGTAATCCTTAAAAATTAATACAAAATTGCTGGCCAATTTCTATGCAAATCAGACCAGCTCAACTTTCTGAAAAAACCAATCAGTTTTTTAGTCAAAATTAAGATTTTCAATCCAGATGATATATAGAGCCAATTATACATTGTAGGTTGACAACTTTTAGCTTTACCCATTAAAAAAAATTACATAAACAATTATAAGCATTACAATGTTTTGCCTAAAGTGTAATTTAAACGATTCTCAACCTCAAACTTCTGTTCTGGCTGCCATAAGTTCCCCAAGAAAAAACTTTCCCTACTTGTCACAAGACACTAGAAAGGCATGCTTGTGATTTATTATTAGAAACTACCAGGTCATCTGCTGCTATATAATTTGATCAAATTTCTGAGGCTTCAGCAACAGAATATAAATGTGAAATAAAAACCAATCCTAGCGAATAGGTCCAAACAGAGAAGAAAAGGCTCTATAATATGGGAGATTAGTGTACATAACTAGAAAAGAATGAAGAACTTAAATGGATTGTCAGATTAATACCATATAATACATAACAATAAAATGCATTGATCTGTACTCATTATATAAAAATTTGAAATGATATTCTTCATAAACTCAACCCAAGTCTCGCAAACAATATGGATAACCAAAAACGTACAATAAAAAATGGGTATTGGAAAGGGAATGGTAGCCAAAGGTGAATTTATTTGCGAAATGTCAGAAGCATCAGAGCAAGAAAAACACCACTTTTAAAAATGGAAATGGAGTGACTTAAATAAGATGAAAATTCATTTTGCAAGCATTGCCTTGTTTAACCAGAAAAACATAAAATGTAGAAAGGATAAATTTAATAGCAAGCTTACTGTAAAGTTGCCCTGTTTAACAGAACTGAAACTCTACCACTTAGGTTTTCACAATGAAATCAATAATTAGATTATGACGCGAAAATAAGTTGACATGCTTGATTAACTTCTTGAATGTGATGTAAATAGAGAGTATATGATTCAAAGAGGGAAACACTAGATGATTCTAGAAGAGATTCCTTGCTAGTTTGGATTCAACATATTCCCGAGGGTTCTATCACTAGGTTCAAGTTCCATCAATCCTTGGACTCCCACTTAACAAGGGCAATTTGAACATTATGCGCGGTAGCTCAGTGGTTCAAGTAAATGTCAACATGATATACTGACACCAGAAAGGGATAGCAAGAAGAGAAATTATATATCGTTAGCATAAAATAAAAACTAAGAACAAAAGCTAAAACTGTTATGCAGCAACTAGGCATGATCTCCAAACGTGCTGGACATACTGTCAGAAATGAAAACTCACTGGGCTTAAAACTCAGTACAGACCCACAACTACATTGTGCTGAAGCTCAACACTTGTAACAGAATCTTCTTTTAGGGACGGCAAAAATTAAATATAGCCAATTCGCCAAAGTAGGCTCTGATACCATGATAAAAAAAGCCTAAATATTGAGCCACTATTTTACAAGGTCTGAAATGGTATTACATACTTAGCCACTTGGATAGTGAGTATATAATAGAATTTGACCCTGGTGACAAAAATACTTTAAGGCTTTGATGCACTACAAAAGTGTTTTATTGAGAAAAAGCAATTTAGAGTATAATACAAAAGATCCAAATAATGAATGGATTGACAAATATGTGACATTATATGACATATTTTAGCAATGATGCCATCAGGCACCATATTACAGAAATCCTTAATTCAGCAACCACAAACCGCATTATCCAGGTCATGTCTAAAAAATGTTTTCCAAGCACATGCAAAAGGCAGTTTTGCAGGATCAAAGCGAAAAGTAAAACTGTTAGCCACTTCAAAAGAAAGCTATAAAGACACAGTAACATATCAGATGGTATGATATGAAAGAATTCATGTAAAATCCACCGCAGATTTAAAGTTTCTTCAACTTAAAAAAACAACAGGTTGGCAAGACTGACAAACAGTTCAATGCCTGGAAAATTACTAGCTTGTATTTGTGGTAGATATTGGTAAATATAAGGGCACCAAGAGGAAGAAGAAGAATTAAAGGTTACCTGAAGCATTTCAGCAGTGCACCGTTGTGCTGCTGCATCTTGCTCAGCAAACCTGCGAGCATCTTCTGTTACCTTCTGCTCTTGCTCTACCCGCATCAAGACCTATAAAATTATCAGCAGATATTAAGAAATGACAATGATTTTCCTGACAATGCAACTAAAGTGGATGAGTCATAAATGATACCTGAAGCATAGCACTTTCCTGTTCTTGCTTATCAGCAAGTGCCTGCCTGAGTTCAGTAACCTCGTGTTCTAGCTGTTCAACCTAGAGATGACAAGAATTATATTTATTAACTTCAAACAAACCTTCACCAAGAACAAGTTAAAACTCAGACACCAAGAAAGCATCTAGCTGACTAGCTTGGCAGAAATAATTTTAACTAAATCAACATTACAGTCAACTACATGCAGCCTATGTACAAAGTTGAAGTCATGGTCTTCATGGCAGTTTTATTGCCACCATTACAGGTCTAGCAATCAATGCCATTGAATAGAAAGGAATTGAAAACGTGAATGTTACAATATCTGAATCAACTATATTTAGACCCTACAGAGGGAATGGGCACACATTTTAGGTGACAAAAAGAAGAATGCAACAAGGAAGTGCAGAAGCGTACAGCCTACAAAACAGAAAGAAGAACAAACTTACAGGAGACTCGTAATTTTCTGACACGGGAAGTTAAAATATAAATTCTAGCTAACCAAGGTATGTTATTTGATATTTCTTAGGGGGCTGGGAGTTGCATTTTCCAATGTATCAGCATGACAATGCCAACAAATCCCCAACATATTAAGTCCTATAATTAATTCTTCTGTATCTCTTATTCACTAATGGCTTATATTCTCTAATTTCACACAAAAATATATTCCAAAATCCTAAGCAATGTTAATGAAAGGGCAGCCAGAGTATCCAATATGGTCTTCAATGCTCAGATAGTAGTAAAGAAAATCCTGCGAAGGGAGGGCAAAGGATTTAACTTTATTATATTCAGAGAGGGTCGATTGATTTAAAGAACTCCATGTTACGTGTCTCCTTGACATCAGGAAAATATATTTTATTGCCAAATTTCAGTCTGAATATTAAAGTGAAAGCCATGTAAGAGTTGGCACAGTGGCTGGGTACCAGCATATAGAATACTAGTATTGACTAAAGGCAAGGATTACAAGGCCAATGAACAAAATCCTCTTTCTGAATAAATTCAATTCGAAATAGTCCCAGCTCATTGTGCAGAATGACCTGATAAGCCCTTAAATCTCACAACTGCTTGTTGGAAGGGTCCTACAAAGCCAAAGCTATGCGAAATCAAGTTTCTTTATATTTTTCTGAATTACAGGTCAGAGAATATGTACCAATGTGGACAATTATTCATCAGACTTCAAGATTGACAAAATGAAAAATAAAACTGCCTTCCAGAAACATCTCTAGCAGCTACAGAACATCAAGCAGATTTAGAAATTATACAAATATACACTATCATGATGGAAGAATAGAACTGCCGTGAGAATTCACAACATACCTTGGCACTGAGTTGCCTCCTATTATCCTGCTTTACCATTTCCATCAATGCTGTTTCAAGCTCTTCAGCTCTGCAAAAAAATTAGGGGAAAATTGCAATCACAAGTGCTATGGGTAAAAGAAGACCATTTCAATTTTCATGCAAACATTCCATAGCCAAGCACAAAATTAAATGGTAAAGAACTTGCCGATACTTTCAGGGGCATAAAAACATCATACACTAATTGTCACGTTTCTATTCTTTGGATTTTAAAAATTGAAAAAGATAGTATGTAGCACTCTCGGTCTGAATAAACCTCTCCAAACACAGAAAATCACCATTATATTAAGCCTTTCCAAAGGCTTTGACTACAGGAATCTACAATGGCCGCTAAAGGTCTTTTGCAGGTCTAAATTCTAAAATAAGTGAAATGCAAACTGCACTAGCAAACTTCACCATATCAAAAGCTTATCAAAAAGCAGTTATTGAATCAATTGAGGGTCTTAAACTGATTGGAGGACAGTTTTGGAGGTTGGATGCATACTTAATACAGCATTCCCACTGCCATTCACACTTTTCACATAAACAATGCCTCAGCCTATAACATATTGTCATGAATCCAGAAAGGGTAAATGCAGGGAAAGGGAAGGATATGAAGAAAAACTTCCTAATTGAACTATAATTAGAAAGGTAGCCCTCCATTTCCTTCCCTTTCCCCTCATTAATCCTGCTTCCAGACGTAACATTCCAGCAAAAGGAAAATAAAAAGAATAAGATCAGAAACAAAAGAGTAACTCTAGAAATGCTCCCTTTTTTCCCCCCTGATAGAATGCTCTTTCTAAAACAAAACCTTCTGAGCTCAACTCGCATTAACTGTTCCCCTAAACAAATGAACAAAGAAATGGAGCCTAAACTCTCCGGCAGCTCAATGACTAGCAATATCAGCACAAATGGAACAGTGGACAAAGCCCAAGCACTCATAAATAAGTGACTCTAAGGCACAGAGTGCCCAACATAGTTTCAGTGAATGGTAAATAGCCATGATCCAGTGTAGAAACATCAATGCTCAACTGTTGTAAATTGTTATCAAGTAGAGCTTGCCACAGCAAGAATAATAAATCAATGAACCTATTGCAAATTTGCAATAGAGTCTAGAGACAGGTTTAATATATAATTGTGAAAAGCAGATAGGTCAATATCATTTCAACTTTCAAATTTTAAATACCTAAGAACAGCTGATCTTCTTTCTTCTAGCAATCTGCACAGCTCAACTTTCAACCATACTACCTGCATGAGGTTCAGGCCTTATAAGAATGCCATATCATGATCAAGGTGCTCTGTTTTATGATGAAATAGCAAGCTCCAAAGGTAATGTCAAGAAAAGTAGATTGTCCCACAAAATTTTAGTTAAAATAACATCAGGGAAGAGCAATAATTAATCCCTAGAAATTCAAGATCAATATGTTACACTACACTTTGCTAACCTTTTTTTGCTAATACTGAATATTGATTCCTCCCCAACGAGAACCAATCATTTAAGTTGTTAAGAGAATGCTCATGATTCATGTATGGATTTACTATATCCCTGACGCTTGGATATCCATTTGGGCTTGAAGTGTACACATAGCACAAGAACCATCTTACATTGTGCTAAAATTTAATTTTGATTAATGGAGTGAAAGCAATAACCAGGTATGAACCCTTGACCCTTAGATCCATGAGGCTCTAATACCATTTCAAGCATCAATTTGTCCCAAAAGCTTAAGTTGATAGAAATATGCCCAGGAGTGGTTTTATTATATATCTATCAATCTCCAATCCCACAAGGCAGATTTTCACAGTATTATATCTAACATGAGCCAAAAGCATAATCATATTATCACTTAAGATATCCCAGCCACATGGAGAGACATCACCTTGATGAATACAAAATCTAAGACGACATTTTACAATCTCGTTCCTCACTTTCCATATAATTTCAACACATTGGTTCAACTTCTTCCCAAGAATTGACATCATAATTTTCAATATTTAGAGTCACACTAATATTTTTCTAACAAACAACTTTATTATGACAGAAATAAATATTGGTATTAAAAATAAATTTTCCAAAATGTTGTTCTTCATCAAAGGAGAAAAAGAAACCATACTACTAATAAGAACAGAAGAATATAGAATCTCAAGGACAAGGGGAAGAAACAATGAACAAATCTAATAAACAGTCTCACATTCTACTCTGTAAGTTAAATTTTTAAAAGAAATGAGACAAGATGATAATCAAATAATTGAGTTGGGCATTAGTCTTCAATCTCATATGTTCTAAAACAACAGAAATAACAACAATAATAATAACAACCCACTGCATCCTCAAATCATAAGAGAAAATTCAACCTTAATAGGCCAGTAGATTAAATTAGTAATACGTATCAGAAAAAAAACTGAGTTGAAATACAAATCTGCAGAAGCTTTAAGGATGACATACTCCTATCTTACTAATTTGGGTGGTCTGTTTTAGATGGTAAAGATAACAATGACCAAACATCTAATGTCATTATCTTATAATATAAAACAACAGTCAGGGAGTCAGAATATGACAAAGGAAGCAACCTGCTCTTGAAGATCTGGACCCAAATCTATCTCACCATCTCCAGTCAGGCCAATGAGAACTTCATCTGCATTAGTGGAACTAGATCCTGAGCGAGATAAACTACCATCCACTGATTGCTCAGTATTATTTGTTTCCATCAGGACTGATTTAGGATCAGGCTTAAAACCAAATAGCTTAGATGCCAGACCCTGAGAATCCCTCCAGGCTTTAAGCCCTTTAGATCTTTCTTCAACTGCAGCCATTACAGCAGGTCGATGTTTGTTTCTCAGCTCTTGCAATCGGGCTTCATTTACATTTTGGTAACCCATGCAAGCTGTCAATACAAGTTGACTGCTATCAAATGTGGAGCCAGCCAATGACTGAAGCAAAGTAACAGCATCTCCAGCATCCTTAGTTGTTACCAATGCTGGGCCTACAAGAAACTTAGTAAAATTAAGTATCTTGGAGATAAATATGGCCTAGGGATTTCTCAATAATGCAGTACAATATTCAAAGCATTACACGTGCACACACATATGTGCAATGTTTTACCCAGTACCATATAGCTCCATTAAAGCAAGTGCTGTTCTAAATAGCATAACACGGTTTCCTTCAAAAAGCAGCACATCCCACACTCGTAGAACTGAAGTGCAAACAATTAACATAGATCAGAAGGCAGCATTAACTACTTAAGTTCATATGCAAATTAATGCATGAGAATGTGTTAAATACATTATAAAACAAGAATAAGCTGTAATTTTTAAAAGATTAAGCAAAAAACCTGACCACTTTCCCAAGGAAGCATGTTCATAAAAATGGAAAGGAACCATGGTCCAGTAACCCATGCTACCTGCACTCCCAGGTAATCTAGATGATTGACTGCACAGGAGATAGAGTGGGCATAAAATTAACAACCAAATTAACAATAAACAACACTTAAGTCAGCGGTTAGAGATAAAATAAACTACACAATGTTACAAACCCAATTTTGGAAACCTCTCTCGTACCAGCTCCTCGAAAACCAGCTGGTCCACCTGATAAAAATGAATAAGTTCATCAGCTACATCCCAAATAACTATAGCAGTTAATAATGGTATTATTTAGAGAATTGAAGAACACTGCCTGAGACTCTAGCATTTCCTCTGAGTAATAGCCATCAAAATAATCATCTAAAATTCCCATCAAGGTCCTTATAAAAAAAAACAACAATGGGTAAAGAAAGTTAAGAAACATAAAATTAAGATCTATTTGCCATATAATGTAGCAAAACATTCTGTACAAGGATGCAAACAGTTTGGCATTCCTTCACAAAAGTGCTAATTGATCACAGAAACAACAGTGATGAGATGATGTCCTCTTTATAATGCATATTTTCAGAAGTGCACATCTTGAGAACATATTCTGGGAAGCTTGTCAATCTTTTATCACTGCACCTACCAAAAGGCATTTTCTTCAGGCATCAAAAGCAACAAAAGACCAGCAAAGAAGTTCATGGCCTGCAATGTAAATGACCCCAGCAAGCATGTAATCAGAAGATCAGTTGTCATTGCATGTGTATACACATTTGTCTGTGTGCGCGGTTGACTCAACATTAAATTAATCAGATGTCCAAGTTAAAACACAGATCATAACATTCATCAATCGTGAACATGGCCAAGATTAAAGGCATTGACACTAGGTCCCATCAGCACCTTCAGGCAGGCTGATTTAATGGGGTTTACCTGAGTGAAGAAAGGCATTAGAATGGGGCAGGAATAAAAAACTAAATTAAGGCAAAGAGAAGTTACAATTTAATTCTCATAACATGACTAAATTAGTCCAGCATGAAATGCAACTCAAGAAAAATTTCTGATTAAGACCAAAAGTGCCAAAATCATCATCATAATTGTCACTTCATCTCCATATATTCACAGAATCCTATGCCCCAATGGTTGGTTAAAGAAGAAGAAGCCATCTTCAGTGGACACACTTCATTGGACAGTTATGTAAAGTTACATGGCTAACAATTAGCCTGAAGGCCCAAAAATGCATTTTCTTCATGCTCGTTACCAAAAGAGCTATTAATATTAATGAACACTTAAAGAGTAGCAAAATTGGCCTGAAAAAACTTGATATTGAAAACATTTATATGTATATTACCACAAGATACTATGAACTTAAGACTCACAAAATTTAGCCACCTAATGAAGCAACAAGTAAACAGTAACAAATTTCTGATATCATTGACAAATTGAATTCAGACACCGCATTAATATCAGAGCGGTGCCTCTATCAAATAAGTTTCTTTAAATATAATTGGCTCCCTTATCTAACAAGGTGCATTAAATATGTGATGCAGAATCCATCAAAATACTAAAGAAATAATAGGTAAAAGATACATAGAACTCTTCTGAGAAGCAATGACCTGGCAATAACCAACAGTCGGATTATGTCGAGCATATGCAGTAAGTAATCGTCTCAGAGCATTTCTACCATCCTCATCCAAAGCAGGATGACCAGGAAAAGTTCGAGGTAAATCCTGCACAAGCAAATGCACACTGGAAGTTGAGGAACTTGAACCCTAGTGTCATAGAAGTAATCATGACATTAACCACAATGTTGGTGAAATATCATAGGCAATTACCTTCTCAATTTGCCCTTTCCATTTTTCTGGCACACATACAAAATTTGCACTTGTTCTCCCATTGTTATCAGATGATAGCAGGCTCTGTTGATCCACTTTACTTCCATGTTCATTATTTGAAGTTAGCAGATCCTGATAATACTTCTCCACACGCCGTGCTTTTACACCCACAAAAGCTTGCCAAAGCTGGGGTACAAGCATAAACACAAGCCTTAGTCACCAAGTATGCATAAACTTGACATGTATTTTATATATCAAATATATAATCAGTACCTCTCCTCTCAGTGCCATTGGGACTCCACCACGAACAAGAACTTCTAACTCTTCTTTCCAAGGAGATGAAGATTCAGTTGTTACCAGCTCACTAGTGATGCCATTTGTGGTGGCACTCACACTATTCGCTGATGGCATATCAAGACTAGGATCTGACCTCTCTACATCATAGAACTCATCATCTGAATCCTCCTCACATGCTCCTCTTACAGATGTACCATCATCACTTTGAAACTGAGCTTTCCCAGTTCCAATAATCTGTTCTTTTAATTCATTTTTTTCATTTCTTTCATCTGATGATGATCTAATCTTCTTCTTCATCACTCGGACACTCATCACATCCTCTATAGCACGAAGTGATGGTCTTATCTCCGTCCATAATTGGACTTTATGAATTTTTCCCTCCTCAGATACTGGCACCTCCTCCTTTTGACCACCATTTTCATCTACACTATCAGAAGCAGCTTTTGGACTGCTTGATTCATGTCTATTTACACCAATCTCCAAGCTTGCATCAACTGTAGTTTCAGCTCCCAAAGCTTTGTCATCTTCATCCACATTTGATCCATTTACAACCAACCGAGAAGATTCTGTTTGACGTTCCAAGAAAGAGTTCCATCGGTCCGACCTTTCCTCCTCTTCCTCCTGAAATCACATGGATTATACATATAATATCTTCGTCAAACTCCACATTATTGCGGGAACAGGCCTAATGTGAACTTTTGAATCTTTTGTGAAAGCGGCCATCAAACACAGAATTAAATTTTTTTATGACATCATATATCTACTTTTTCATAGTACAAAGACGGAAATCAAAAGCCCAGAGTATGACAGGACCTTGTATATGTTAGCATATTCACGGTATCTTTGTAGGTGCTGAGGCCGCACGGTGAACCCATATGCATCCCTGCTTACACCAATACATATTAATTTCCTAAAATCCAATTATAATAATTGATAAAATTTTAACAACCACCAGATACAGAGTCATAAAACCAATTTTAAAGTAGATTACCACAAGAAGAAACATAAAAGAAATAAGACAAGGGGAAAAAATTAAAACAAAGCAAAACTCAAATTACCAGCCATTTGTCACTAAACCAGACAACAACTTATAAGGGGAAAATTCTTAGGTAGGCATTACCCATGTAAACATTGTCAAAAAAATTTTAATTTGTAGGTCTCAAGTTATTTGATGTCTTGAATATAAGGGTACCCACGTAACATCGCTCAGCATTGCGCCGTCGTCCCAAACATTGGATCCCAGTAACATAATAACCAAAACGAAAGCAAGATCGGTTTCCAAAACCCATGATTTACGGAATAACAAGCAAATCAAATTGCAAAGGACTGGAAATTTCTTTACCCAGTACGGCACGAAATGACTAGAATATTGAACTAGTCCAAGTGAATTTCCGAGAAAACTAGAAAATTTATGAAAAAAAGGCAAAATCTAAAATGATGAAGTGGAATTAAATGGATCTAATGAACAGAAAGATGTTAGAAACCCGAAAGAAAAGATAATTGTCGAGAAATTGAAGGAGTAAGTGAAGCGTGGATACAGAGGGAGATAGAGAGCAAGGAGAAAAAAAGCGTACCTTTTGTGCTCGAAGGTAATGAGAGGATTCAGAGGTTTGTTGCTTTTGTTGTTGTTTGGACTCATCAGTGAGTTGGATCGGAAGAATCGGCGAAGCGAGGATTTGACTATGGCGGCAGGGCGGGGAGAGAAAGACGGAGGAAGATCTTCAACTTCTTCGCCTTGATCTTCTGCAAACTAATGCGTGTATATAGCTTGGAGGGAGTAGAGTACAGTTGTGTTGCGGGTGTGTATACAAGTGCAAGCAACGACGAAGACGGGAAGAGGAGAGAGAGGGAGAGAGTGGGGCAGAGAGGGAAGGCACATGCAAAGCGAGGGCGATATTGCCGCACGTTATTGTTACATGTGCTTTGATAGCTTAACGCAGAGGTCGAAATGCTAAAAAGGCGTTAAGTTGAAATTTGACCCTTTTTCTCACTTCTACGCTTTGAGGAGGACGAAGAGGGATGGATAGCCATGGTGGGAAATGTGACAAGGAGTTGGGGAGGATACCAAAAATGATAGGTACTCATATAAATCTTTATTTTTATTTTTAATTTTAATTACTACTGATTTTATATTTTGGATGGACAAAAATCAAATTTCAAATTGAAGAATAATAATTAATCGATTTTCTTGATATATATGTGTATATTTGTATGGTCAAGTTTTTAATACATTTTATAATCAATTATACTTCAAAATCAAAATCACAGTTGCATTATAAATTATGAGGCATCACAATTATCATTGTACATTGCAGAAGAAGGCATATTTTAAATTGAATATTTTATAGCTGAAGCCTACATTTATCTTATTGGGGGAATAGCCATAAGTCCAAGTTTCTTTTTTTTTTTTCTTAGCAAAACAAATTATAAATTATATGGCAAATTATATTGAATTTATTTGAGTTTTGGCCCAATTGCACCTAGCGTTCTTTATTTTTCATAATTATAAAATGTCCGCCACCAATAATTCTCTATTCATCTATTCAATTTTCAAGAACTGGTTGATCAAATTAAGCTATCTACAAAAATAATAACATCATATACATGCAGCAGAAGGTATATTTATTGAGTATACTCTAATGTTTATGTTAATAGGTATTTTAGTGGTTTAATAATAGTGGAAATTACTTAGAAAAGAATGACACATATGTTAATTTTATATGAATTTTCATAGAATTTGAGAGTGACATTTGATATAATTTTAAAAATTAATAAAAAAATGTACATGTAAAGTAATATTTTGAAAGAATCTTGTTAACGAGATTATTTACTTAAAAACATAACATGTCATTTTTTTAATACATCGCTTTTTTACTATGATATTAATGTGAAAATTGTGCATAAATGAATATATTACGTTGGATTTTGGCTCTTGGGGTTGGATTAATCAAGATTGGACCACCAAAGATTCGAATGATCCCGTGCCAATTTGGTTGAACTCATGGGGTTGGGCCATTCAATATCACCCACCTCACAATAGATTTGCTTCTTATAAAATTACTCAATTTTTTTATTATTATTTGATTCTCGAATACCAAAATAAAAAAAAAACTTGTCAACAAAAGAAAAATCAAAACAAATGATTCTAGTTCAAGTGATCTATTCATACTATCATATTTTATGTTAAAAGGAAAAATAGTCGCAATGCATAATGGAGATAAACTACATTCGAGGTGATCGCAAGATAATTGTGAGGTGGTTAGGAAGGGTTACTTCAACTTTAGGTTTCTAAGGATCGTTCTTGTATTGAGGCGCAATGCAAGTGAGTTTTCATGGGGTCAACGGGTTATTTCTTGGGCTCGTCCGCTTGCGAGTAGGTAGGCTTTTAGGGATTTAACAAGACTTCACTCTCTATCAAGGCTCTTAATATTGTAATATTGTTGTAGGTTGTGATAAGAGGATTGCCTTTCTTTTCAAGATAATATTATGATATTTTCATTTTTAAAAAAGTTGAATAATTTATTATTAGATTGTCTTTTTTTTTTAATTTCAAATCAAATGAATTAAAATAAAAAATAAAAAATTTAATTTATTAAATGTAATTCAACAATAAAATTACTCAACTTAAAAAGTGAAATTTCCACTGTATAATCCTCTTTTATTCATTTAATGTATATATACAACAAAAATTGAAACTTCATAGATGACGAAAAATAAAATTTTTAAAACAAAATTAAGTATTGCATCATTAAATATTAGCCACAAAGCCGCCTTTTAAATAGTAATTATCGTAATGATGAAATACTAATCTAATAATGTGCAGAGAAAATAGACAATGTTTTCTTCCGTTGTTGATGTTGAAAATTTTCATCCAACTCTGCTACCTGCAAAATAATAAGAAACAAATATAAGAGCGGAGTTCTCGGAAGAACTCCGACAGTCAAATCAGTACTAGCAATATAAAAAATACAAAAAATAGTATAATATAAATAATAGAAATAGAAATAGAAATTTAGTGTGTATCCTATACAGGATTTCTGCGTAAGTGGTAATAATGGGTATATCTGTAATTACCGTTATAATCCAAAATATTAGTTAGTATTCAGGAGTAGCGGAAAAAAAAAGTCCATATTGTTCTTATGTTATTGATCTTCTACAAGAAATTTTCAATTCTCTTCGCTTAAATAGGGACTCAAAAATTTTGTATCAATGCATACTTTGATAAATTTTCAGCAAAATTTTTCATTTTTGAATATTTCAGTTATTAATAGTAATAACTTTTTAAAAATATTATATGTGAGATTTAAAATTGAGTTTTAAATTTTTAGTATACATTAGATTAAATTTTACAAATTTATTCTATTATCTTATATTTAATGACATCCTTAATTTATATTCAATACCCAATTTTTAATATCATTTTTAATACATATAACATTATTGATAACTTTTACACAAAGATAAGAAAGTTTCTAAAAATTAAATATTTGGTGCAAGTTTTTTATATTTATTATATGCAAAATTTGTAAATAATTATAATTTTATTACAACATCTTTTTATAAAATACTACAACTTTATTTAATAAATATTGAGATTTAAACTTTCTATTTTTCCCTTTTTTCATTTCATTCCACACTATTTCTATGTCCCTTGGCGAACCTTATTCATTCACTCGATGCGTGAGGGAAACTGCTCCAATATTTTGACCAATAAGTACCAAAATCTTCAAGTTTAGAGATGGGGTTGCATGCTTCGGGGATTACACGGCTCTATCAATGACCGAGAAACGTGCATATGGTGAGACCGGCGAAAGATGATCCTCGGTGATTTTTTATAAACGTGATTGTATGCTTCGTCATATATTTGACTAACCAGTGGAGTTTGGATTGCCGAATGAATGAAGTCCAATAATAATAATAATAATAATAATGTAGATCTTAATATAAGAATATAAAGCTACACATAAATCAAAATTTGTGTATTTCTTTATTTTTATAATGTGAATTTATTTTCTAGGAAAAATATACTTTACCCAATCGTGGTATGATCCTATTAGCAATCTATCCATTAGTGATTTAAAATATGAAAAAGAGACAACTCATTATCTACACTGTTAATACTTTTCCCATTAGTATTATGGTTCAATCTAAATTTAACAAAAATTATTATATATGCTTCCTTGGTATTTCTGATTTGACCTAATTTCACATTTTATTTCCAATTTACTCTTATGAGGCCAAGGTGCTGGGGTTTGAGATTAGGAGAAAATATTAGAGGAAAAGATGATATAAATTAGATTTTTTTGAGCTTCAATTGAGTTTAATAGATAGAGAAGAAGAATATTTGAGAAACATGTATTAGATTTTATTACAGTTGGACATAAAATAAAAAAGGCATAGAGTGCAAAGTGTCAATTATGCAACTTATAAATAGTCTCTTTTTAACACTTTATACCACAAGCAAGTCGATGTACTTTTTTGTATTTTCTATTTTATAGATACTCAACCTTACACTTAAATCAACAAAAAAAAATATTGCACCTTATTTAACTTAAAATCTATAAAATATGCTTACAAGTATCCTATGTGTCTTGTTTAGAATCATTCTCGCTTCTTTTTTGTTGGACAACAAAGCAATCCTCACTCTCCCTTCTCCTAATAAAGAGATTGAGTGTGGCATCAACTCTCCAAGTTGAGAGTAACCTTGTATTTTGATTTAATATTTATTATATTATATTTTCCAAATTTTATCAAATATTAATTAGATTTATATGATTTGTTTGGATGGGAAAATTGAAGGTATAGAGAGAAAAGAAGGTTATGAAATACATTTTCCTTCATTTTAGAGTTTTGTTTAAGGAAGAGAAGAAAAGGAGGTTTTATAACTAACTCTGAAAAGTTTTCAATCTTTAATATTTTGCATTCCTCAAAATTAAAAAAAATAGAAGATTATCACTTTAATTTACAATTTTACCCATATTTTATTTTTTATTGTACATTTAAAATTTTTCAATATTTCATAAAAATGAAATGTACTAATCCTTCAAAATTTTCTCTCTCTCTAAAATTTTTTATATACAAAATATATCTGTAAAAAATTCTAGCCTACATTTAATGATGAAAGAAGCATCCACACACCCCCTTTCCCCCCCCCCGCGCGCACACGCACGCACACACACACACACATATATATATCTTATAACTAAATAAAACCAACTAATCTATCAATGCTAAAAAAAATAATGAAAAGGAGGCAAGAGAATATAGTTAAGATTAGTTATGATGATGAAAACAATTTAAAAATTCACTATGAATGAAATGGAAAACATGGCTAAGGTTTAGGAATCATTGTAGAAATGATATGAATAGAAGTTATCACTAAAAAGCATGGGATTCAAAAAGTAAGAGTGAGAGCGAAACATAGAACAAAATAAAAGTTATGCAAGCAAAAACTTTAAACATCATTTTTTTAATAAATAACATATGTCTTAAATAAATAACGTTGGTTTTATATAAAATAGATATATAAAGTTAGGCCCATATTAATAAAAACACTACCACTTACATTGCTTTCAATGTTGACTATTAAATGTATCCATTGTAATAAGTGTGCTAGTACTCCATAAAGTAACAATTCATATGACTTTAGATGTCAATTTGGTGAAAAATTGATGTTTTAAGTTTTTCAATAATTTTAAAAATATAAATATATCCAAATAGATATTGATCATATTTTTTAACCATCATGGTAAGTTTTTCAATAATCTTAAAAATGTCACTACATCTAAGTAGATGTTAATTTTATTTATGGACCATCATCTTAATGTTACAAATGATTTAAAAAATGTTACTATATCAAAATAGACACCAATATTAACGTTGAATGATATCTACTTGTAATTTTATAATCATATTTATAAGCAAAAATTTGGGCTTACTATAAAACAATGAGCTCCATAAGTTAATTAATTTTGTTTATATCTTTATTTCGTCAAGCAAATGATAAAGTAAGGGAATGTAATCAAGTCTTACCTTTGGAGCATGATCTAGTGCTACAACATATGGCAATAATTTTGCTAATGCCCAAATTATTATTTTGATTATGTAGTTGGTTTAAATAATATTTAATATTTTCATTTTATTTTACACATGAAAAGACTTGTGAGGATAACAAAACAATTGTTAACTTATGTTAATGAGAAAAGATGACTATGGAATTTTCTTTGTAGTTTATATATAGTGTATAATTGGTATATTTATGGCAAAATATTATTAATTGGGATTGCTTGATGTGAAAAGGGGAATTGAAAATTATATACAAAAAATTGAAACATTAGTAGTAATTAAAACCAATGTTAAGTTAAAATGTAATTTTTTTTACAATCAATTAGTAATAGTTCCAACCTTAACTAAATTAAAAGTAATTTTTTTTACAATTAATTAGTGATGGTTGTAACATTTGCTAAATTAAAAGGAAAAACTCTTACAATCAATAAGTGATAGCTTTAACCTTGCTAAATTAAAAGCAAATTTTCTTACAATCATTTAATGACATTTGTAACCCTGATTAAATTAAAACAAAAAACATTTTATGTCTAATTAGTGATTCCCACCTTTGCTAAATTAGAAGTAAAAATTAATTTTGCAAGTTTATGCCAATGGTCAAAAGATATCATCACAAATGTGTAATGCAATTACTAGTTCTTTGACAACCATTTGAATTACCACAAAATTACGTGTAGCAATTTTAACAAATAGAATAATTTTTTTGTAGTAACAATTGTTAAAATCCAATGCTAGAAACTCCTTGCCAATCTAACCACCATTGAACTCTACACTAGTTACACTACTCCCTAACCTCCATTGTGTACCATTCCTTTATCATAAGTTATTAGTCTCTGCTGTCTTTTTGTCAAGAAACTCTTAAGTACATGACATGTATCATATGAGGTCATTTATAATAATTTTTTAAGTATTATTCTACTTATAATTTTTAATTCAGTAAAATAATTATAATTGCAATTAGCACATCTAGTTAGATGCACAAACCCTTTTATCTAACTTTAATTAGCATAAGACTTATGAAAATGTAGGGGCCCACTTATTTTAATAGTTAGATGCACTAATTACAATTATAGATGTTACACTAGATTAAAACTCATAAATAATTTAATATTTTAAAAAGTATTTTAAATGATTTCATGTAATATATGTCATATACTAGAATTTCTCTTATTTGCCTGGTGGTCAAGCAATGGAGTGAAATGGCAAGTTAGGTTCTATCTTTGGTTTAAGTAACCAAACCCAAGATTAATCTTAAAATAACACTTTACTCCTAATGGGTTCAACTTGGCTTTATGTAACTTTGGCTATTGGTTGAAGTTAAATGAGAAGATTTACAAATTTGAGATTCTAAATTTAAGACAAAGAAAGACCATGAAAACTTATTAATTTTGGAATGTTTACTTCCAAATTATCCCTTTAAATATTTGAAATAATAATAATAATAATGAAGATTGAAACTTCTTGTTTGAGAATAACAAATTAATAAAAGTAAATATAGGATAAAATGTTGTGTGAAAAAATAATTAATTATTTGAATAAATTTGAAATGAGAATTTAATGTGAAATAGTTAAAAAAAATGGATAAAGTATTTAAAAGTTAAGTGTATTTAGAGGTAGGTGTCTAAATATGAAAAGATTTGGGCATTTTTTCTATCTTGCCCCTAGCCACTTATTCCCTTATTTCTCTTTTAAAATTAACTCTCATTTCCCATTTCTTCACTAAACACCCACTACCTTTACTCTTATTTTCTCCTTCTTCTTTATCTCTTTTCTTCCTTCACTGGCAAAGGTATTATTTCTCACTAAATCACATTCACTCTTTAGTCCAATTAAGGTAAGACCTTCTAAGCCTTTAATTCTTATAAAGATTTCTTTTATTTTCTTTTGAGATTAAAAAGATTTATAGATTTTGTTCAAATAAGGACTTAGGAAACACTAACTTCAAGTTTAAAAGTTTTGGATGATTAGGAGCAAGCTAACTATAATATTATCTTTCATTCATCTCCTCTATATAACATAAGTAAGCATTCTAACTAAACTATAATAAATTTGAGTGAAATGGATTGCTAAGTTAAGCATTCTTGGTTTTTTCCTTAATCTTAAAGAATATGATGAGTTTGAATGTTTGGGTTCAATTTTGTCATGGGATCTAGCTTAAACAATGTTATGAATGCAATATAAAATAGGTTGTTTGTGTATTAAAGCTTGTAAAAAGAAATATTGGTGAATTGATCATAAATGAACAATGTTTTTCAAGAAACATTTTATGGAAACTTAGGCTAGTAGTCAACTATTGGATATTAATAATTAATTATTAGTCCAATTACTAGATGATTGCTTTCCTCCAAAAACCAGTAATCAATTATTGGACCATAATGGTCAATTGTTAGCCCACTAGCATCTGATGTTAATAATTTAAGTGTTTCATAGTATTATGATTGGTTACTACATGTTAAATAAAGTTAAATATAAGATATAATGCTATGTAAAGAAGGCATGGTTATGTTGTGAAGTGTGTGTATGTATTGTGGATCTAAATTGCAAAGTTTATACTTAATGTTTATTATTACTAATTGTTGTTTACGGTCTTACTTTTACATGGGTATTTATATTATGGCTATGAAATAGCAGTGTTAATGAAGCAACCATTGATAAATGAATCATTGTCACTATGAGATTAATAATGATAGGACAATTATATATTTATTATGATTTTATGCATCGGATCCAAGTGTCTCATTTATGAAGGGTAAAGGTGTTAGTGTATATGCCCTAAAATTAATCATATTGATGATTGTAAATTTAAATTGTGTTATTTTAATGGTAATTCCAATTATTATATTTATACATATATTGTCTGCATAATATATTAATAATTATGATGATAACCTTAGAATAATTATATTCTTAAATGTCCTTAGTCATATATCATTGAGGATTAAGTTACTTTGATATGTTAAGACTAGCATGTGTGGTGACTTATATGAGATATTAAGTTTATACATTAGTACAAGTTAGAGAATTTATATACTGGACTAACCCACCTTGAGAATACTACATGGATCGTTATGTGAGTATCATGAGTAATTCTTAGTGATAATTATTAATATGGTCCTTTAACTTGAGATTGCTAAGGTTTTCTTACATATGAGTTTTATATTTTAATACTATTCTATATCATTTATGGTTAAGTGAATGCAAGGGTAGTTATTGGATATGTCACATATCATGCGGAGGGATTTATGTGATCAAGATAAAATTTGTCCCTCCTATATAATAGAAATGACATCTGTGAGCCCCTTGATTGAGTAAAGTTAAGAAAATGCATGATCATGCTCAAGTAAATTGATAAAGGATGTCAATTATATTTACTTCGGTTAGCTTACTTAGGGATTAAGAAACTTTTGGATTGGGCTATACGAGAATAACACGGTCCATGTCTTGTACTTAATCTAGATGTTTAAGATAAAAGGACATAGATGATGATCACATATAAAGGTTCAGTTAAATCACCAACTTTTTCATTAATTTGGTAATAATGATGTATTACTAGACACCGCTCATTATTTATAATCATTAATATGATTTATAATCATTGCTAATGTAATGAGAGCCTGTAGGGTCATATACTTAGAACCTAGTGGATTTGAAATGTATAGACTAAATTATTTAGGCCTAATATTTAGGAATTCCATGTTATAATTATAAGGCTCAATAATAAGCCTATAATTATACATAGAACAAAGCCCAATTAGTTAAAGTTTTTCATGTACCTATTTAAATAGGCTTATTAGGTAATAATATAAGATTATTCACGCATCCCAAAGTATAAAAAATCCTAACACCCCTCTTTAACCATAATCCTTAAAGAGGCATAACTAGCACTACGAGGTAAAAGAGAAAAATTCCAATTAGTGGTCATGGGACGTTCACTGATGATTTACTAGTTCGTATGGATACCTAGGAGTCTTCAGCCGAAAGAAGTCGAAGAGGTGATTAACGAACAAGTCCCTAAATCATCCTAAAGGTATTGAACAAATCCTTATTCTAATCTAATGTTCTGCATGGATCGTTGGCTGGGATTGGTTAATTTCCACTGTGTCTATTTGTCTCCCGATTGTAACAAAAGGTTAACCATAGAAGGATAAATTTAAATTTATGAAAGGATAAGGATGATCGGGAGTTGCAAAGAGATTTATTTACTTGCTTTCATTTATTTACTCTTAAATTGTTATTACTTATATAACCCCTAAAGTAAATGTGTTGTGACATGTTGCCATAATATATGAAAATGATATTGGATCATATAATTGAATTATGAAATAATGATATGAATGTATTAGATTTTTTATTTCAAATTCTTATTAAAGGTGATAATGTGAAAGTATATTATAATCATGAATGGGTTTGATATTATTATATGTGTATGTATGTATGAATATATATATATATATATATTTCTTCTTAAAAGTTATGTCACCTTTCAAGATATCTTCCCCTTTTTTATTAAGGTAAGAGAACCTACTGATGCTTTTACAAGTGTTTCTCATGATAAAGTGAATGGAAAAATCTTTAATTGGTTGCAACTAAATTTTAATTTTACTTTAATGTTAGTGTCATCACTCACTCACTTGAGTTTGAAAGAAAATTATTTTTTTTCTCTTTTTTTAATGAGAAATTTCTCCCTTTAGGTATCAACTATTAGTAGTTAGGATGAAAGTGAGCCTATTTATGGATTATGGTGTTGTTGTAAGTCATAGGGCAGCTACAACAAGTAGTGATACATTTCTATTTTTGTTGCATGCCAATTGGACACTTAATCATTTTTTCTACTGCATATTTATACTTATTAAAACTAATAGCAACTTCCTATGCTAATCATATACTCTAAGAATGAGTCATGACAATTAATGAATAATTACTTATTTAATAACTTAAATTATTATAATTGAAATTTGAGTAATAGAAATATCGATTAAGAAGGGCCTTTGGCTTAAGAAATATAAAATATAAATGATATCAAATGCAACACCTTGAAAATTAAGGTCAAAAAGCTTAAAATTTATGAATGAATATTATAACTTGTAATTTTAATATTTTATTTTTCTTATATATATATATGAATATTATCTTATTCTTGTATTTATTTTTTAATGATAACTTAATACTAGGAGTGTTAAATGGGTCAAAGTATACGAATTGGTCCACATCCATCGTGGACTTTTGGCAAGTTTGGAACCCTCAAAATTAGGTTTATTTTGAACATGGATAGTGAAAATTGGTCCACAAACTCATAGTAAAAGTCCGCAGACTAGTCCACATTTGTTATAGATTTTTTAGATCCCTTAAAATTGGGGGCATCTTAGACATGGGTAATATAGATCGGTTCATCTTTGTAATAGATTGCTCATTTGACACCTTCACTTCATACAAAATTATTTTACTAAAAATGATTATATATATATATTAATCTTATAAATTCATATAATTACTTTGATTTATGGTTATGCTTTAAAAAATGAACTTACATAAATAAAATATGTTATTTAGTATTATGAGTTTAAACATTGATTTTTTTAAATTTATATATGAACATAATGGGATTGAAATTCAAAATATTTGCTGGAGTATTAATTTGAAAGACAACATTTTGGAACTTTAAAAAAATTAAAAGAATTTATGTTTCTTATATTTAAAGATCATGAATATATGAATTAGACCCATGAAATAAAATTGGTTTATTATGAATCCTTAAAATTTTTTCTTAGAAACTCTACTTTTGATTGTCATAGCTATTATAGGAGCCACATATGAGGATTTCTATATAGAGTGATAAAAGGGAGTTTAGATGCAATTTCGGATTTTCATTTTGATTGAATTAGAAATTTGACTTGGATTCATACTTTGAATTCTAACTAGGATTTTAGATTTAATCTTAACCTTAAAAAGGGATTTGATTATTACTACTTTTATTTAAGACTTGGCCTTGATCCACATTTTTTACTTATGTATGATTAATTATATAAAAATCCCATTGGATCTTACTTCTGAATAATATGTGATTTATTAAATGTATAATTATGTTTTTTTAGTATTTTCAATTTCTATATATGATTATAATTTACACAAAAGTAAGATTTGATTGTTAAACTACTATCTATGTTGAACCAATTTTGTTAGGAAGAAAATTGCATTCTAAAATCTTAAGATTTAGATTTGCTTATTATACATAAGTAAGTTTTAAAAATTAAATTTATTTTTTTCTAATTTATTGATTTTGAATTTATGGCATTTAACATATTTCAAAAGGAACTAATGTTTCTCCATTTTTCATAAATTATGTTTTTAGGGCATATGTCCTATTAGTTTATTTATTTTAAGTTTAGGCCATATATTTTACTAGTTTATTCACCGCTACTTTCCTAAAAATTGACCTTTTATTTTTATATTTTTTAGGCCTTAAATTTAACCTGGCAAACATTTGTTATTGTTGTGGAGATCAAAATCATTGCTTGAAGGAAGTTTGATAATTAGACTAGGATTAAGTTACAAGTTTATATATATTTTTGGTCCCTCTAATATACAAATTGATCACGTTTAGTTGCCTTTAAAATTAAACATGTAAATTAGCCCTTAAGCCTACAAGCTTTGCAAGCTACTTGTAAAATTAAGGGTTAATTTTTTGAATAGGCTTATATAGGTAAACTCATGTAGTTTTAGCCTTGGCCGCAAGAATAACTATTTTTTTATCTTTCAAACATTTAAAGACTTTTAATCTAACCAAATCTAATATCTAATGACCTAATATATATATTTTTGTTTTACTTCATTCATCCATTGCACAAAATAAAAAATAAAATCTAATTGACTAATTACATTTTATAAAAAAATAGATTTTTTTAATCTAACCTAATCTAATGTACCTTTAAATGCTTTATGCCTTTCACCATATCTAGGATTCAATCCTCATTCCTTATGTGTGTAAGTCTAGTGGTTTAATCACTTAAATTGCTTTTTTTTAAAAAAATTAATGTAAGCCTACCTTATTTTATTTGCTAAAATTATGGGTTTATATGGACAAGGCCGCACAAACCTACCCATTTCACATGTCTACTTAAAATCATTGTTCAATTTTGGTCCTATAAAATTAAAATAAAATCAATCTTGGTCTAATGGACTAACTTCTATTAAAGTGGAAATGAAAAGGCTAACTTGGAAAAGGAAGAAAAAAAGAAAATAAAAAAGAAATAAATAAAAAGAGGGAGAAAAAAAGGCAGAGTTCTTTCATGGCATCAATAAATACATAAATCACTACATTTAATTTTCAAGGATGCTATCAAATTATTCTTTCATGGCATCAATAAATACATGCATAGCTTATTTCATTAGTACTAATGTAGAATAGGTAACTATACCTTTAACATTTCAAGGAAGATGAAAAAGATGAAAAGTTTCTACTAAAAATGTAGAGAAAGCATTGTGATAACCTGGGGGAAAATTTTAGTATTTAAAAGATTAAATCCTATTTAAATCTCACCTTAGCTATAGTTTTTATAATATATGAGATTCCTAATTATCCATAACTCTAAAAAAGTTAACTTTTAGTTCCCTTATTCTGGTAATGATTGAAGTGAAAGTATAAGAATTTGAGCAATTAATTAACCCTTAAAAACCCTAATCAAAGATAAGCTTGATGTTGGGGATAAAAGCAAAAACCACAGGGATTAATAGCCAACTTAATAATTTTTCTCCATTTTAAAATTGGTGATATAAAAACTAATATCATTGTTAATGTTATAGTTAGCTATTAAACCTAACAATAATCAGTGTTTCAAGTTCATTAAAAGTTATCGGACCATTATCCTCTCTAACATAATCTTCATCTAATTCATTTGTTTAACTTTTTTGTTACCTTATGTACCATTACTTCTCACTATAATCTAGTTTTTGTCTCATTCTTAGTCTAGCTTACCACAAAATGATGTTGCTACTTTTTGCACACAACCTACAGATTCTATCTTCGGCATAATCGCAAGAATAATTGCTTGCATTATGAGATATGTCCAATGAGTTCCAAAATCAATTAATCCATTTCCAATTAGATCATCAGCAATGAGAACTAGTCGATTTGGATCCAATAGAAAATATGTATATGCTTATCAACATCTTTTCTGGGTTAATTCTAATATAGCCATGGCAAAGGAAAAGAGCAATAGTTAAACTAAGATTAAATCAGCTTTCTGTGATGTCTGAAGCAAAAGATTTAAGTTTTTCATGAAATTAGGGATTGAAGAACTTATTGACTTTATAAATTATAACTCTGTCATTATAAATTAACAATCTAGTGATTTTAAGGTTGTTAAGCAAAATGGTGCAATTGGATTGAGAAGTGGTGTTGATAAAAAAGTGATTAAGGAACAATGTCGTAATCTTAGTCTAAGCAGAAAGTAACCAAGGCTTTATAGCGAGAATGATAGAGGAATGAAGTGGAATTGGAAAAGATCTAAAGAATGTTGTCTTGCTTTTTTGAAAGTGCAGTCAATATACCATGTTAGCAATTCCATCTTTGAATGGATAAAGGTTAGCTAAATGGACTTAAATTGGTTTAATTTACATATTAGGAGGACTAAAATTGAATAATGATTTTAAAAGGACTAAATGTGATATATTTATATATTAGGGGACCAAAAATATATTTAACCCTAAGTTATATGTTCATGTGTTTCTTGAGGCAATATGTCTATATTTCATACATATAGTATTTTTCCAGCTTTAAATTTTAATTTTAAGGCATGTGATCCTTAGAATTGGGAGGTATCTATAAATTAGGAGAAAATCTATTTATTTTTTACAAAAAAATGTATTTTTTGAATAATTGGTATTTTTACAAGCTTTTATGCAAGTCACATTAATTATAGTCTCTAAAAGTCATATAAAAGCTTGTAGAAAGTCATTTCATGATGACTTTTTATGTTGATCATGTGCCTAAGGTTAGGATTTAACATAACTTATGTAAAAGCTCAAAGAATTTAGTGGTTCCAAATATACTTGTTTGGCATATGATTAGTATTTTAATAAAAGTATACATCAACTACTCATTAAAAAGCAAAAAAATTAAAAGGTATTCATTAGGAAAGGAAAAAATATAGAATTTAAGCCTCAAGTTATGTGAAATTACATCATTTAAAGGTACCACTTCAATGTCTTGCTAATATATGAAAATCTAAATAAAGGAAAAAGAAAATGATATGCATTATTAAGTATAGTCATTCATTAAAACTATAGTTTAATCCACTACAAAGAAACTAATTTTTCTAATAGAACAAGGTTTAATTCCATAAAGTAAGAAGGGAAAGCTATAATGAATTATGCCTTGAATAATGTAGTACTACAAATGAAGGGAAGGACGATGCCATCAATCATGAAAAGCAAACGAAGATATAAGTTTTAGAGAAAATGTCATGCAAGGAGAAAAGGAAGGAATTATTTCTTTAGAGAATGGAAGGAAACTTAAATTTTTTATTTCAATTTCAATCTTGAAACTATCAATATATGCTGGGTTGTTGTCATATGGATAATGATTTCTTGACTATTTTATTGAATGTGTAGTACAATTAATTAATACAGAGAGTTTGCAAACAAGTTGATTTTCTCACAACAACTCAAGATATATTCATAAAAAACTTGACTTGTATTCAAATTTAAATAAGTCGAGTTTAAATGAATTAAGTTCAATTAATATATAAGTTAAACTTGAATTTCAAATTGTTTGTGAGCTTAAAGAGTCTATTAGAAAAAAATATATTTTTATTTCTATATTATATATAAATAATATAATAAATAAAAAATATTTCATCACATTAGTAATTATTGAGGTTGTATAAAGAAGTATAGTGCTTTGATAGAAGTAATTAACATTTTAGTACTTGTCACATTTTGCTAAGTATAATTGTTATTATTATATGATAATTGTATAGATATTTTTTATAGGTTTAATAATTACAAAAAATATATTAATAAATAAAATGGGATGAAAAATCTAATGTCTAGTTTATTTTTGAAAAATAGGTTTTTATATGCTCAAATTTGAATAAGGTTACATAAACTTGCTTATGTTTATATTAATTACATGCTCAAGCTTGAATTCAAATACAATAGAAATTTAAAAAATTGGATTAATTTGAACTTCTTTCTCAAGGATCACTTCTGTAATTATTTTGATTCATTAACATATAATTAAGAAAATAATTTTACGTCTCTACCAGTTGTATGTCTTCTACAACTTCAATTAAGAGACCTAAGTGTGCCTCTTCTAATGTTAGTTTACATAAGTGGCCTCCACTTTATCACACCTTAGTGCTAACATTAGTGAGTGGTGATTATAAAGAAAAAAAAAAGAAAAGAGAACAATATTTTATGATTAGCTTAACATATGTGCACACACATCTTGGTGGTTGACATGTATAACTTTTGTAGTCAATATTGTGTATATTATTATTAGGATTTTTTTACAACTCTTCTAGATTTCTTTTTATAGTCATCTCATGACTTGCCTACCAGTTAGGTTCCTCCTAAAATCCTAATAGGATTTTTTAGAAACTCTAGTCAAGAAAAATAACATATCTAAAAACTATTCAATAAATAAATAATTTATTTCTTGAAATTCTAATCAACTATTATTTAGTAAATTAAGAATTTTCTAAAATGTTGCTTAATAAAATAAATATATAAATAAACTTTTTACTTATACTTATTTCTTTTCTCTTATCAAGTATCTTATAGTTGAATTATTAGTTATCTTAAAATTGAAATAGTTCTTTCTAACTAAATAAATATGGATATACACAATTTTATATGTGTGACCCTTTAGATTCTTTATTGAACTAGTAATGAGTCATGATTAAATTTAACCTTTTAATATTTAGAATTAATTCCATTAATTCTAAATCTTAAAATTCATAAGTAATGTCTAACAACATATCATGAACTACTTAATATAAATTATAAATATGAACCTTTTCAATTACAATTGCCATGCAATATAATCCATTCATCATACATATCCTAGTTGAACTTAAGGCATGACATATTAGTTAAAACCCTAGTTATTCAACTACTATATATCCAACCCAAATTCATGACTTATTATGTAAAACTTAGAAAACTCATTTTTTAATTTTACCTCACCTTAACTAAGGATTTTTAAGTCACAATTCATAAGATAACTTAGGACATTTTTTTTCTTTATGAAAATTGATGGATTCCTTATCGATATACACAAATCTTCAAATATAATAAAGTTATATCTAATAGATTTCCTTTGGATGACTTTTAGGAATCAAGACTATATTAAAGTATAATGTACCAACTATATATAAGATTACCATAATATCTTAGGTTAAAGGATCAACTTTGCATCGTTGCAATTTAAGAATTTCAATTCAACTTATTCACATAAGAATTCTTAAATAGGTTAACTCAATGAATTCATTTATCTAATAAATACCTATATATATGCATAAATGTCACCATACTGATGTCTATGAATAGCTCTCATTTTACTATATTTTATACAATTGCAAATACAAAAAACTTGTTTAGTAACATTCATGGAAAAATCAATTTTGCTTTAACATATAAAGGACTAATACAAGGGAGTTATTTGTATCAATATTCTTAATATTTCTACAAATTTGATTGAGAGATTTATTAATAATAGCTTCAATCATTTACTAACCAAAGCCATTGCTTCAAATTATATTGAATAATTATACCTTAAGCAAGTAGAATAAATCAAATAAGAATCTATAGTTTTAGAATTATTATTGAATGATAAAATTGGAGCCTATTTTAGACATATCAAATTCATTAGTTGAAAATAGTGCTAAAAAAGAATGATCTTTTCATTGCAAAAGGTTTTGTAATTAATGTGTAAATAGATAGCTAATTAGATGAAGTTGAGGAATAATCTCATTTAATTTTTCATTTGTAATGTCAATTTTTTTTCAAAAGATTATGTATATGTTCATTATATGACCTTGTTTAATTATTGTTAGACTATAAATTTGTATGTTGAAATGATAATTGTGATACATGTTATTATTTGATTCAATGATATATCTAATTCATTTTTTTATTTTTATGTAGATTATAGAAGATTGCTTGGCAAGCTTATTTTCAAGCATAATGTGTACTATTCTTGTTTGGAGTATCATTAATATTTAAAGTTAGAAGAAAATAATTGTTCAAGTGAAGTTTAGAAGAAATGGAACTTTGCTACTCAATCTATTGAAGCATATTGAGTCCTAAAATGGGTTATGACTGGTAAATTATGCTATAGAATGTTCAATGCTTGAAGTTAAATTAGCTTCACACTTTATAGTTACATTAAGGGAAGTTAGGAACTTGTAAGCTGTAAGCAGGTATTGTTATTTTCTTTTAAAAATTTTATCCAAAATTTTTATAAAATAATTAGTTTTTACACCTTCCAATCATGTCATTAAGAAAGGTCATCAGTAATGCCAATAATAACATCATCCAAAATTCATAATAATAATCAAAGGTCATAATATGAAGTACCAAACTTCTATACATAATTAATAGAACAAAAACAAAATGAAAGATTTTAATTGAAATCATTTCAATAGAACTTACATTGGCATTAAAATCCATCTAATCATTGAGACCTTCATGCCAAAATAGAGCAAAAGAATCACTATTAATACCAATTTCGACATTTGTATCTTCAAACAACCCACACTTATGAAACATGTGACTTCTATAGTAATCTCTATTAATTGGCTAACCTTAAATTATAGTTAATAATATAAGCTTCTCATTCCACAAAAAGCATGAACAATCAATATTTATCAACCCTATTACCTTATTCACATTCATTCAAAAATCTTCATCATTATAAACTTAACTTATGTAGAAAAACCTCCATGTCTATAATCAATAGCATATGCAGTGATCAAGACATTATTCAAATAATTGTTTAGATTTATATTAGTTTGATGCTTTATGGGAGGACTTCAAAAATGGCTAAAACTTTTTATGAAAATAACAAAGCGTACAACCGTTAAAGGGTAGGTAGTTTGAACTTAGTTCGTGAAAGTTAGCCAATAAAGATTATCACTTATACAGAAAATATTATTAGAAATTTTAGCATATGTTAAACTATCAATAGGAAAATTTTAGACAAACTACCATTAAGTCCATATATGGAAACACGCTACTTAATGGTATTGTTATGTTTTTTGTATAAGATGCAAACTTTATATTTCATACTACTTAAATTCATGGCAAAACTAACAATTAACTTCGAATAACAAAGCTCCTTACTAATGTTAGGAATCATTCTACACTTATTTATGCAAGGATTCCATATGGAAAGAGCACCTAAATAATCTTAGACATGATCAAAATAAGACTATTACCTAAAGTAATAAATCTATTGGAACTAGATAGCTTCATCATTAATGGAATTAAATATGGTTCAATGAAATTTTTAGCAATTCCTAAAAGAGAAATACTTTTATTACCTTTTGAATTAATTTCGTGAATTAATATTCCATTGATTTTTTCATAGACTAAATAATGTATTCATTTATAAAAGATTTATCATCAATAATACTAAGCCAAACTTTACAAATACATATAAAATAAAGAAGATTCTTCATAGGCAAATTTAACAAAATTTCTATAACCAAATGATCTAGAATATCCCAAGCTTTCAATCTTTCCTTTAGCATATCCATTATTGAAGAGTATGGTTTTGGAAAGCATACTTGAAACTAAAATACCAACTATCAAGTGCTTATATAAAATATAAAGGAAATTGAAATAAAGATAAAAAAAAGATAGAAACTACTATACTAAAAAGCCTATATTTTTAGGATTGAAAGGTGTGTTAGGTTCTTCAAAGTTATAATGTCAGTTTTCATTTTTTATACTATGATAATAATTCAAAACAAAGATGAAAACAAAAAAGATCACTACAACCAAGAAAAAAAGAGAAATTTAGGTATCAAATGTGCATTATAAGTAGTTAAGTAATTTGTCTAGTTATTTCATACTTTTTCAAACTAATTTAAACATCCATTGTGTAACTCCCTTACTTATCAACACCTTAACCCTCATTAAGTAGGTAATTAACGCATACTACTTTGCCTTCTATTCCAAACTACTCGGGATATCTCAAGCTTGCGTATTTCATACAACATGATTAAAAGTCATATAATTATACAAAAGAGTTCAATTTACAATTCGTACATCCATTATGTACAATATCACTAACTATATAGACATATTCTTGTTTTTATCACATTTACAACCTCAAAACATCATTGACCTTTGTCATGAGAGCCTTTGGAAGCATCACGTGGAATGGTTAGTAACAATACAGAAAACATAAGAAACAAAGTTTCCCAGTAGCTAGCTATTGCTATAACAACATATCAAGCCATTCCAGATCTTTAAGCAAATAAATCAAACGTTTCAAAATCAAGTAATCATTTATCATCATGTTCAATACCATGCCATTGTAAGAAACATGCACAGCATACAGCAATCATCAAGCTCATTCAAGGACTTATCTCAATATCTAGATGGCCATCACAAATAATCGTACCTAGGCCTATATACAGCGTCACGCTGTCTTCCCGGGGTACTCTGGCCAAAGGCCTAACATACAGCATCACGCTGTCTTCCCGAGGTATCGGGCCATAGGTACCGCACACTTGTCATCCCCGGGGAACTCGAGCCATAGGCCTAACACAGTATCACACTGTCTTCCCGGGTTGTGCGCACAACAAAATTCATACATATTCCATATAATGGCATAAAATTCATAAAATCATGTAAATAGAAAACAAAGCTTAAGGATAAAGCTAGCTACCTTTCACAAGCTTCCAACGTGATGTTCCCTTTGCTCTCACTTAAAAAACTCATTTATACTTCCTCTTACCTTTGCAAGTTGTCACTCTTTAGTCTATACAAATACACATCATAGCTTATATTAGAACATTATCACTTTCCCTATTCCTCATGTATTCTTTACTTTCTTCCACCTTAATAAATGCATACTTAGATACTCTACACTTTGCTTTCAAGCTTTAAAATGACACATATGAACATTAGAAAAGGATCCAAAGGTAAAACCATGCAAATCCTGAAGAAATCAAGCCAAAAAGTTCACTTGGAAAAGTACACGGGGGTCCCATACCCCGTGTTCAGGGCCATGTTTCTCACTGGATGGCTTCGAGCTTCACTGGATTATTCACAGAAAAGTACATGGGGGTAAACACGGGCCGTGTTTTACCCCGTGTACTTTACTGCCCTTCAGTCCTGAATTAAACACGGGGAGTGTTGCACCCTGTGTAGCACACTGATCAACTTCGACGAGGAACACTGGGTACAACACGGGTCGTGTTCTACCCCGTGTACCTTGCTGATCCTCCGAAAACACATTAAACACTAAAACTCCTTCCTTCCTTTTTTTCCATTTCATGGTTTTTGGCTTCTAAAAATGAAAAATACACACAAACACTTTCATAACTTCAAAGTTTCATCTTCCATGGGCTTCATCATTCATAAAACTTATTCTAACTTCACCAACTTAGCCAAGTTCTAAACATATCATGCCCATACTACACATGCACCATTATACCTCTAAAACCCAGGTGTGTAATCATGGTTTCTTGTTGTTTTTACACCAAACCAAAGCCATAAATCAACACTACAACATCTAAAACACCATCAAACATGTTCAAATCATCCTAAACTCCATGTTCAATCACCCTTAGCTACATCAACCTCAAGATTTCAAGAAACTAAGAAGAGTACATCAAAGAGCTCTTAGAGGAGATCATTTTTACCTCTTGGTGCAACTTGAGAATCCTCACTTGGAGCTCCCCAAACTTGATCAAACTTGGACTTTTCTTCAATCTAGGGACATCAATAGATAGAGCTTGATGAGAGGAGCAATTTTTCCTTCTACACCTTAGCTTGAATCTTGGTATTTTGGGGTGAAAAACTCAAAAGAAACTTTCTCTCTCTTCCTTCTCTCTCTCACACTTCCAGCTTGCTTTCATGGAGGATTTTCTGCAGCTTTTTGGAGAATGGAGAAGGTAGTAGAGTTTTCATGAAGCTTTAGGGGTATTTTGGTCATTTTTGAGATTTCCAAGGGTATTTTAGTCCTTTTTTCACCAAAAGTAAGGCTATTCTTGCCCTTAATTTTCTAACAATGATACTTGTCATAAATCTATTGGTCACACTATTTAAAATCACATGTTGCACCCCAAAATCTTGGTTATTCATATTAAATCCCACTGCCTTAAATATTTACATTTTAAACCACACTCGATTTTGCACTATTGCAAATTAGTCCATAGGGTTTCTGTCTGTTTAAAATTCTTTACACTGTCAGACTTAGACAGCTTCCCTTTTTAGGGTTTTCTAACCTCCTCTGATCATTCATACTATTTAGGGAAATTAATTCTTTCCCTACTATCCCTTTTTCCTTCAAAATTTAGTTTACCTTACGCTTAAGTTCCTTCGACTTAAAATTCATCCACCAGACTAATTCAATCATGCTCTTCATTTCTACAGCCTCAGAATTTATAGATTCAAACAATAGAATTAAAAATTCAGGACATTACACATTGATTGCAAGAAAACATTAGCATATTCCCAATACATAAAGTAGACATCTAAAGTACATATGAAAAGTTGGAGATGAATGTATCCAATTGCAAATATAAGAATCAAAGTTTAGATTATCAAACCAAATGCATCATAGATTGATTGATTATTAGCTCAATTTTAAAATAAATTACCAAATCTTGGATGGATGGAAAATATTAGCATCTTCCATGTAGATAAAATTATGAGCCTAAGTAAATAGTCATGTGCAAAACTAAATAATGTAACTAGTTACGAATACGAGCATTACACTTGAAAATGTCAAACTAAGAGGTACTTTTAATAGAAATAGGTAGTTGTAACCATTGGTTGCATGAAAAAATTATAATATTTAGTAATAAAACAAAACAAAGAGATGATCCTAGTAAAAGTAGGTAATTGTAAAAAAAAAGCATGAAAACATGAATTGGTTGAAAGACTCGAGGTAGTACACTACACAAAAGCTTAAAACATAAGGCATGATTCTGAGGGTAGCTCTTTTGAACATTTTCTATTTTTAACCAATTCATGTTTCGTTTTTTTAAATAATAACCACTCACAATATCAAGTCAATGCATGTTAAGCATATAGGCAAGCTAATTCTTTATCCTTATGCTAGCAAAGATTATTTTGAATGTTATGCATATCGGTCTTTTATAGTCAATTCACCTTTTTTACCAAACACATCCTTATATTTATATCCTTGTATATTACTAATTATAGTATATAAATAAATCTGTTTCTACTTTCATTCTTTTGCATATGTCAGCCACTTAAACTGAATTAGTTACACTAGCTTAAATCTTTTAATTTAATGGTTCAAAATAACATTTAATGAATGAAATTTTAATCAACAATATAAAAAAAACTCCTACATTTTGTACAAGTTGAATTAATTAAGTATTATACAACAAAAATGCATCAACTAAATTAAAGATTAATTGTATCCAAGCACCAAATATTTAAGAAACTTAGCATATATATATATATATATATATATATATATATATATATATATATTCTATAGTTTGATAATTGTACCTCTATTACATAAGCAAAATTAGATTTCATTAGTTGCAAGAGCTTAAATCTTTTTATTTAATGGTTCAGAACAACACTAAATGAATGGATCTTTAATAAAAATTCTTAAAAAAAATACATTCTAAAAATTATTTTCTTCACTTGATTCAAATTACTTATTATTAATATTTAATTCACATTAGTTATTATTAATATTCTAACTTAATTTTTTTTCAATACATATAAATTCCTTATCATTTAACTTATATAACCTAATAGAAGAGTAGCCTATATCAATTTAAATAAAAATATACATTAACTAATTATTAATATACTTAAATGTGTTATACATTTGAAAGGCTAGACATTTAAAGATAGCATATTATAAACACAATAATATAGTATTTTTCAAAAACTAAAACTTCTTATAGCAACTAAAATTAATAACTATAAACAAAATTCAATTAAGGATTAAACATGGCAAATAAGATAATTCATTGAGAAATTCATCATAAAAAACCACCAAATATAAGTACTAAATAATAATAACTTATAACATTAATTGCTAAAGTACATAATTATTACAAATCAAACTCATAATGATAGAACATACAAAATACAGAAAATACAGAGTACTTCATTTTATTGTACTATTCTTTCCTCTTTGACAACTGTTTCTTCAATTCGTTGGAGGAAAACTCAATCAAGGAATCACTAATATTATCATCACAATTCTTTTTCTTATCCATAACACGCTTGGCAAAAGTATATTCATAAGGAGTTTTTTGTTTAGAAAGATCATCACATGCATTTAAAGAAGAAAATTGCAAATATATATATATTTATCAATAAAACTTCTATAAAGTATAACTTCAAACCAAATACCAAACTGATAAGTAAATATGTTAACCTCCTTAGCTTTCTTAATAACATCTTCATTTTCTAGAAATTGATCAGTAATGTCATAGTATGGTTAATTTTAGAAGTCCTTATGAAAGTAACAATAATCTTACTACAACAATAACAACAAAGTCTTATCCTATTAAGTGACGTTAGTTACATAGATCACATGACGCTATTGGGTTTTATCCGAAACTAGATTTTTAGGGATGTTATTCATTAAGAGATCCCTTTTTATAATTTTTTCCAATATCCTTTTTAAGCTCCCTCTATATCTTTTCACAAGATTAAAGATAATGTGATTGACTTTTGTCAATAGTGCCTCTATTGATCTTCTTTGCAAATATCCAAACTATCTTAACTAATTTTCTGTTATCTTCTTATCAATAGGAGCCACTCCAATATTCCTTTGTATGTGTTCATTCTGTATCTTGTCCTTTCTTAAGTGAACACACATCTATCTTAACATTCTCATTTCTGCTACATTTATTTTTGGCTCGTGTTATCTCTTTAAAGCACAATATTCACTACTATAAAGCATAGCTGATTGTATAGCAGTTCGATAAAATTTTCCTTTAAGCTTGGTAGTTACTTTGCAATATCAAATAACCTTTGATGTCTTTCTCCATTTTAATCATCCAACTTGTATCTTGTGTGTGACTTCTCTATTAATTTCTCTATTGCTTTGTAATATTGATCCTATATACTTAAAATTAGACACTTGTGGTATAACATGCTCTCCAATTCTTACCTTCAAATAATTTTTATTTTGTTTCTTGTTAAATTTACAATGCATATATTCTATCTTGCTCTTACTTAAGAAAAAAATTCTTAAATAGCTCAAGTTTATAGTTAACCTCTTCCCTTGATTCCTCAATTAGGACTATATCATCCATAAATAATATGCATTTAGGGATAGTTTCTTGCATGTCCTTGGTAAAAATATCCAAGACTAGATTAAATAATTAAGGACTCAAGGCTAAACCCTGATATAGATCTACCCTTATAGGAAAGTCCTTTGTCTCACCTCTAGAAATTCTTACACTTGTAGTTATCCTATCATACATATCTTGTATAGCTTGAATATATGTCACATAAACTCCTTTCTTTTATAGAGCCTTTCACAATACTTTTCTTAGTACTTGATTATAGGATTTTTTGAGGTAAATAAAAATCATATGTGAGTATCTTTTTTTCCTTTGATACCTTTTCATCAATCTCCGTAGAAGATAAATAGCCTTTATTATAGAGCTTCTTGGCATGAATCCAAATTAACTCTCTGTAATCTTAGTTTAGTTTTTTAATTTATACTCAATCAATTTTTCCAATAATTTTATTGTGTGGCTTAGAAGTTTTATCCTTCAATAGTTTGCATAATTCTAGACATCTATTTTATTCTTATATATAGATATCAAAATGCTCCTCCTTCACTCATTTGACATTTTCTTAGACTTTAAAATTTTATTAAATAGCTTCATGAGCCATAAGGTACTCTACTCTCTTAAACATTTCCAAACTTTAATAGGAATACCATTAGAACTAATGACTTTACCATTATCCATCATCTTTAGAGTTTTTTTTACCTTCCTTTTTTTATAAGTTCATACAATAGTGTAAACCCTTTTAATTTGAGATAAATTGGATTCCTTTAGTTGAATTTCAAAAAGAAAACACTTTCCTACTAATTCATCTAGTTTAAATGGATTAGCACTCTCATTACCAACTTTCACTATTTCATCTAAAAAAATTAGCAACCTTAACATTAATAGTTTTTATAGCTTCTTTATTAAACATAGTGAGTCATGCAAAGTCTATGTCATTCATAACTCTAATCTAAACTTTATACTTGAAAATATTAATAGTTATTTGAAATTATAATAAAATACACAATTATATCATACTAAATATTGTAAGGTTTTGGATCAACATACGTAACATAATTTTTAATTTTTTTTATCTAAATCCTACCTAAGATCCGTGTAAAAGGGCATAAATCAGTATTAGGGTTTTACCTTATTTGTACTCATGTTCTTTCTGAATAAATTTTTGAGAGACCGAGATGAATCAAATGCCAGTCGGAAGGTACAGTATCTTTATGGCATCAACACAGAGTGAACAACAACTTCTCCTCTCCACGAAACTGCTAGGATTCATCTCTCCTACTAGAATAAGGATTGGACGTTTTTGAGTAATTTAGGATTTTATTGAAGTTAATGTGTGTTAATGTAAATTGCTGCCTTCAAGTCCTTTTATAAAATTAAGGCATATCACAATCCTTGTCCTACTAGGATAATGCTTCAAAAAAATCATAATCACACTTAGCAACTATCACCTTATCCTTATTATAGAGAGAGTCAGGAGAGATAGGACTTATATACTAATTATCTAATATTAAATAATAATATTATCTCATAATATAATTATCTAATATTAAAATTGACATATAGTTATCTTATATATTAGAAAATAATATTATCTCATAATATAATTATCTAATATCTAATAACATAATTATCTGATATTACTTTAATATCAAATAATATCATATAATATAATATATAATATATATATTACGGGAAAATATATTATTATCTTTAATAATATGTTTATACATGAAAATAAGTCAAATTAATTGGATTTTAATCCAATTAAAGTTTAATTAATTATTGTCTCATTCCTACTCTTTTTGTATGATCTTATAGGTTCTTACTACATTAATAATGACTTATGATTGGGACATAGATAGTGAACGCTATCTAATAATATATCACTACTAATTAAATAGTAAGAATGTCTATAATTCGACATCAAAGTGAGTAACTCCTTATGTAAGGAACCACAATGACTTCAAGTTAAAGGACTATGTGCATTTGTAGTCATATGAGAATAACTAATGACACATCGATCCATGTAGTATTCTCATAGTGGGTCAATCCAGTACATTGTTCACTAACAATGTACTCATGTATTGACTTGATATCACATATTCATAATTCATAATCATCAGTCACTATACATGCTAGTCTCGATGTATTATTGTTATTTTTTTCGCAATAATACTTTACTAGGAAAATTTTAGAAATAACGAAACTATTCTAAGGACAATTATTATATTTAAGTTATAATTGTGCAAAGTAATAAAAAAATATGAAACAAAATATAATAATTTGAATTACCTAAAATAAAACATAATACTTGTGCATTTATTACAATCATCTCTATAATTGACTCTTAGGACACACACTAACAAATATAATGATAATTCAATATAAATAAGTATTTAATATGAGATGATTGTTTTATTATTTCTTCATACTTATCACAGATGAATCCAACTCAATCAAGATCAAATCATTTTAAATATCACTTACAATTGTTATAAAACTAACTCCATTCATCTTTAATTGTCAACACAATAGCTAAAAGCACATAAAAATATAGTTATAAGGAATAAATATTTATCAGATGTATCAAAATTTGAAAACAAAGTAAAATGATATTAAAAATTATACCATAATAGCTACCCTTAATTCATCTAATGTTACCTACCTTATCAGCTATAACAAATCTTCCTCAAAAGAGCATTTTAATTGAGTAGAAATTTGACTAAGTGGGTAAACAATGGTGTTGGTATCCACACTAAACTTGTATAATAAAGAATATTGTAACTTAAACAACATATATTCTATAATGTTCCAAAAATGAACAACTACAAATATAAATGAGACAATGCCTTGAATTCAATTCAAAAAGTTCAAGATCAAACAACGTCCTTCAAAATAGTTACAAAACCTTTATAAAAAGGAATAAAGTTAACAATAGAACAATTAAAAAAATATAAAGCAATGCAAGAATGAAGACATATTACCTTTAAAATCTTTCAATTTAGCAAACCATAGAATAATAAAAAGAGTAACAATTCTAGTATCAACCATATATTTCTTTAGTTGTATAGTGAATCACCATAACAATAAAAAATTTGAACAAATGCAACAATATTTAATTAATGTTATCAGTTTATAAAACACATTACAAAAAAGAAATAATTAAGGATATTACTTTAGATTTTTTAACTTCAATGAAAGTTTCCTTATCTTAATGGAATCCTTGTAGGTGTCTTCAAATTCACTCACTCCAACTATCTTACCAATGACATTTATAAAGAAGTTACATAAAATTATAAACCATCAAAATCAATAAAGAGAAACCATACATAAATATCTTATAATTAATAATTTCCCTAACAATAGTGGAATATTGAAAGTTAATCTTATAAGGGTGACGTATGGTTTTCAAATAACTAACATTGCTCTTAACTCCAAATTAAGAAATAACATAAATAAAACCTTTATTGAATATTGATATAAACTTATTCAACAAAAACTTCTTCATAATGCCTTGAATATCACCTTACAAAATCATAAAGCTGAAAATGTTAGTAAGATAAACTTGATGACAAAATAGTGATCACACTACAACATAAAAGCTTATACCTTTTCCTCAATGAGGACAACTTTGATGCTATTTATGACATTTTTGTTTACATAGCCAAGCATGTTCCATATACAAATTATCCTAGCCTTGATTTTTCATGACTTTTTCAAAGAAAAGAATTCCTTTAATGGAATCAAATCTTAAAGCCATGGATGACAAACTCTCAAACACAACTAACTCAAATTTATAAATGTTCAATGAAGAGTGACTGAAAGCATGAATTCATCATGTCATCATTTATAATGGAAAAGTAAAGAAAAAACAATAAAAATAATGATAGACTTAGCAATCCCTTATGCTATATAGCTGTGCAACAAAATTGTGTTTTCTTATTCAACTTTTTGGTGACATAAGAAAGAATTTATTGGGAGTAAAAATTTCCACAAGAAGTGTCAAAGTAATTTTTTAAATGAAATTCCTATCAGAAGACATCTTAGAGGAAAAAGCTAGTGTTATTGAGTAATAGATGTCACAAGAATTCTCTCAAGTGGAATTTCTTTCAATGAGGATATAAATTAATGAAAGATAAAAAAACTCACTATTAAACTTATAAGGGAATTACATATCTCTGTAAGGTCAACTGGTTTCATACTTCATTATTATCTTTAAACCAATGCAACAAATGCATCACCATGCATAATCAGTAGGAATTTTTAATTGGGTTTTGATACAATTGTTTGGAAATCCAATATTAAATTTAATGCAAACACAGTAGGAATTTTTAAAAAATTTAATTAATTTGAGTTTTCTTCCCTAGGACCACTATACAATTAATTCAATTTATTAACATATAATTAAAAAAATATTTTTACCTCTTTCCTGATTGCATGTGTTTTGGAACTCCAATTAAAAGACCTAAGTGTGTCTCATCTAAAATTAATTCACATGATCAGCCTTAACTACATTACACCTTTGTGTTAACATTGGTGAATGGCAATTATAAGAAAAAAAGGATAATATTTTATGATTAGCTCGACATATAAGTACATACATATTGATGGTTAATGCTTTTTATAGTTGCTATTGTGTATATTATTGTTAGGGACTTAGGGTTTTCTATAACTTTTGTAAATCTTCTTTTATAATCATTTTGTGACTTACCTATCAAGTAAGTTCCTATTAAAATCTTAATAATATTTTTTAGAAATCCTAGTTAAGAAAAATAACATACTTAAAAATTGTGCAACAAATAAATAAGCAAAAAATCCAAATTAACTATTATTTAGTAAATTAAGATTTTTCTAAACATTGTTTGATGAAATAAATAAATAAATAAACTCTTAATTTATACTTATTTATTTTCTTTCATTAATTATCTTAGAGTTGAATTAAGTTATCTCATAATTGAATTAGAGCTTTTTAAATATAAATAATTATGGATACATCCATTTTTATGTGAGTGATCCATTAAGTTCACCATTAAACTAGTAATGAGTCATGATTAAATTTAACCATTTTAATTTAATATTTAAAAAAATCTCATTAATTTTCAATCCTAAAATTTATGATTAGCATCTAACAATATGTCATGAATGTGAATTATAAATATGAACCTTTTCAATTATAATTATCATGAAGTACAATCTTTTCATCATGCAATGTTTTGGTTAAACTTAAAGCATGGTATATTTTTTTTCAAAATTTCTAATTATTCAGCTACTATATATTCAATCTAGAATTGATGACTTATTATGTGAAACTCAAAAAACTATTTTTCTAATTTCATCCTACCTTAGCAGAGGATTTTCAAGTCATGATTCATAAGAAAATATAAGATATTCTTTTCTCTTTGTGAGAAGTGATAAATTCTTTACTAACATTCATGAATATTCATACATGATAAAATTATATCCAATAGATGTCCTTTGAATGACTTTTAGGAATTAGGATAACATTAAAGTATAACATACCTATCATATATAAAATTATTGTAATGTCCCATGTTAAAGGATTAACTACATACTATTGCAATATAAGACTCCAATTTAACTTATAGAAAATTTTAAATGGGTTAGTTTAATGAACTCATTCATCTAATTAGTACTTACATATATGCTCAAGTGTTATCACACTAATATCCATGAAACATAACATCTTCTCACTTCAGTATGCATTGTATCCACTAGTCCACTAATTTATTTGAATCGTTAATATCCATTCCTAATATAACTCTATGACTATGAGCATTTTAATATTTGGCCTTGCAAGGAATATGTTTCATGATTATCATCTCCATGTATAACCATATTTTATAAGCTATCTTGATCTTTGAGTTTTATTAAACATAATTAATAATTAAATGATTAATTAAAAATTAAATTCTTTTTTATTAATAATTAATTGAATGAAAAAATTTACAAGAACTATCCTATAATTAGCTTGTAAGACACAACTCTAACAATTTAAGATTTGCATAAATTCATTTAGCTTCACATTCAATCATGTTCAATCTTAAGTTTGAATTATTCAAGGTTGATGAATTCAAACTCGAGCTCTTTATTTTTGATAAGTTTAAGTTTAAATATATAGACATGCAATATGGTTCAACTTATTTATATTCCTAATGAAGTGTGCCCTTCGATTCTTCTGCACCATTGTTTTAATAAACATGAATAATTTAATTTTACATAAAGTTGGCTCTTTAAACTATTCAAGTTTTTCCCCCTCCAAACTAGTTTCATCCTATTTTTATATTTTTATTTTACACAAGAAGATTTTTCATAAAGAGTCTTGCATTTATATCTAAATAATTTGAAAGTTTTAGATACTAGTATAGTATGATAAGATAGCAATAGTTGCACTTGTTTACCATAAGTTGTTATAACATTTTATGACAAAATTTCAACATTTATAAATTATGCAAACATATATTTCTATAATATGCATACCTACATTTCTATCTTTTTCATGATAATTTGAAAATTGATAAGTTGGCGCACATCTCTATGAATATATGAAAATCTCCATCAAAATTTTAACTCATCATATCATGTTTGTCAAATAAGTCAAAAACCAATTGAAAATTATACTGAGTTATTACAATATTGAAATTAAGAGAATAACATCAATCAGTCAAAACTAGAGCAATAAAATTGTTAATTCTGCAAATATAAAGACCAAACTCAATTTAAGCGTGACACTAATTTTGGTAAAATTTAAATTACCAATTAATTATGATTATTTTAAGTTAGACAAATTTTTGTACAGATGTTCCAAATTTGCATAATCTTTGTGATTCTTTCGTGTCTTTGTCAAATACCACGTTAAGATTTTTTTAAATACGGTTTTGGTTAAAATTATGCAAAGCAGCATTCAATTGGCTATTCCAAGGAGCCAGGAAGGAAGATGAGCAAAAACTGCCTAGAATGGTGGTTTGTTGGTGGTCAAAGTCAAAACCCCCATCAATAAAAAATTAGAAAACCATAGCCGAAAACAGCCAATACCAAAATCAAAAGCCCATAGGAAAAGCCCCCACCAGTGGATTTCAAACCGAGTGTGTGATTTATTTGTGCATTTTCCTTTTTAAGGGTCAAACGGAAACGGAAAATATAGAACCCATTGCAATTCCTTAAGCCACTCTCGCCTTCGAAATCTTCCAATTCAAGGATTCAGAGTTCTGACACCTTCTTTTCATCGTCAGAACTGTTCAAACCTTGTTCATCAACGTGTTTGTCAATCTACCCATAAGGGGTTGTCCTCAGCTGAGTTAGCAGGAAATCCTGATATTTAGATTCAAGGTATTTCTGGAAAATCTAGGAAAATTATCTGGGGGGTTTTGCTTGGCTTTTTGATTCATTGAGGCCTTTCTTTTCTGTTTGGTCTATTGGGCTTGTCTGATTTCGAAACTACATGCTTGGATAGTTTTTCCGGATAATATGAGCTATTGAGTTGCTTTTACACCCTTCTTTCCTGCAATTTCAAGGATTACCCATGTGTCAATTTGATTGATTAAAAGTAAACAATGATAGCATTTGCTTATATTTTGGTTTTTCTGTTATTGATGATGCCTGCAATTTGAATTTACTTGAGAGTTGAGACTTATGGGCAATATAAATGCCGGGGGTCTGCATATTAATTCTGGTCTCAAATTCTGCGCAGGTTTTGGACATTGCTAATAACCTCTTTGATGATTTCCATCTCTACATATTATGGTGTCTGAGTCCCTTAATTGGCATTTGGTATATGGGGATTGCGGCTTGGGTTCAGTTATCTTAGAAAGAGTAAATAGGAAACTCCATTTTCATCTTGTCATCGGCAGGTATTTGGTAAATTATCCGATAGCTGGGTTATTTGGGTGAGAATGCGTAAGTGATGGTATCTACATTTAAGCGGATTGTGGCACCCTGCTGGAGACCATCATCTGTTGACGGTGAAAATTCTAGTAGGAATGGCGATGCAGGCGGTCGTGTTGATGGTTTACTTTGGTATAAAGATATTGGAAAACACATGAATGGAGAATTTTCAATGGCTGTTATTCAAGCAAATAATTTGTTGGAGGATCAAAGCCAACTTGAATCTGGCTCAATGAGCTCACATGATGCAGGTCCCTCGGGGACATTTGTGGGGATATATGATGGGCATGGAGGTCCAGAAGCTGCCCGGTTTGTGAATGAACATCTATTTGACCATATTAAGAGTATGTTCTTTACTCTGCAACATGAATTGATGTTTCACAAATTACCGTGGAATCATTTGGTTATGGCAACAAAATCGTGTGCTGTTGAATTTTCAAAGATTAACTCGAGCAGAATTTTTTTTACCCATTTTGATAGTTAAAAATTAGTTAAATCTTGTTATATGAGTACTTAAATTGTCATGCCCATTTTCTCATGATTTTGCAAATTTCAATCATTATGTGGGGATATAAGGGTGTGCTATAAGTAGAAAATTTCTGTGGCATTGGTTTCACATATTAAGATAGAGTATTGATTCTTGTTGCCTCGATTTATCTCAAAAAAAAGTCACTTGCATTTTTCAGAAGACCTTAATCAGTTTCATGATGGAATTCCCTATGCTTTAATCAATTTTCTTATTTATTTATTTGTTTTTAACGATTTTGGTCTTAAAATAAGCTATATAGCTTAAAAATGTTTTTGGATATTAGTATTTGTACTTGACTGCAATTTGTTTCTTTAGTAAAGAAATCCTTCTACTGAAACTCCAGATATGTCTGGTTCCTTGCATCAAATGGAAGATGGTAATTAGTTCACAGTTCACACTAGATGGACTGAAATTTGGTCATTGGGTCATTGATCGTATCTTGCAAATGTTTAATTGTTAGACAATTTTGTCTGTGTTCTTTGAACAATTTTGTTTGATATGATATAAGCAGAATCTTTTCAGCACATCATATTTTTCATTTCAACAAAATTTATTAGTCGACTAATTAGCTTTTTGTTCATGTTATGAGCACAGCATGAAATCTGAATAGGCATGCCATGAAATAGAATTTGGATCAGTTTAATCAAGTATTGAGCACTAATGAGATAATGAAAGCCATTCTTAATGTGCATAATGGTGGGAAAATCAAGTAGGCCTGAACTTTCCAGACTGAATTTAGGCTATACTTGATTAATGGAAGTCAGTTTATAGCACAGAAGATATCATAAAAATATAAAGCTATAAGAGATTCATGTGATGATGGGCCTAAAATATGTTGCATAGTCATTCAATTACTATGGATAATAAGGCAAAGTAAAATTAATAATTTTATGTGATTCATGCTGCAGAGTTCACTTCTGAGAACCATGGAATGTCAGCTAATGTTATCAATAAAGCATTTTTAGCAACAGAAGAGGATTTCCTTTCTCAGGTGAAGAGGCAGTGGCAAAGTAAGCCCCAGATAGCTTCAGTTGGAGCATGCTGTTTGGTAGGTGTGGTATGTAGTGGGATGCTCTATATTGCTAATGCAGGAGATTCTCGGGTGGTGTTAGGTAGACTGGAAAGAGGTTCTAAAGATATTAAAGCGATTCAGTTATCCTATGAGCACAATGCTTCTTGTGAATCTGTGAGAGAGGAGTTGCAGTCACTGCATCCTGATGATCCAGAGATTGTAGTTATGAAACACAAGGTTTGGCGCGTGAAGGGTGTAATTCAGGTGACATTAAGCCTTTTGCTTTTGTGTTTTTAGCCTTTGTCTTTTTCAATCATTATGTGACATCTACATATTCTCTCTCATTTGCAAGTTTGTGGAGAAAGTGGAAAAACTCCTGCCAAATTTTAAATTGTGTTATGCTTTTAAAGTCTCTTTTTCTAATTTCAGTTAATTCTCCCGTAGTTGTTTCTTATGAGTCCTCAGTGCAGCTATAATTGTCCAACATTCAACTAAGATTCTGGGGTAGGATCCAAATTTTGAAGATTCTAAATGTTTGTTAGTTCCAAGGAATTCCAGGATCATGGGACAAGAGTTGGTTTGGTTTATTGTTGGTTTATATCTGAGTCATTATGTTCCTGGAAAGTCGCATCAATATTCTCTGTTTGGTTATCTGTCCGATGTCCTATGGTTTTCCCATAAGAATGGGATCTTGTCAAAATGTTGAGTAAGGGATTGACTTGATAGCATCTATAGCTGCAAGCTTATATCACTAGAATGTCTATTAACTTAACTATACCTTTTCGCTGTCAGTGTGCATTTTGTCATGCCTTCTGCCAACTTTAATTATTGTTCATTATAGGTTTATTCTGTTCCTATTTATACATTGGCCTTGTTATGGTCATCCGATTTCTCTCATTCTCGCCTACGGCCCATAAGTTTGTGTTACTATCAAATTATAGAGTCTTCTTCCATGCCCAGCCTATGTTTATGAATTATGACTGTCGAAGGATGTTATTTACTTGTATTTATTATTATTAGTAGTATTATGTTATTTTTCAAATTCATCACAGAAAATATGACAGCAAGCTGGAAGAAATTAAACATGTATTTTGACCTTTTCTTGCGTTATGTGGTTCTATATTGCAGGTGTCAAGATCCATTGGAGATGCTTATCTAAAGAAAGCAGAATTTAACAAAGAGCCTCTTCTGCCAAAATTTAGGCTCCCTGCGTCCTTCGATAAGCCAATCCTTAAAGCTGAACCGACAATATTAATGCAGAAAGTACACCCCGAAGATCAATTCCTTATATTTGCATCGGATGGGTTGTGGGAGCACTTAAGCAATCAGGAAGCAGTCGACATTGTTTATAACTGTCCGCGTAATGTATGATTCCATTTATATTTAGTTTCTTATTATTTTATTTCTGTCAGCTCTCTAGGCACTATTTTTACTTAGGAGGAAGTTTTCATTGGAAAATAGGAGCTTATTTTATGGAGCATTGGTACTTGCAAACACTATTCTTCTGACGTGCATACATGGCACAATTCCAGTCAAAACTGCCCCACTTATATAAAATAGGTGGGATCAATTTGATTCAAACTATGTCATATGTCTTATATACACATATGAGGATCGGTGTGTATAATTTTATGCTTGAAAAACAATTCTTGCGCCACCTTTGCAGCCCCTCAGTGAGGGAGGTGTGGAACCCACAGACAAGTTCAGGTCTCACACCCCTCTCATATATGTGAGGGCAGTGTAAGCAAGGCTTGTTTGTGTATCTTGCATAACTCTGTTTTGCATCCTTTAGGTCTTTTCTATTTGATTTCCTTGGGCCCTAATATGCTAGAGGTCTTTCTATAATGTTTCCAGCTAGGTGATTCCTATATTTTTGCCACAGGGAATTGCAAGGAAACTTGTCAAAGCTGCACTTTGTGAAGCTGCAAAAAAGAGAGAAATGAGGTACTCAGACCTGAAAAAGATCGATCGCGGGGTGAGGAGACACTTCCATGACGACATCACGGTTATAGTTTTGTATCTCGATACACATCCTCTCAGCCGCAGCAGTTGGAGTTGGCGGGAGCCGTTGCTTTCGGTGAGAGGAGGAAGTGGTATTGGTAATTTAGAGACCTAGTTCCTGAGGTTCTAAATATGTATATCACTTGGAAAATGCCTTCCATTCCATATTAATGTATGGATAAAAGATAAAAATTTTCCCTCTCAATCCCTTTCCCAGGGGATAATAGATTCAAAGGAATGATTTTCTTCTTCCTCTTTTCCCTTTCTTTCCTTTCTTCTCATAAATAGGGTTTAACAGATTGACATGGTGTTCCACTAAAATGTTCTGTGAGAAACTGTGTTATTTGTCAGTGTATCAAATTATTAACAGATTGACATGTTATTCCAATATATCTCTTTTAAAATTTCTGATTGTTTATTAAATTCTCTTCTCTGTTCCCTTCCCCTGAAAAGTTCTGTGACAAACAGTCTGGCTTGTGTCAAATTATTATTAGAGAAGCTAGCTCTGAACAATAATCAAATAAGCCACACAATATTCGAATCACTTAGATATGTGGTTGGATACCGGATAACAGAAGTTACAATTCTCTTGATTGATGTTATTGTGTCATAAAATTCATCTTAAAGATTAATGAAATTATCATTTTAAAGTATCATCTTTTTATAAGAACCAAAAACAGTAACTTATGGAACAAGAGCTGCAGCTTTGGCAAAGTGCAATATAGTGACTGTGTTGAGTAGTTTTACTTATACCATATCGGTTGATGGCATAATTTGTATAAAATAAGTAATTTACTTTGACTCATGCAATATAAAAATCAAATAATGATCATCACATATCATCACACACACAATCCCATACACCCCACTTGCTTCATAAAGTATATAGTTTTAAGAAAATCACTTGCTATATTCATAAACGTTATTATTACAAGTTACTGGCAATTAATAAAAAAAATTATTATCACTTTAAAAAAATTATTAGTAGACCTTAGTAAAGTTATTGCTCATTCAAATGCGGCGGTGTATTTACATAACTTTATTGATAAAAATAACTACCAAGATGGTTGGTCTAGTGGTACTAGATTATTACTTCATCCTAGAGGTCATGAGTTTGACGTAAGAGGATGTTAATTTGTAACCAATGAAAAGATAGAGGATTAATGAGATTGCTAGCACTTTGGTGGGGTTGCGGTGATGGGTTTGCCCTCTAGGTAGTAATTATAATTTAAATTAAACATTCTTGAGTAAGGGAATACTCCTAACTTCTAAGGAGGATAATTGACGCTCGTTATCCTTACTTTCTCTTTTCCATAACAAAAAAATATTTATTGATAAAAATAACATAATTTGAATAAAAATGGGGTAAGGATTTTCACACACATTAAGACACATCACTTCTTCAATTGCTAACTAATTTTAAGAAAGTTATTAACTGTAGTAAAAAAGATATTACCATAAGTTATTTGTCACTTGTAAGGAATTTACTATCAAATTACAATTGAACTTCCTTAAGAAAATTATCAATAAACCTTAGAAAGTTATAATCTTTTAAAAAGTTAAGAGTGGTGTGGGACTTTGGGGGACCAATCTATTCAAAGTTGCTTCAAGACTTGGGGAATGAGTATTTTCATTCATAAAAATTCATGTGAAATTACATGTGCAAGTGTAGAAGAGTGTGAGAACCATGAGTGAGTACCAATATTATTTTCATTTCCACCATGTTAATCAATTCTCTTTTTCCATTTTATTTTCTTTCATAATATTCTTTATTTTTTGACATCTGAATTTTAACCAACAATATACTAAATATAACTCTAATTAGCATTAATGTTTTCAGGGACCATCCCTTTCATACATCCTTGACATTGTTTGATCAGTGAAGAATTGTGCAGCATTCAATATTTTAAAAATTGAATCGAACATTAAATTAGAAAGATCGGTTCTCTATTTGAATAGTTTAATCGATTAAATTAATAATTAGATAAAATAATATTATAATTAAAAAAATATATATATTATATAAAATTTTATAAATAAATTAAATTCTTACTCTTAAATGTAACTCTTAATCTATATAAATAATAAATTTAACAAATAAAATTATCAAAAAATTAATAAAATTATCAAATAAAAAATGGAATTTTTTTATTAATTTAGTGATATTTTTTTAAAAAACATATTTGTAGATGAGGCTTGGATGGAACTTTTGAGAATGTTGATCTAATTTTGTTAGAAAAATGAAAAGATTCCACAAGAAATTAAAATAATTTTCAATAATTAAACCGAGTTTCTAATTTAATCTGATTTTAACCAATTTTGTTCGGTTACGTTAGAGTGATTTTAAGATTCGATTCAAATCGTGTAAGTACCAAATTGACTGTTCGAGCCAATTTTACAAACATTGGTAGCACTTCTATTCATAAAATAGAAATTACTTGGCACCAAAGCACTTCTGTTATGCCATAAGCATGACCATGATTGGTCATAAGCATCGTTCTAAGTTGAATTACGATTGTGATGGTGAATGTACTCTTATTAACAAAATTCTAGACAAATACAACATAAAAGTTTTATACCTTTCCTTGTATATATAATTTAATTCTTGATTCCGGTATATACACGTTTAATAATTTAACTGAAAAGAAATCCAAAAAAAAAAAAAAAAACCAGTGCAAAACAGTGAAAAATTATGGACATGATGCAATCTACATAGAGCCACAAGCAAAATGTCTCTCAATTTGTGATGCTACAAGCAAAATTTTAAATCCCTTGTGCATACTACTCACAATTTTTCAAATCGAGCTCTACAAGGGTAAATCCAAACAATAATCAATTCAATGGATAGACCAGAGAGAGAGAGAGAGAGAGAGAGAGAGAGAGAGAGAGAGAGAGAGAGAGAGAGAACACATTACACGCATATAATATTTATTCACAACATCATAAAGAAATTCATGGACAGACTCCCCAACAAAGCTTAGAACCAAAGCAATAAAAATAAGAACTGAAAACTCAACAGACAGATAACAAAAGCTTCATAAAACGTCCATATCTTCTGATAAAAACACATTCCTATAGCTTTCTAGTAACTTCCTTACCATGCCTTCACTTTCACTTCTTCCGGCTGCTTGTTCATATCATCCGGTGGCGCCGCCCTCGTTGTAGACAGTATCACAGCATCATCTTGGGCATCTGCTATTCTTCTCAGGGCCTCCTCAGTCATACCAAATCCAGCAGCAAGCTCAGGGCTCATCATAGCTCGAAGAAACGAGCTAGCCCCAACCAAGAACTGCGGCCGGGTCTTGCGGGCTGATGTGGTGAATCCAAAGAATTCCAGTGGTCCGGTCCTTGAGGCAACTTGACAGAAAGGGAAGTACCTAGGCACAAAGAATACATGGCCTTCTCTGACTTCTGCATCCATTGCAGAACTTCCATTTGGAAACACAACTTGTACTCTTCCAGAACCCCTCAAAATTATGCCATACTCTGTAGCCCTTGTATTTATGTGTGGAGCCATCATCGAACCCTAATAATAAAATGCAATTGAAAACTTGTAATATATCATAATGATAAGCAAGTGCTTAGCTCAATGTCAGATAAGTTAGATTTTTGTTTGTTTTATTAGGAGATATTTTGTATAAGAAAACCTCATTTATATTAGTAAAGAATTCCTTACTTATTGCTTATTATACTTTGTGATCGGAAAATAATGTATGATCTCATGGTAGTAGAGGAAAACAACAATTTTTTCCTTAAAATAAAAGGATTTTTTTCCCACAATTAACATTAAATAAATAAAATATTTTTATTATTTTAATATTTTATAATTATGTGCAAATAAATAAGAAAAAAATTTTATAAAAAGATTTTTTCTATCAAAACAAACATTAAAGCTCTGTTTGTTTTATTGGAAAATATTTTTCGTAGAAAATGTCATTTATATATAAACTAATGAAAAGATGATGTACCATTTATATTGATAATTAAAAAAAAATAATACTTAAAAGATTGAAAATGGAGGAAAATAAGTTCCTCTTTAAAATAGGAGAAATTGCTTTCTCCAAACTCTTTATATTTAACATTATATAAGTAAAATACTTTCCTTCATATCATTATTTTTATAACTATATTTTGCGAAAAATATTTTTTGATGAAACAAATGGAGCCTAAATGTTTCAAGATTTGTGTTTCTTTTTATGCGAACCTCAACATAAATGAGTAACTCTACAGGGGAATAGTTATCCATTTCATTTTTCATAGATCATACTAGAAGACTTGATTCTACAGAGAGCTCAACACCTAATAGGCGGTTAAATACTTTCACCATAAGATAATATATTTGTGTTGAGATCTGTGTTTCTTTTATTTAAATCTCAAATAAATAAGCAATCAAGTGAAAATACCTGACCTCTTTCGTAGAATTATCTTAATGAGAAACAAATACAACTTCTTTGTGCATGAAATAGATCAAATACCGCGGTGAGACTGACGTAATAAGCACCAATGTCGGAATCTTCGAGTGGAGGATAATCTGAGCCATCCAAGGCAATGCTCCAACCATTGTTGTTTCTGAAATCAGGTTTCTTTTTGTCAAAGAGGTTGTAGGAATCTGGCGATTTCCCGGTACCCCTTTCTTTTCTCTTGTTGTCATCTCTATATAAAGATTTCAAGATCTTCCTCCATGACCATTTTGTTTGTTCTTCTTCATTTTCATCATCCTCCGTTTCCTCGAGGCGTTGTTCCTTCACTTGATGGAATTGAGCCAACATTCTAGGAGCATGTGCATCTTCCAAGAAAAGAATTGGTCCTTCTTTTTGTTTTGAAAGGAGTGTCTGTGCATCAACGCTGGATATCTGTGTGATAATATGTTAAGTGTTGTTTTTGGTCTCTTGCTGCTAATCTATGTAAGTAAAATGTAAAAAAATTAACTTACATTTAAGGCAGTTTCGACGATCTCGGGATCAAAACCAGAAAGCACTGACGTCGGATATGTTCCCCCAGCAATGTAAAAGGTCTTCACAAAACCAAGGAAGATGAAGAATGTCAGATCTCAATGGTTATAGCTATGAAGACAGCTCTGAGAAGTGACAACAACCAAATTAACTCAGAAGCTAATAGCTGAGTTATTTAGACATTCATACACTAGTGATTTCAATTGTCGCTGTAGAAAATTGCAAGACCACTTTGTCAAAAATTCCATAGAATGTCGGGAAAAAAGTTCAATGCAGTCCCAAAAGCGCGCAGTTGGGCATTGGGGTTGCACTTATATCATGTGATGCGAGCCACAATTTAGAGTAATGATTATGGCTGCATTTGTGCACCATTGATTTAGGTCATTGAATTTTATATATTCTATATACTAATGCATAGAGAAATGAAAAATGAAATCCAATGATTTAGAGCAGTGATGTACCAATAAATCCTAGCATCAAAGTATCTCCTTTCTAGACTTGATGAATGGGAGGAAATAAAAAGTTCTTGTTGTAAATTGTAACTACAATTAACACACTTGACATAATTTAATTCAAATTAGATCCACCTATGTGGATTTCATTTATTTTGTATAATAATGCATTAAAAAAATGAAATTCAATAATTTAGATGCGCTGAACATTGTTGTATCAAAATATATCCTTTCTAGACTTGATCCAAGGGGGGCAAAAAAAGTTCTTGTTGTAAATTGTAACCACAATTGACACATATGACGTAATTTAATTGAAATAAGATCCACCTATCTTATTTTAATTCATTTGAACTTGACACTTGATATAGTTTCACTCCAACTACGTCCACTTATCCTAGCTAATTTGACTCGTGTGTAAGAAAATCTAATGTATTTTTGATTAAATTACACTCATCTCTCCTTGGATGTAATATAATTACATTTATATCCATTCTATTTTCATTAATATAAACTGACTTCCTTTTTTATATATCTTATCTCACTTTTATTTTAAAGATACACTAATTTCTCATCACTTCAAGAAAAAAGTGCAACAATAATGACAGGTTTAGCGATGACATTTTATCAGTCGTCGCTAAAAGTATCACTGATAACATTATCATCAGTGATGACTAAAATCACATTTCTCGGAAGGCTAAAAAATTGGTGGGAAAATAAAATCTTCAATAATGACAATTGTTGTTGCTGAAGAGAGTATGAAAAAATGGATGGGGAATAAAACTCTTTAGTGACGACATTTATTGTCGCTAAAAGTTTGAACTTTTAATGACGACAATTATTATCACTAAAAAGCACCTTGGAAATTGATGAAACTCTTTAGGATGAATACAGTCGTCGCTGAAGAGTTTCTTCCATTTCTATGAAACTTATTAACGATGACACGTGTTGTCACTAATGAGTTTCTTTTGTTTCTAAGAAACTAATTAGTGATGACATATGTCATCACAGAAAAATGTCAACTTTTTATGACGACACGTGTCGTTGCTAATAAGCTTCTTCCATTTCTAAGAAATTCATTATTGATGACAAGTATCATCGCAAAAAGTTAACACTTTTCAGCAACAACACGTGTCATTGCTGAAGAGTTTCTTTTATTTCCAAGAAACTTTTTGAAGAGTTTCTTCAACTTCTAAGAAGTTTTTCAACGACGACATGTGTTGTCACAAAAAAACCATTAGACTTTTAGCAACGATCCTTATTATCGCTGAAAAGTTTCTTCAATTTCCAAGACCTCTTTAATGACAACATGTGTCATCGCTGAAGGTTAAACTTTTTGCGATGATCAAATTTTTTGTCGTTGCTAAAGAATGTCTCTATAAATACCCCTAGCTCACTTTTATTCTCGTTTTGCTCGGTGGCGAGGGAAAGAGAGGTGTGTAAGGGGAGTCTAAGGTAAGTTGATTTTATAATTTTTTTTCATAATATAGTATATTTATTGTTTATACATATTTTTCATATATTGTAATTTTTTATATTTATAATCTTGGTTTATTAGTTATTGTTGACATTCATCATTGTTTGTGGTGGGCATTTAAAGAATATTTGATTAGTAGATTTTTGCCATTGAGGCACGTGAATTAAATTTTATAATATTTTAGTATAATATATAATTTGTGAGATGAATAGTACTTAATGAATTAATGAAATTGATGATATAATTACTTTTATACAAAATAAATCTTGTTTAGTTTTATATGTTGTAAATACTAAATGTATTTATATAGTTTTGTTTTTAGTGTAAAATTTATTAATATAAATTTTGTTATTGTTATGTAACCCTTACATTATTTATGTGTGAATTATTTAGTTAGATTAATGTAAGGTGGATTTGTTATGACATTTTGTTTACAAATTTTAAAATTTACAATGTAGTTTAGGAGGACAAAATTATTAGTTTCATTGAAGTAATGTGATGTAGGAAATTAGGATAATTATATAAACATATTTTAGATAATATATAATTCTTATAATATATATTCTCTAGATGTTTAAATTTTCAAGTCAAATAATTTTGTAACCAAGTTTGTTTAGGCTCTTTCTTAACTAAAATTGAAATCAAAACATAATAATTCAAATTATATTATTTACACTACACATTTAAAAAAAAGCGGATCGAAAACAAGGCCACACAAAAATCAACCCCTTTCTCATCTATTAGTATACTCTCTTCCATGATACATAATACATTCCCATCCAATGTTATGTTTTATTAAAGAATTTGGGCAATTATAGGCGGGTTTGTTTTTTATTTTTAAAAAATAATTTTTTTAATTTTTAAAAATAAAATTTTTTTATTGACTTATTTTCAAACTCCAACTTTAAAAATTATTTTTAAAGCTAAACCTTAAACACAATCAAAATAAATAATCATTAATTACCTTTTGAATTCATTTTTTATGTTCTAAATGTTAATTTTATAATTTAGAGAAATATTTTTATTTACAATTTCAACCACCCTCTAATTTTAATTTTTTTCATTTAAAAATAATTTTTAAGAATAAGAAAATATAAAATTTAAAAAAATAATGAAAATAAATAATTTTTAATTATTTTAGAAAATATGTGTTATCTATATAATTTTAATAACTAAAACTACAATAACATTACATTAATGTAGAACTTACATAATTAACATTAAATGTATGGTAAAATATTTTTGCATGTAAGAGGTAGTAATCTTGCAATCTTCTGGATATTAATTTAGTGATATTTACCTTAAAGCTTCTTAAAATTTAACAAAAAATTTATTTTGAAAAATAGAATTGTAAAATGTTATAATGATAAAAAATATTTTATTTATTTAATATTAAATATAAAAAAATTTAAAAACAATGGTTACTTTTGAAAAAATATTTTATTTATTCTTAAATGTCATTTTTTAATTATAAATAAGGTGACATATTATTTTTCTTGAAAAATATATATAATATTTTTTATAAAAAGACTTTATGAGAAAATAACCAAAATGATCATATATTAATAAAAATTTGAAAACTTCAAATGTTTCAAAATTCATCAACACTCATAAAATGTACATTTCATTAAAATGAGTTGAATTGTACGTCTTGTGAATATAGTAGAGTATGTTACAAAGCTGAATTCCTAATTTGAAATTGTTAAACATAATAATTTATGTAGATATTTAATATATTCAATAATGTAGATAATAAGACACTTGAATTACAGTACTCATAAGATATCATAATGTAGGTTTAAAGTTGTTGTAAACATATTTTTATAATAATTTAAATAAAATTGCATGTACATTTGCATCATAAGCTTAGATTTGTTCAAGGATTGGTTGATATCTATATGTTAACTAACCCTTAAATTGTCTTAAAAGATTGAATAGTTTGGGATATGTCTTGCAATTATTATTAATAATTTATCCAGCTTTCATTTAATATTATAGAAATTTCTTGACATCCTAAATGTTCTTTAGGTATGAACTATACTAACATATAGTTTACAAACTTGGTGAACTATAGGGAAATGCTATCGAAATTTCTTCATATAAGAAATGATGAGCATGGATAAATTAATAAAATCATAACTATAAAAATATATCGAATAGGATAGGATCGTATCCTTTAAAATTGGATTCATATAGTGGATTTAGGGCACATACTAAATATTGATCATGACATTTAATTTCATAAGAATTTATTTTCTTCCTATTCAGTGATATGATGTTTATAGATAAAAGTTAGATATATCTACAGAATCACTTGTCCAATGAGTATTGGAATGGTACGTGGCATTTGTTGAGAAAGCAAAAAACTTTATTGATGAAATGGATTTGGTGAGATGCTCATGTAAAAAGTGTGTGAATTTATTATTTCAAACACTTGGAACGTTGGAGGCACATATTATAGATAATGGATTTCATTCATTATACATAAATTAGGTATATCATGATGAAACGAATATTTCAACTTCTGGGGAGGATGAGGGGGTATCTCCTAATGATAGGATATAGTAGATATCATACACGATTTCATTGATCCTCATGTACTTGAAGAAATAGTTTGTAATGAAGTGGAAGAGAATGAGGATGCAGGCAAGAGGGACATTAGATTGAATTATAGTGGTCGTGATGATTTATTTACACAAGTAAGAACAGAATTATATCCGCGATGCACATCATTTTTAACTTTGAACTTTCTAGTGAAACTCATGCACTTGAAGGTGCTACTTAAGTAGACAAACAAGTCATTTGATATTCTTTTGAAGTTGTTAAAAGAGATGTTTTTAAAGAATAATAAATTGCCTAAATTATATTATGGTGCAAAGAAATGGCTTAACAAGTTGGGGTTGGAGTATAAGTCAATACATGTGTACAAGCATGATTGTGCACTTTTTTAGAAAGAATATGCTTTGAATGATAATTCTCTAATTTATGGGGAGAGCTGATGGATAGATAAAAATACAAAAAGAAAAAAGTTATCTTAAAAAGTGGTTTGATATTTTTCATTGACTCATTGGTTGAAATAATTGTTTAGGTCAGTGTTTTTGAAATCGGACTGGACCGGCCGGTTGGACTAGTGAATCGGCCTGGTAGCCGGTCCGATTAAAGGATATGGATCGGAATTGCAGTGGAGTCAAATTGAATTGATTTAAACTGGTGGTTGAACCATGAGCTGGTGTGGACCGGGCGATTCAGTGTGGACCGATCCATGTTTCAGAAAAAAAAAGTAATAAAGCCTAAAAGGTAACCACACACTGAGTCAAAGCCCATTGGCTTGGCCCTATTTGGATGCAAACCAACCACAGCCTTCAGAAGTCTGATTTCAGAACTTCATTTCGGGAGCTCAGCCTCAACGGCTCAACTTTCTGCTTTCGTTCTCCCTTCATTGAGCTAAGGTCTTTTTAGCTTATTCTCATCTAAAGTTTCTATAGAAGAAATATTCAATTTCAGGTTCGGTTTTCTTCCATTTATTCATTTATCTCCAATTTCAACTTATTCTCAACTAATAGCATTTCATTTTTTCCATTATTTGCCTTGTTGTTATCGATTCGATTATTGTTCATTCATGTTTTCAACTAGCTTATTTTTTTAGTTCATTATTTTTCTTTAATATTAGTATGAAATGGAAGCACTAAGCTGCTGAATTGGAACCCAGAACTGAAGTGCTAATTTTCCCAGCAACGATAGGTTAGTTCCAGCTCTTGTAAACTTAAAATCTTATCATACTAGTCTATGAATTATAGCAACAATAGTAATTTTCCAGCAACAACATTAATTTTTCATGCTTATCATTGTTAATTTTAAGCTATAATGACACTGAAGCACCCTGTTAGTGACATTTATGTTGACCTGCATAAAATCGTGAACTCAAATCTATAGGATTAGTATTTATTAAGAAATGTTTCACAGTGAGCTAGCTGCCCATATACACATTGGACTAAGTCAGTATTACCATCACTCTTTAGGCATTTCTAGTTCATTCTTCATGTACATAACAAAGTAACAGACAATAATACTTAATTAGCTTTCTTTTTTTGACATTTAAATAAAATGTATTGATACTTGATTGATTGTTTATTATTGTTCATGAGTTTTTATTTGATTAAATTTGTAAGATCAGTTTTAATTTTAATTTTTTATAAGTTTGAAATGGCATCTATTCCCACTCAATCCACAACAGAATCTAGTGCAGCTCAAAGTGAGGGAACTAATAATTCAAATAGAGGGAAATCTGATCCAGCTTGGGGAGATTACAAACATCTCACTGATGCCGGTGGAAGGGGGCATATATTATGTTTCTATTGTAACAAAGTTCTAAAAGGAGGTGGTATCTATCATTTTAAACAACACTTGGCTGGTAAAAAAGGACAAGTTAGCGCATGCAAAAAAGTTCCAGCAGATATTCGCTACCAAATGGAGTAATTTTTTCTTGAACTTTCTAATAAGAAAAGGAAAGCTGAAGATGAATTTGAAGATAGCAATCCATATGGTCCTGATTTTATGGATCAAGAAGATGATGAAATACAAGAACCTTATACTCTACTTAGTGGAAGTGGAACTTTAAAGAAGCAGTGTAAGCTGGGAGAGAGATAAAAAATGACATTTAATAACCAAGGCAAAAGAGCTACTAGTATAGGCTCTTATTTCATGCTTAAAACTACACCCGGAGAACAACCTACCATCAAAAGTGCATTGCAAACAAAGGAAGTTAAGGAAAGGTGTGATCTTACTATTTCTAAATGGATGCTTGATGCATGTTTACCTTTCAATGCTGTTAACTCTACATATTATTAACCAATGATTGATGCTATTACTACCATGAGTGCTAGATACAGAGGTCTTAATTTATATAATCTTCGTAGGCAATTGTTACTTAAAAATGTTCAAGAAGTGAAGAATTTTATTGATAGTTATCACACAACTTGGAAAGAGATAGGATGCACTATCATGGCTGGTGGATGGACCGATCAATGCAAAAGAACCTTAATTAATTTTCTTGTTTATTGTCCAAGGGGAATTGTGTTTTTGAAATCAGTTAATGCTTCTGATGCTTCTAAAACAAGTGATGTTTTATTTAAACTCTTTAGAGAGATTATACTATTTGTTAGTCCAGAGAATGTTGTTCAATTGATAACTAATAATGCTACAAATTATGTTGCTGCTGGAAGAAAATTGGAGGCCGAGTTTCCCACACTTTATTGATCCCCTTGTGCTGCTCATTGCATAAACCTGATGTTGCAAGACATTGGAAAGTTAGATGAAGTGACACCATGAATCATGCTACCAAGATTACCAATTTTATTTACAATCATTGCTTTGTATTACATTTGATGAGAAAGCATACAAATGGAAGGGAAATACTTCGCCCTGCTCCCACCCGTTTTGCCACTAATTTTATTGCTTTGGAAAGTATCCTAGCTCAAAAAGATGCACTTAGAGCAATGGTGACATGTAGTGAATGGATAAGATCTACATATAGTAGAAAGCAAAGGGAAGAAATTTGCAGAAAATGTATTATGTTATGAATTTTAGACAGCATGTGCTACTATTATGAAAGTCACTGAACCACTTATTCGTATCTTGCGCCTTGTGGATAGTGAGGACAAACCTGCTATGGGTTATTTGTATGCAGCTATACATAAAGTTAGAGAGGAGATGATTACTAGATTTCAGAGGAGGAAAAAAGTAGTTGATCCTTACTTGAAAATCTTAGACTCTCGTTGGGATAACTAACTTCACAAAAATCTTCATGTTGCTGGTTATTGGTTGAATCCAGCTTACCAATACAACCCTGATGAGATGGGGAAGCACAAGAAGACCACATCTGGACTTATTGATGTCATTGAGAGATTTTCTTATGGCAACCATGCTTTGCAATCTAAGCTAACAAGTAAAATGAGAGTCTTTAGAAATGCAAAAGGTGATTTTGGAAGAAAAGCAGCTATAAATGATCGCACTACCATGATGCCAGGTAAAACTAATTTCTTTAATTCTAATTTTACTATGTTTGATTACTTTTTATTATTAAAATAAATATATTGATTTATTGCATGTAATATTTAGATGAATGGTGGCAATGCTATGGATCTAGTGCACCAAATTTGCAAAAGTTAGCAATTCGTGTTTTAAGCCAAACATGTAGTGCTTCGGGTTATGAAAGAAATTGAAGTGTATTTGAACATATCCATTCAAAGAAGAGAAATAGATTGGAGCACCAAAGGCTTAATGATCTTGTTTATGTTTATTACAATTTAAGATTGCAACAGAGGTATTTTTATACTTACTTTGATTTATTTTTAATTTTTACTTATCTTTAATTTTAACATTGATATTATGTGATGAATAATATAGAAATCAATTGAAGAAACGTAGTTATAACCCAATTGATTTTGAATCATTTGCTGAGAACTCCAAATGGGTATTAGAAGATGAGTCACCAAGTTTAACTTTTGAGGAAGTGGAGTCCCTTCACTCTGTGCTACAAAATTGTGACATTCAAGGCTTTCAAGAAGATTATGGTTTGTTATGTTACCTTTCTTTCATTACCTTTTTAATATTGATAATAGCTATTTACTTTGTGATCTTATATAAGTTATTAAATTCTTGTAGATAACTTGAATTTGGATAAGATTGATGATGGTGAAGATAAAGATGATGAAATAGATAGAGTTTTGAGTGGCCATGAAGAACCAAGAAATTCAAATAATGAAAAAGAATCTGGTAATGATGAGCTTGGAGCAAGAATTTTCAATGAAGCCATGGAGCACCTTTATATATCAACACTAATTGGGATCCATGAACTTAGATGTTTTCCTTATATGTCATGAACTCTTTTTAGATTGTTATTACATAACTCCTTTATTTCTTTAATAAACTTGTGTTATTTTATTGCTTGAACTATGAATTATGAATTTTGTAGGAAGCTTGAAGACTTAAGTAATATTAATTATATATATTTATTAATTATTAATTTTTAATTTAAATCGGTTCGACTAGTGAACCAGTTCATTGTCCGATTTTAAAAACATTATTATGGGTCGAGGTATATTACAAAGGATATGATATGTCATCATATTGGAAAGTCAATAGAGGATGAGGTAATGCAACATTCTGTTGATGGAAAAGTTTGGTAAGAATTCAATAGAAGGTATCTCAATTTTTCTGTCGACCCATGAAACATTAGGCTAAATTAAGTGTAGATGGATTTAATCTTTTTAGTGATAGGAACTTATCTTACAATATATGGCCAATAGTATTGACTACCTATAACTTGCCACTATAGATATGCATGAATCAGTAATTTTTCATGTGACCCTATTAATCCCAAGGTCACAATTATCGAGCAAGGATCTTGATGTCTTCTTATAACCGGTTGTAGAAGAGTTAAGACATCTTTAGGAGAGGGGAGTTAAGACTTGGGATGTGAATACAACTGCAATGTTTAACATGTGGGCAGCTTTGTTATGAATTGTAAATGATTTTTCCACTCAAAGTAGTCTTTCTGGGTGGAGTGGATAAGGATATAAAACATGTCCTACCTGCAATAATGATAAGCCATCAATTCGAGTTAGGGGAAAAATAGCATATGTTGGTCATCGTTATTAGCTTCTAAGGAGTCACACATAAAGAAATAGGAAGGAATTCAATGGGAGGCCGGAGAGGAGAGCCTTTCCTCATCTTCTTACTAATAAAATTATCATGGACCAACTGGGTAAGGTGGCATAGAGACTTCCTAAAAAAATGCTCAATTTGGAGGTATAAAGTAAAAGAGAGGTGCTGATGAACTTAATTGGAGTAAGAAAAACATATTTTTTTACCTTTCGTATTGGTCAACAATGAACTTGAGGTATAAAATTGATGTCACGCATATTGAGAAGAATGTACGTGATAGTATTCTAGATACATTATTAGATATGAAGCATAAAACAAAAGATATGGATAATACAAGATGAGATTTGATAGATATGAAGATAAGACCAAACTTGCATCTATATGAAGAGAAGGACTAACTTTTCAAACCATATGTTGTATGCATGCTCAATCAGGAAGAACGAAAATAGTTTTGGCAATATATAAAGAATGTAAAATTTCCTGATGGCTTTGCTAGGAGTCTCAAGAAGAATGTCACTCATTTGGATGCATTATTAGATATGGAGCATAAAACAAAAGATACAGACAATACAAGATAAGATTTGACAAATATAAAGATAAGGCTAGACTTGTATTTATATGAAGAAAAGGGCCAACTTTTCAAATCATATGTTGTATACATGCTCAATTAGGAAGAACAAAGATAGTTTTAGCAGTATATAAAGAATGTAAAATTTTTTAATGGGTTTACTGGGAGTCTTAAGAAGAATGTCACTGATTGTTATATGAAGTTAAAGGAGTTGAAATCACATGACTGCTATGTTATTACACAGAGATTGTTAGGTCCCTCAGTTTGAGTATTTTTGCTGAAGGAACTATCATACTCAATTGTTAAGTTGTGCAACTTTTTCAACCAAATGTATGCTCTCAATAGGAGAGATGTCTTGCAAGCTAAGCAAGACATTGTCATCATTTTATATAAGCTTGAAAGGATATACTCTCAAGCATTCTTTGATATAATGGTTTACCTGATGATGCATTTGCTTGATGAAACATTATAGAGCAGTCTCGTTCATTATTAATGGATGTAGCCACACGAAAGGTACATAAAGAAGTTAGAGGATTATGTCTAGAATCGTGCTCGACCTGAGGGTTCAATTACAGAAGGATATGTTATCAATAAGGCATAAACATTTTGTTCTAAGTGAAAGGAGTGAAAATTAGATTCAATCGGCTAAATTGAAATCAAGATGTAGCACTTCGTTAAACAAAAATGGTATTATCAGTGTTCCAATCTCAATGTCAATCAATAGGGAAGAAGATTATTTTTCGCCTTGATAGGAGGGATTGAGATGTTGTCATATGATACATCTTGAATAACTGTACCTAGATCGAAAAATATATCCAGTAAGTTTCTATAGTCATTTATACTTTTCTTCCAATTAATTATAATGGATTAAAATACCTATGTTCTGTAACGAGCATCGATGAGAACTCGAACAAAGTGTTATTAAAAATATTAATAACTTAAAAAGAACAAAATTCATTGTATGGTTCTAATCTAAGGTAAATGTTTGTTCTTTCTAAATGTATTATATCAATCATGTAAATATTGTTCCTTATTTAAACTTTTTCTCTAATTTAATTTTTTGTAAAAATGCTATTTTCATAGATATATCATTGACATAGGAATAGTTCTCTAGAAGCCACCAATAATTTTACTATCATGATATACTCAACATGTATTATAAATGGAGTATGCTTTATAATTAAAACTCGTGATGCGAAGCACAAAACACAAAACAGTGGCATTTCCATTTCAGGTACTAACGGTAACATATTTTATGGTGTATTGGAGGATATCATAGAGTTGACTTATTTAAATAAGTACAATGTAACTTTATTCAAATATAAATGGTATGACACTAATCTTATGAAGAAGAAAATTTGTATTGACAAGAATATCACAAGCATTTCTATCAATGAGCAATGGTACAAAGATGACCTTTACATACTTACTATCCAAGCAAAACAAGTCTTTTACATCAAGAATCTTCTTAATAGGCTAAATTGGAGGGTTATCCATAATGTGGTGTATTGTTACATATGGGATCTATCTAGATAGTGCACAAGACTTGTCATTCCTACAAGAAAGTAACTCCTCCAATTTTAACCTCATAGTTATTTTGGAAATTTTCATTTAGTAAATTTAAGGGATTAGAGAAATGATTTTTCAATCATTTCACTTTTTGAGAATATTGGATTTATTACAGATGGAAAGGACATCTTCATTGATGATAAAGGTAGTTTTGAAGATGAGACGATTGAAGATTATATAAAGGAAGGGCTTTTACAATTTGATAATGACAAAGAAACTAATGACCACGAGGATGAGTTTGTTAGGTTCACCAATATTGATTTAGATTAAGGAAATAATATTTTTTTGCATTACAACTTATAATTATGTAAGAGTAATTATGTAATAGAATTATATGAATACAATAAGTTTTATCATGTCATCATTTGATTTGGTTGTAAACTTTTCTCTTAAATACTTGTACAATATGTATTATCTTAGCCATGGTGGATGTTGAAGTATGACACTATAGAGGTGATATTGGTAGGGACCCTCCATATTAGCTCACCCACATTCTATCATAGTACGAGGGATCATTTATCTTTTCTTATTATGGACACTTGTGTTAATTATTAATTAAATATATGAATTTATGGCATTAATACAATCTGTTGTCCATTAAAGCTGCAGCTTTGAGAAAGAAAAGTTTGAATAGGTCCCTCAAGTTGCACGAGAAGATAAAGAGGGGTGGGGGAAGATCGATGCCTGTATAGTTCAATACGATTGATACATGGCATGCTGTTGGTAAGAATGCTAGCCATCTCCTTCGTAATATTGGCAATATGATCTGAGCTTATGTGCCACTTTATTATAAGTCATAGAGGGCTATACCTCAATAATTACGAAATATAGTCATGCAGGAGGTTTGCGTAAGTATCCATCTCCTCTCTATCTTAACTTAGTTATATTTGATACTAAAATTTCTAAATATAGTACTCATAAATTTACTAAATATCTTATAATGCACTCTTATTTTGAGTTCTAGGGCATCACCGAGGGTAAGCGGGATAAAGAGCTTAACAGTTTGATGCAGACTGCTGCTAACTTGTACAAAGATTGGAAGTAAAGTTGAATAGACACTTTCTAGAGTACGAGGATGATCGGGAGTAGGATTATGATTTAAACTATGCTAGACATTATGTGTTGCAATTTGTCTTGCCACAAATGTCGTAAAGGTTCATGGACTTCTTTGACAATGACGATTATAGGGTAAGTATGGCATTTAGTAAAGTTATGTCATTATCTCATATATTTAGACTATAAGTATAATTATATTATATTATTATTTCATAATTTGAAGGAGCTGTCTATAACGAATGTAGATAACAAAGTTAAGAAGGTGGTGAATGATCGGTATGGATCAAAATCCATTACCACACATTGTTATGATAAGGTAATTCAACTTATTTTTCATGATTTAAGTGTACAATTTGTTAGCTAACTTAATAATTATATTTATCTTTTTTTTTCTCTTGTAAAATATGAATAAAGAAATAAGGAGATCAGTGAGCTGCAGTCGATCCTTAGTCTGTACTTGAGAATTTTAAGGACCGACACACGTATAGATTGAGGGAGTGGATGTATCCCACCCCTGAGAAGCAATATGTAAGTTAACTAAACTATATATTTCAAATAGAATTTTATGAATATATGTTGTAATCTTTATGATTGAATTTTGTTTTAATAATTCAAAGCAAGGATGGTTGAGCTAGCAGCTCAGCACACCCAGTCCAATATATCATCCACTAGCTTGCTTGGTACTTCTATACAAATCGATGAGGCTATTATCGTCGATAAGGTGCTTGACACTTATCGATGGTACATGAAGGCAATTAGATGTGTGCTAACTGGTCAATCCTATCATTCAACAAGCACCTCTGGCATTAGGTAGAGCTCACAGTATGTGTCCCAAATCAGTGATTTATAGGAACAATTGTAGCAGAGTCGATAGTAATTAGAGTATAGCCGAGAATAACTTTGGCAGAGCCAATGGTTGATTCAGAGTAGCAGCAACAACTTGCTCAGTAGCAATTTAGGACATATTTCACAAAACTCACCTCCATACTCAAATAGCATGATCTCATACTGCTCCACCTCCATTTGTTGCTATACTGCCTGAGCCGAGTAGATTTGCCATTACACCTGTTGCCCAACCTGATGAAAATTAAAGAAAGACATTGATGAAAATCAAAGAAAGCCCATTGAAGACAATGGACTAAAGGTGTTGAAAGGGCTTCACGGATCAATGTCAAGGGTTTGGCAAAGGGGATGAAGGGATACCTAGAGAAGATGATTGCTCCCCTATTTGAGAAAAGGCACAATTTGGAGCTAAAAGAGTCCAAGATGCTCAATTGCGTGTATTTGAAAGACTTGGGCTCCAATGAATCCATTAGCATTTAGTTAGTTTAGCATTTTTGTAATAAATGGGCCTTATGGGCCAAGACTTGTTTTTAGATTTATTTTAGCATGAAAATTTGTTATTTTATTTGGGTCACTTAGAATTGGGCTTGTTAGTGTACAAGGCCCATTAGGGTTTGCTTATGGGGGCTTGTCATATATAAGCTCTTGTAAACATATTTTTATTCAGTTTTGAATACAATTTGAGATTTGAGAGCTTGTGACTCTTAGGTTCTTGAGTGAGCCAATTATCCTTGATCTTATCAAGATGCCTCTTCTTGTGGCGATCTTACCTTCGGCTTATCAATCCGTGATTGTGGCGCCCATCCTCCATCTTTTTCTGCTTTTGTTGTTTCAAATCCAATTCAAGATTCGTCTTTTTCATCAATTGGTATCATGAGCTTTGGTTGGAATTGGATTTGAAAGGTACTGTTCATAGATACTGTTCATCCGTACTGCTTGTGCGCTGTTCATCTTTTCTGTTTTCTGCAATTGACACTGTTCACGCGTCCGTACTGTTCGCGCCGTCACTGTTCACGCATTAGGGTTTCATCAATTCTTGGTATAATCTTTCCTAAATCTTGTTGCAACACTTATTTTATTGCTGGATTCTTATTACTTGATGATTAGATTGGCTAAATTCATAATCAATTGTTAAGTTTCTGCACTTGTTTTCTTCGTGTTCATCAATTATTCATCACATGTTCTTGATTTGAATATGTCCAATCTCCTATAATTCTGTTAGTTTGGTGTTTGGTGTTAAATAATAGCTTGACTTAAAGGAAATTGTGAATACAATCAATTCTAATTCCTTGTTTACTACTTCTTTCCAAAATTCTGGTTCAATTGGATTGACTTTATTTGCTGTCTCAAAAATGAACATTCCATATTTTTGCTTGTTCTTGCAAGTTTATCAATAGTGGCTAATTGAAAATTGTGTGATTCAATTTAAAAAAGAGTACAACTATTGTGAAAAAAAAAAGAAGAAGAAAAAAAAATCTGCAGCAAAAAAAAATGAAAAAAAAAAGAGGCAAAAAAAAAAATTTTGCAGCACACAAAAGTGCTTCTTGAATGCCACTTGTAATTTTCAGCTTGCTTTTGCTTAGTTTTTGATTTATTCCATACCAGAAATTTTTGGGAATAACTTAGCTATTATTTAACATTACATAGTCTTATCTAATTTCTCCATTCTTGTCTTCTTTGCATTCTTTTCTAATTTGCTTTTTGTTTGCTTTCTTGTCTCCATTCTTGTCTTGTTTGCATTCTATTTTCCTTAGTGTGCTTATTTCTTGTTTAGTTTTTCTTGATTGTCTTTGTTGGCTTCCTTAGTTTGTCTTGGAGTTTTCTTTTGTTGGCTTCACTTGTGTCTTGCTGATTGATTGTCACTTGGTTGTGGTTGATTGTGTGGATTGGAGGTTAACTTCCTTAAGAACTTTTGAGAGCACTTAAGAGGAAAATGGCAAGAGAGAAATCCTTACACAAAAGCCAATTTTGAGTGAAACACGAGTAAACATCTTTTGAGTGAAACACTTAGCGAGTGGAGAGGACCTTTTATTACATTAATATTTCTGTTTTGTAGACATGTCTCATGAAGGTGGATCAAGTGGTGAAAGCACTCCTCCTTCACCTAAGTCCTTAGCTGTTAGAAGATAAATTGAAGGACTTGCACAAAGATTTGAAAGAATGTTTGAGAGGCAGAATGAAACCATAAGAAATATTCAAGAAACCATGGCAAATAATGTAAGAAGGCAAGCACGTGACCATTTTCCACATGCCTATGAAGATTTTAGTAGTTCTCCTAGAGATGATGAAGAGAGGAGATATGATAGGAGGAGAGATAAGAGATATGATAGGAGGGATGATGAAGAGAGGAGGTATGATAGAATAAGAGATAGGAGAGATGAAAAAGAAAGAGGAGGTAGAAGACAACATGAGAGATGTATTGAAGAAAAAGGAGTTGAAAATAAAAATGAAACGAGTAAAACAGAAAGAGTGTATCATGATGATGTAAAAAGAGATAAAAGAAGAGATGATAGGAGTGGTGGAGATAGACAAAGAAGTGGTGGAATAGCTTCAAACTTTCAAAGTTGCAAAATGAAATTTTCTTTGTTTCAAGGAAAGAATGATCCTCAAGCTTACTTAGAGTGGGAAAAGAAGATGGAATCAATCTATGCTTGTCACCATTATTCAGAAGAGACAAAAATGAGGCTTGCTACCTATCAATTTAGTGATTATGCTAATATTTGGTGGGATCAACTTGATTCAACTAGAAGAAGAAAGGGTGCAAGGCCTATTGCTACTTGGGAAAAGATGAAAGCTATTATGAGGGAAAAATTTATTCATGACTGCCACTATAGTTCTTCATGTAAATCTTGGGAGAGGAATGTTGAAAAGAAGGAAGACAAAGTATTTCCATGCAAGTCTGAATCATCTTCAAGAATTAAAGGAGAATCATCATCAAAGTCTAAAGAAGAAGTGTCTAAGAGGAAAGTCAAAGTTGAAAAGCATCAAAAGCATTTCGAGGACAAATGCTTCAAATGCTTAAAGCATGGTCATCATGCCATTGATTGTCCACTTAAGAGAGCACTAAAGATTCAAAAAGTCTTGGGAGAACAAGCAAAGGAAGAAAGTGAAGATCAAAGAGAGAACATCTTCCACACTAGATTCAACATTAAGGGTAAGATGTGCAATGTGATCATAGATAGTGGAAGTTGTGCTAATGTTGCTAGTACCTACATGGTAGAGAAGTTGAATTTTCCTACTTTACCACATCCTACTCCATACAAGTTGTAATGGTTGAATGATAGTGATGGAATAGAGGTGACAAAGCAAGTGTTGGTTTCTTTTATCCTTGGCAAATACCATGATAAGGTGTTATGTGATGTTGCTCCTATGAATGCTTGTCATTTATTGCTTGGAAGACTATGGCAATTTGATAGGAAGGTTACACATGATGGTGTCCTCAACACATATAGCTTCAAAGTGAATGGGAGAAAAATAAAACTCAATCCTTTAACTCCAAAACAAGTGTATGAGGATCAATTGAGGATGCAAAAGAAAAGAGAGGAAGAAAAGAAAAAGAGAGAAGAAGATAAGAAAAGAACAAAAATGAAAAAGAGAGAAGAATATGAGAGAAAAAAGGAAGAAAATAATAGAGAGGAGAAGAGAGTAGAAAAGAGTGAGAGTTATGAGAAGAAAAAAAAGTGAGAGAAAAATTCAGTTTAGAGAAAAAGAGAGTGATTGTGTGGAAAAAGAAAGAAAAGAAAATTTGAGAGTTATTAGAAAAGCAAGTGAGATAAAGAGTGTTTTCTATATTTCTAAGCCAATTGTCTTGTACAAGAAAGCTTATAAAAATACTAACAATCTTGAAATTGTTTTGTCAAATACTTGTGATGCTGTTTTGAAGAAATTCCAAGAAGTGCTTCCAAAACAATCATCCAAAGAGCTACCATGTGTGAGAAGGGAAATGCCCCAATTGCAGCAAGGTAACATTATTGTGATGGTTGATATGTTGTCTTGGAGGTACACTCTCATCTCTAATTTGCATAAAAATGTGTTAGGTGTTGGAAATATTGGGATTTTGTATCTAAATGATTATGGTTTTCCTAGTTCTTCACTTGATGTTGTTATTCCTTTAATTGATTTTGCTACTCTTCTATCTAGTGAAGGTGTTTCAAATGTTGATACTTGTGAGAAAATGATTTTTGGAGACAATTTTATTCATGATAGATTTTTATGTGGGAAGAACAACATGTATGTGCCCAAGAGTTCTATAAGAAATCTATTTGATAAAGAAGCCTATGGATATAAATTGATAAAACATTTTCATATTAAGGGTACTCTTGATATTATGCTTTATGTATTGCTGGATCCTTATGTGTTTTCCAAGCATGGTTTAATGGGAGGATTTTATCCACTTTGCTTTGGAATAAGGAATGCATGGAAAAACATCTTCAAAACAAAGCATGGTTTATATGAATGGTTGGCTATGATACTTGGTTTGTCTAATGCACCAAGTACTTCCTTGAGTTTAATGAATCATGTTATAAATGTTTTCATTGATAAATTTTCTTGTGTTTATTTCCATTGTTTTGATGAGTTTAAAGGTGGGATCTTGTTGCTGTTTAAGGAATTAAAGAATTGGAAAGATTGCTTGCCACTTCTTGATGACATTCTTGTGGATAGTAAAATAATAGTTGAGCATAATGAACTTTTGAAATGTGTCTTGCAAATTTTGAAGAATGAGAAGTTGCATGCTAATTTTAAGAAAGGTTCATGTTGTATGAGAAGTATTATAATTGTGGATGATATTGTATGTGGCATAGCAATAGAGATGAATGAAGGAAAGAAAATTGAAAAATGTTCACCACATCAATTTGTTGCTAAAATTGAAAGCTCCCTTGATTTCATTAACTTTTGTGCAAAGCTTTTGAAGAATCATGTTTTACCTGCTTTCTTTGATAAACTTGTTGCTATTGGTAATTTTATAGGCTTGCATGAGATTGATGACTCTTATTTTGTATTTGATCCGGGTGGTTGCATATTGATGATATGAATGGAAAAGGTGGTGTCCCCCATGGCTACATCTAAGAGGAGATGATTCATTTCAAGTCTTGAAGAGACAATAATTGTTCTCCTAATTTTGAATTCTCATGGTGAGTTTGATATAAGTGCTTATTTTGGTGTTTCTAATCTTTCTCCTATTGATGTAGGTTTTGAAGATTTAAATTCGAGGGCGAATTCTCTTGAAGAAGGAGGGATTGATGAAAATCAAAGAAAGACATTGATGAAAATCAAAGAAAGCCCATTGAAGACAATGGACTAAAGGTGTTGAAAGGGCTTCACGGATCAATGTCAAGGGTTTGGCAAAGGGGATGAAGGGAGACCTAGAGAAGATGATTGCTCCCCTATTTGAGAAAAGGCACAATTTGGAGTTAAAAGAGTTCAAGATGCTCAATTACGTGTATTTGAAAGACTTGGGCTCCAATGAATCCATTAGCATTTAGTTAGTTTAGCATTTTTGTAATAAATGGACCTTATGGGCCAAGACTTGTTTTTAGATTTATTTTAGCATGAAAACTTGTTATTTTATTTGGGTCACTTAGAATTGGGCTTGTTAGTGTACAAGGCCCATTAGGGTTTGCTTATGGGGGCTTGTCATATATAAGCTCTTGTAAACATATTTTTATTCAGTTTTGAATACAATTTGAGATTTGAGAGCTTGTGTCTCTTAGGTTCTTGAGTGAGCCAATTATCTTTGATCTTATCAAGAGGCCTCCTCTTGTGGCGATCTTACCTTCGGCTTATCAATCCGTGATTGTGGCGCCCATCCTCCATCTTTTTCTGCTTTTGTTGTTTCAAATCCAATTCAAGATCCGTCTTTTTTCATCACAACCACTAGTCCTTCTCAGCACCACCAACAATGTATTATCCACATCGTTAGGATGATAATGATGATGATGATAGTCTTAACACAAATGACGATACATCAAGGTATCTGTATCTCCCCTTTCCATAAATTATGTATATATAGTTTTTTTTCCATATTACACATTTGTATGAATTGTGTATATAGAATTTACTTATATGTATATTATTTATATAATTATTTTACAAGTATTTTCTTTATATTAGATCATGTGATCATGTAGATTATTACTAGTATTATTGATATATTCTATTTGTACATTTTACATTAGAAAAATATGATTCAAGTGAATTGAAATAAAAACTATTTTAATTTATATAGTTAAATCTAATATATTATTTTAATTACAATTTTAATTTACAAAATTTATTTTAATATTTTAAAATTTTTAGTATCAAAGTAAGTTGTATACAATTTCTCTAAATTCAAATTAAATTTTAAAAAATTAAAATTAGACCTTTATCAACAACAAAAGTCATCGTTGAAGGTCAACCTTTAATGACGAGATTTGTACTTTTAACGATGTTATTTATTGTCACTAAAAGTTAAAATTAAAAATTTGTAAAATTTGAAAATATTTTCTATAATGATTTTGTTATCGGAGAAAATTCAACCCTTACTGATGATAAAATATTATCGATGTTGGCGGCTTTACCTATGAACTTATATTGACAATATTTTCTATAATAATTTTTATATTTAATGATGATCAATATACTATGCTGACGACTTTTATTAGTGTATGTATTTAGAAAATAAAAAAATTGAATATTTAATTCTAAAAATAAAAGGAATGTTAGTAGAATTAGATTGAATATCAAAGGAGATAATCTTAATTTATCCTATATTTTTTTTATTAAGAAAAAAACTTCAAACATGAAAGAAAGATACATTAATTATAGCTGTAGTGATTAATTGATTCAATTAACTGTTAGTTAACGGTTGATTGTATTAGTTGATTTGATTAACTGATTATATTAACTATTTGAATAAAAATATTTGATAAAATTAATTGTTTATATTTAACTATTGAGATATAAAATGATATATAAGAACATGAATATATTTTATAAGTTATTTAAATATTTTTTATTTTAATATTTTAAATTATATATTTAATAAATTAAATTTTTTTATAAATAATATATTATTTTAATTTATTATATATTAAATATTTTTAAAATTAAATTAATATAATTTTTATAATTATTAAATTTTATAATTTAAAATAATATAATAAATAAATTTTAAAATTATTATAGGCCTGTCCTTTGAATCACTGGCTGTAGCGTTATTGCGTCTCACTGCCAAAGAAATGAAGAAAAGCAACTGACGTTTTACCAACAAAGATGAGTTATGAAATATGAAGGGGTAATTCAGTTATTAATAAAAAGCTATACCACCCGTTGACTGAAAACGTTACACTAGACAACGTTTTTCAATTCAACGTTTTGCATTGAAACAGCTTGCAGTGAAATAGCTATTTCAACAAGCTATTTACTAAATAGCTGTTTCAGCTAAAAATTAATCAAACAATTAATTTTTAGTCAAATAAGCCAAAAGCTCTTCTAACCGCTGCTTTCCAAACTTGCCTGTAAAAAAATAGGTCCCACGTTCGCGGAGTCCACTCAAGTTTGTGTCTTTGTGTCTCTTTCTCTTATGTAGAGAATTTTGGCTTACTCATCTAGAAATGTATTACAATTTCTCGCAAGTGTTGGGATATATGAAAGAGTGAGATGGATTTTTTTTTTAATTTTTCATCCTAATAATGGTAAATATCACTAACACGCCATTTGACCGTTTTAGGCTCTGAGCATAAAAATACTGGACACTTATTGAATATAATATATTGATATATTGATTCTACTAATATGAAGCAATAAGGATCAAACTTTCGAATAGATAATTGAGTTTCTAATATCATATCAAGAATCAAATCAACCCCAAAAGGTAATAATAATTTAGGAAAAAATACAAATAAATTTTTTAAAGTCTGATTTAATATCACATACTTTTCATAAATTTTCAAAACTTATAAATAATTTCTTGAAATTTATAAAAAATTAAAAATATTAAAATTTCAATTAAGTAAAATAAGAAAGTTCTCTGAAATTTATAAAAATTAAAAATATTAAAATTTCAATTAAGTAAAATAGGAAAAGACATAAATAAACCACTTATAACTTTTTTAATAAAATAAATTAAAAAAAGAAATAAAAAATTAAAAAATATTTTACCCTCCTAAATATACCTTGATTGAATTTTAACAATAATTTATTCAAAAAATAGTTGAATTTACATTAAGAAAAATTATGAGTAATTTACGTATCTTTTTTTATTTTTTAAAAATTGGATTGCCTATTTTTTCAATTTTTTGAAAATTTTATGAAAGTTATTTGTAGATTTTATAATTTCAAGAGGATTAGATGATATTAAGCCATAATTTACGGGACTTACATGCATTTTCTCCATAGTAAAATGCTGTATGCAAATGATGGGTCAGAAATACTATTAACGCATACCATATCGCATGAAGAAATGGATGCACTTAGTTTGTACCTGGAAAGCACCTACTCCCAAACTCTCAGATGGGTCAATGCAGGCAATGACATGAAGTTGTTGGCCCTCAGCTATATTCACCAGGTAGAATGGTGTACCTGCTGGAATTCTATACAAATCTCCAAACTTCAATCTCCTTTCTACTAGCTCATCTTTGTATATGAACCCTAATCTTGTCTCTCCTGCATTTCATTGTCACCAATTTCCGTGTTAATCTTCAAGTTCTCTCAGCACTCAAAAAACTGGGGTGAGAAGATTGCCGCTTAAAAGAAATTAAAGGAAACTGATCCAAAAATTAATGAATTTGGATTCTTTCATTTTTCACTTTTGCCACGTCCCTCTCCTTTTTTGAAAATGGAGATTGCAAGAAGTCTTGGTGGACGAGACGGAAATGACTAAAGCCATCTCTTATATTATTGTATCATTAAAGATGAGATGCGGACAAAAGGAAAAAGAAAAAGATTTATCTAGGCATGACAGAAAATTTTTTAAAAAGATTGATTTAGCAAAAAATCAATTTGCCTTATCTTCTTAAGTCTTCCAGATAGTGTTCTTGGACATGAGATAGATGCACAATTGCTTTTAGGGATTAAAATTGTGCGGAAACATGCTACCTAATTTTTGGGCATATTAGACTTATAATCACATTAAAATAACTTAAGTCACAACACTAACAATACTAAAAAGACAGTTGGGACCCACGACTTGATTAATAATGAGTATATTATTCCTAAAATCACATCAACATAATGAAAGTAACAACTAAAATGGAGAGAATCTAAAAATGCAAGAAATGAGCAGAAGCAGTAAATTGATAATGACAACATTGATATTTCACGAAAATTGACAGAAAATTACATCCAAAGAAATTGATGGAGAAAAAAATTAATAGAAATTGAGACAATAATGTATATTTCGATTCCTCAATTTCTTATTTTATGAATTTTGTTTAATTTCAACTCCTGAAAATTTACAATTTTTTCTTAAGACCCTCTATTTCGAAAAAAAAAAATTGTAACATCTCTCTCTTAAATTCTTATATATATGATATCTTCAAATTTTCAAGAGATCGAGGACATCTATATTCCACTAATCTCGGTGCGCGGAGCACATGCATATTTTCCTTTTAAAAAAAGTAAATTATATTTATCTCTTTTAGCTTCACCTAATTATATTTACATATCTACAAATTTTTAAAAAATATACATTCAATTTTCTTATTAATAATCAATGAGGAGAGGTGAGTCTATCATTAAAATATAGAGCAGGGGAAGTGAATGCATATGAAAAGAAAGGTAAGTATGTATTTTTAAAGATAGAAATATAATTGTAATTATCCTAAATTTTAAGAAATGTGAGTATAATTTATGTTTATAGGGTTCATTAGTTATGCAACTCTTTTTCAATTAATTTCTTTTTGTTTCGGTAGAAATGATTTTAATTTATTTATAAATAAATTCTATTATTTAAAAATTTTATAAAAATACTAATTTCAAATCATTTGTAAATAAATTATTTTTTTTGAAATATATTGAAATAATATATGAAATTTAATTAAAAATAAATTTTGATAATACAATAGAAAAAGATTAAATCGTTTATATAATATATATTGTAGGCCAAATAAAATGGATATTTCATAATGATAAAAATATAATAAAAATAAAAATTATAAATGAAATAAAATAAACTAAAATCCCTTTTTTACTCAAGATCAAATGTCATTATTTTAAAAAAAATTAAAAATGAAATAAAACCTTATTTCTAGCTATGCCAGAATTTATTTTAATTCCTACACCTCCCAAGAGTAGATTCGACAACCCCGTTTAATTTGGACTCAAACAAATGAAAACCCCACGTTTGATTTGGACCAGAACTAGTCAATTTTTTTATATATATTTTTTATTTTTCACTTGCAAAGTCAATGGAGGAGAGGTACCTCTACGGATAAAGATGATCAAAGTGGAGTCAAAGTAGGAAGGAATGAAAATGGACTTAGGTTCCATAGTGATGAATCCAATATGCATAGGCCTATCCACAATCCGCCCACCGTAGCCTCTCACCACTCTCATCTCTCCTGCATCTGTCTTTAACACTGTCCTTGCATTCTTCAGCAAGAACCAGTGTTCTCCTTCTGGCCTTATTCCCTCGTATTCTTCTTCTTCTACAAATCCCCTCACCATTCCCACTCCACTCGCCATTAAAATTACCAAAAGCCCAACAATTGGAATGTAATTTCCCATCCTTTTCTTGCTTCTTTCAGATTTTCTTTTCTTATCCTTTTCTTTCGTTTTATCGGAAGATATTTGCAGTTTGAGAGAAGAGGGAAGGATGTAAGAAAGCAAATAGTGGAGGCTGAGATGAGTTGAGGTTGACGCGTGGTTTCATGCGAATGTAAAGTAAGATTGCTGGCGAGGAATGATGAAGACACATTATCATGAGGTTGGAGAGATTATGTTGAAACACTTGGAGACTTGAGGGGAATGTGTCAAGACATTAGTCATTATCTACATTGCTATAAATAAATAAATAAATAAATATATATATATATATATATATATATATATATATATATATATATATATATATATATATATATATATATATATCCGATTACTAATCTTACGTAAAAGTTATATTTTAATAAAAATTATATTATTAATTTAATAATGATAAAATAATAAAGAGTATTATAATTAATTTACAATTAATAATAATTATGCATGTATTTGTCATAAAAATGAAAGAAAATGAGTAAAATTAACTTAGATACACTCATTAATAGAAGAAGTTGGTATTAATGATAAATTAATTGTAATATTCTTTATTATTTTTTTATTATTAAATTAATAATATAATTTTTATCCAAATAAAAAAATAAAATTTACTAACATCAAAATACAAATATAAAAATTAATAATCCTTTTATATATATATATATATATATATATATGCTGTCAGTTGAAAATATGCTAAAATTTTCATTTCAACTTATACCTCGATCGGATTTAATTCTCAAAAGTTTAATTTAAGAGACAACAAAGCCAGTTAAATTATCAAGCCAGTTAAATTATCTTGGATTATAAATGAATTGAATTTTGAGCTATTACACCTAAGTTCTTTGGATATATATATATATACACACACGTGTATATAAAAGCATAAATTATATTGTAATATTTAATATGCTTTAATAAAATATTAGAAAGTTTTATTATAAAATATAATATATTTTTATTATTAATATATTTATTTTTTAATTATAAATATTTGTGGCTATAAATAATTTTATATGAAATTAATATTTATAATACATATAGTATTCTTATACAATATGAATAATACTAATATTTTTTACTATTCATTTTTTTATTTATTCTATGTTAATATCTAGGGAAACATATTTTCTATCAGAATTTTTTTCTAAAAAAAACCTATTTCCTTATTTTGCAACTTGGTTCATATTCTTGTGTGTGTGAATTGTTAGTATTTTATTGTGGTCCCTTCATAATTAATAAATAAAAATATTAATATTAACTAGGCCATTAGTGATGTTTAAAATAAAAGGGTTGTAAGGTACTAAGCCCAAACACATTTTAATTAAACAAGTATGAAATCTATAATGAATGGAATTTATAACTTGATTGCATCAATAAGAGGGGTCACTATCTCACTAAAACCCTAAGGTTCAATTTCTGCTCTATCAAATAAAGTGGTTTACAATCTCTTATTAGTAGATACAGAATAGGGGTTTTAGTTGAGGGAAGGTAACCTTATAAAGATTATTCTTGATTTCAGGAATTGTAAAGAGGGTTTGCATAGTTATTGATCAGAAGTCATAATTAATGAGTGCAATCAGTGATGATAAAAGTCTAGGTATTTATTATCTCATACTAATACATTGTGTTTATGAATTTTATTCTCTTCTCATGCCTTGATTCAAGGTCATAATTTAGGATTTTCATAATTGAAAATAAAATAAAATTCTTACAATTAGTATCAGAGCTTAACTATGGCTTTAAATTATGGTTGACTTTTAGGAAATTTGTGTGAAATTTATGAGTTTCTTCTTTGCCAATTTGTTTGATGCATGTTAAGGTTAGAAATGAATGGAGTCAACTTAAGAACCACTCATATTTGACTTAAAAGTTAATTTGATAAGTTGAGTTTATAAATTAAATGAGTTGAACTTAAATCTAAAAGATTGATTTGATAGCTAAATAAATCAAATTCAACTTATGGTTATTTTGATTCATTTGGTTCGTAAACCAACTCAATAAATTAATTAATATATAAATATTTTATTAATATTTTTGAATTAAATTATGATATTAAATATTATATATTAGGTAATATATTTAAATGAATACAAATATCAAATTTTAAATTAAATGAGCTAAATAAGTTGTATTAATGAACTTAATATATGAGATGAACTTAATTTGAGCTAAAAATTTTGATTCATTTGAATACGAGTTAAATTTTAAGTTGAGCTAATTCATAGTTTGACTTAAATTGACTTATTTCTATTAACCCTAAGGTTATATATGATGAATTTTGATGATAACAAATGAATGTTATAGCAGTATTGCATATTTTTATACCAAAATGTTATAAAATTTTCAATAAACATGCTATATCATGATTGTAATGACAATGTTTCATTATATGCTTAAACAGTTGTATTTTATATAGGTATCATTAAGCATATGATTGATTAAGATATATAATATAATGATTATGCATGCTCTTGTACTAATTTGTTATATATTTCATATATAATCATGGATATCAATATCTTGATACATTAGATTGGACTAATTATATATATAATTTACAAAGTTTATATCTATTATATAGAAAAGTCCAAAATGAAGATAAGTGAGCATTGAAGTAAAGCAATAAAAATTTTTGTCATGCTTAACTCAACAATGAATAAGGAAAAAATTTACAAAAGAAGATGTGATCCAAATATTGAAAGATGACAAGGTTTAAAATTTGAAAGTTTGGAAATATTAATAAAAGCCAAAAGAATTAATTAGTATAGTTTTTCATTTTAGGCTTAGATTTTCTTGTAAAATAAAGTTTTTTGATGATATATAACTAAAACATGTTTTTATAATCTTAGCTTGATTAAAATATTTTGAAAAAATAACCTACAATCATATATTTATAAGATAGCCTATGGAGACACTTCAAAAACTAATGAAATGTGATATTTTAATCTTTTTAATTTTGACTTTTAATTATTCTTTTGATTATATCTCACAAAATATTTATGATTGTATTGTCAAATTTTTTCCATATGAAAATAGACTTAAAATTTTTTTCATAGACATATCATTTGTTTAAAATAATTAATATATGAAAGAGTTATGATTTTTTCAAGTTGAGTCTAGAAATTAGTTTTTTTGCATCTAGTCTTTTTTTTATCTTTGCTTATTGTTTTGATCATATCTTAAAAACTACAAATGATATAAGTATAAAATTATTTTTATATAAGAATAGACTCAAAGAGCTTCCCATAAATGGGTCATTTTCTTAAAATAATCAAGATATGAAAAATTTATAAATTTTACAATTAGAGTCTAAAAATCAAATTTTGACATTATACTCTTTCTGACCTTTGCTAATTATTTTAAAAATATCTTAAAAATTACATTATTTATGAGTCTAAAACTAGTTGCATTTGAAAGTATACTCAAATAGCTTTATAATGATAGATCATTTGATCAAAATAAACCTAAAATGAAGATCTTATGGCCAATTGAGTTTGAAATTCTATCTTCATGAATTCATTGACCTATCAATTTTAGACAAGCAGATATGAAAATTTTCATTAGAATTAATTGACTAATCAATTTTGACTATTCTAGTGTGTAGATAATGACTATAAATAGCTAGTTTTCATTCTCAACTACCTAAAATAGTTATAATACTCTATGAGCTTTCTATATAAGGTAAGAAACATCAAATAAGAGAAGGCTTGAACTTCATCTTTTAAAATAATTTTACTTTTTCTTTAAACTAAATCATGAATTAAGCATTTTATTTGGAAATTTTCTATTCTAGGAGCTTCATTTATTTCATTCATTTTATAAGAGATTTGGTTCGAGTTAATATTTATCTTATATTATTTTCTAATAGGTGAGGTATCCTTTAAAAATTCTTTAAGAGGGTGAGGTATCATTTATAAAGAGAGAATTTGTTCACTATAAAGTGGTTTCTTCAAGTGCTTAATTAAAACTTGAAGAAATAACGGATTGAAACACAAGTTTGAAAAGTTTAGACAACTTGGAGAGGATATTTAAGGGAGAAACCACTATAAATCTTTGTATTTGATCTCTTTATCCTATCTTTTTATTTTTTTTATGTATGTTGTGTTTTTCTTATTGCATACTTGTTTTATTGTTGTCATTTATTGAATATATTGTGTTTTTAATGCTTATATTGATACTTGGTAATTAAATACTTAAAAGAGATGTATATCTATATATGTATTTCTTAATGGTTCATCTATTCATAGTTGATAAAATTATTGAATATATTATACTTCAATATTAATCCTTATACTTGGATGATTGAATGATTAAAAGAGAAATCCACTATGCATGTATTTTTTTATTCTTTATCTATACATAGTTGAATGAGTTACTTTGCACAAGTGTATTTACTTTGCACAAGTGTATTGAATTGTTATATGTTGCATGCAAATCTCTTTATTGAATTAGTTTAAATTCATCTTTTGATGATTTATTTATAGATAGTTGAATAAGTTAATTTACATTAATTTTTTTTAAATTATCATATCTTGAGTACAAATATTTTTATAAAACTTTCTTAGAATTATTTGAATTACAATTATCCTCATAGTTTCTCAAAATCAAAAGTTTTTCAAATAGAATTTTAAAAATAGTAAACGTTTTAAAAATACCTAATTCACCCTACTCTTAGGTGTGGGTTGTTAAGACCTATAATTGGTATTAGAGTTATGGACTCTTGTTTAAAGGACTTAACTATCTCAAGAGGATCTATGATAAACCTTGATAGCATCTTTTTAAAGAAAATTTTAATACTTCAAATGCTCTAATGTTTAAATATGTTAATATTTCTAAACCTTAATTTTTAATGGTTCATATTTTAAAACTTGAAAAAAAAATTGAGTGTTATATACAAGCCCTTGATTTTAATTCATAGGATATAATTGAGGATGATTTTACTTTAAAACCAAGAAGTGAATGAGATGATGATTATAAGAGGAAATTCACTTTGAATATTAAAGTAATGAAAATCTTGCATAGTAGTTTGAATGATGATGCATATGTTAAACTGTCTAAATGTTTTAGTGCAAAAGAAATTTAGGATACTCTTATTGTTTTTTTATCTTGATAGCTATATTTTTATTGATGAGAAGGTTTGTGTTGAGCAAGAAAAGAAAATGGAATAAGAGGAAATTATTTCAAAGGAGGCTCTTCAAGAAGATGTGCAAGAGTGTGAAATATGTTCAACACCTTCTAGTGAAGAATTCAAAGATGAAAGGAAGGACGATTCTAATGGTGAGCAAATAGAGCTTTAAATGAAAAATTCATGCTTTATGGTTCAAAAGGACTTACAGGTATATGATTCTAATATTAATACTAGTCATTGTCATAATGACTTACACACATTTAATTAATTGCATGATGATAGAATTCCTATGGAACTTGATTGTTCAACTTCTTGTGACTTTGAAATTAAGGATGATTTATCCAAAAAAGAAGTTCGACATTTGTGCACTTTTCAAGTCTTTGAGTGAAGATATAGATTTTACTCTTGAAAAGTCAGGAAAAGCTCTTGACAAGTTTGAATTAAAGTGCAGTTTCTATAAAAAGGCAAAGTTTTCTAAATATGTCTTACATGAAAAATCAAATTCTAGAAAGAATTCTTTTATTGTAATTATTGTGGTTATGTATGTTATTGTTTCTTATTTGTGTCCTATTAGAAGAAAATCTTATGTAAGAAAAAAGGAAATTTAGGTTCCTAAGGTATGTACATGTTTAAATACTAACATTGAAGGACCCAAAATGAAATCGGTACTAAAATGTCCTCTTAGTGATTTAATCATGCAAAAAATTTCTTCCAAAAGGAAACAATTTGGTCAAGGAAAGAAAGAATCCTCAATTAGAGCTTTTCCAAAGCAAATGGATAGAAAAAGAAGTTTCGAAATAGCTTAAGCTTCTTAAATACACAATAGTGCTATTTCAAAGCTCAAATCTTTTAGAGAGAAGCAATGGGTAAAAAAGAGTTATTCTTTCATTACAAAGGATGAGGTATCAACTTCTTAAACCCCATGCATTGCTTTATTTGATATTCATTGAAAAAGAGGTTGTTGACCTTAAAGCATGAGCATTGCTTGAAGATTATGATTCACTTTGATTAAAATCATATATGCATATGAGTTATCTTTTTATGATTACAAATGGTTTGAAGTTTAAAGGCCCCTATAATGGATCACTTGGAATTGGAAATGTCAAACTTAATGGATAGAATTGAGTACTTAGTTGAGTTAGTGGAAAGTTAGAATTGAGTGACCAATCAATTTCAATGTGTGGAGTGGCCTCAGATAAGTCAAAATTAAATGACTAATTGATTTTATGAAGGAAAAGATTAAATGGTTAGAATCGAGTGATTAATTGATTCTAAGAAGTGGTGATCACTTTTGAAAGTCCAAAATTGATTATTCAATTGATTCCAAATATGTGAAAGGAAATATGGGAATTTAACATTGTAGGATGTTAATTGAGTGATTAATCGATTCAATATGAATACATTCATACATGAATTGATTAACTGATCAATTTTGAAGGGCACCCATTCATTTGTGTACTCTTGTTCCATTGAAACAATGTATGATTTACTTTATCTTCATATGGCTATAGCCCTTTAATGATATAACTTAATATAAAGGTATGTAATGCTTAGTATATTTTCCATTAAGTTCCCTTGTCAATTGCTTAATAAGGAAAATATACAAATCTTTTAAAAATAAACCTTAAGAATATGATCATTATGCTCATATGTTTAAATTGATTAATCTTTTATGAGCATATTACATTGATATTCACTTAATCTTTATGGATCCAAAATCTTAGTTGAATACGAAAAAAATTATTTAAGCTTTCATGTAGGAAGGAAATGTGATACTACCTCAAGCATAGTATGAAAATGGAAGACGAATTTAACTTAAGGCTAAATCAACTGAACTTTTATAACAAAGTTAACTTTTTCAAAGAGGAATGAGATTTAAAAGATTTGTACAATCTATCCATTCTTTATGCTAAATATGCTTTATATCTTTCTTGAGTATGGATAATTATGGATTAAACATATCATTTTTATAATTGGTTTCATTTTTCAAAGTGATATGTGCTCTTTGTGCTAAAGGAAAGTTATTTATTCTATCTAGGAAAATACATCACCAATATAACTTGATGCTTATGTTTCAAATTTTGGAAAGATAACCAGCTCCATGTTTTCTAATGGTTTTATGTGTAAAAGTTTAAAAGGAGCTTATTTCATTACAATAGCTTGTCATTGGTGATTATATATATTCTTAATGATTAGTTATATCTTTTGATATTATATGTTCATTCCCTTAAAATGGTTTTATGAGTTTTGATGATCTTATATCTTTTAAATCATAGATCTCTTTTCAAGTCTCTTCAAAATCCTCATTAGCTTGAAAATGATTTTATTTAAATTTCCCTTGTCTCCTTAAGAGTTCAAAATTACATGTTTCATGGTATAGTACTTACTAGATATTCTCTATCAATCATGTATACGTTCCAAGTAGTGTTAGAGTGATGCTTATAACTAACCGTTCATTGGAGAATATTTAAAATTTGTTTAATATATCCTAATTTCCTATCTTGAGTTATTATGTTTAAAAGCTTGATAAGATTTTAGTGATTGGAAAGAAATTTAAAGATCAATTTCAAAAGTATGAAAAATCAAAGGAGCTGAAAGATTAAGTTTTGACATGAAGATCAATGGCTTCTAGTCTTTCTTCAAAGGCAAGCACACTAAGAAAAATTTATCTCTCATCAAGATTAATGATGTTCACCTTATAATTGATGAGAAAGAAGATGAATATAACCAAGGAGCACCATATATTGCTACAGTTAATGAACATCTTCATCCTTATTCTTTTGTTATGGATCATAAATGTTTGGACTACATTATACTCTTAATCTACTTGCTCTTGTTTGTTGAGGATGTGATAATGGAAAATATGTTTGGTTATAATGAAAGAGTGCTTAATTATTGTTTTTACATGATCATTGTCATCATTATAGGGAAAACTTAATAGTTTTTATCTTTTTTATCCCTATTACATATTTTTTTCATGATATGCTTGAGTTAAATGTCTTGACTACATGGAACTTGTGCTAATCTTTTTTTTTCATAAAGGAAACTTATTAAGAAGAAATGCACACATTAGATTATTTCAAATAATTTCCTTTTATTTCTTTTTCATATTAGTTTGAAAACAAAAAATCATTGATTTTAAATGACTTAAATATTTTATTATCATGATATATTGATTTCAAATGACATTGTTTGAAAATTTTGATTTCAACAAAGCATTTTGAAAGGGAGAGCAATTCAAATGCATTTTTGTTAGATTAAGAAAGATTTTCAGGTTGTATGACCAAGTAGCTAATAATAGTGTTTTAAGTCCCTTTTGACTTCAATAATAAGGTGGTGGTTTTTCTCTAGGATTAAGTATATAGATTGATAATTGAGATTGTTCCATAATAATAAATAACAACAAAATTGCCTATAAGGATGTCTAAAATTGATATATCCAACATTAAGTTATGAATGAATCATAATTCTCATCATTAATATTTATGTGCTAAGGGTGTTGGGTGTTACATTCTTTTGTATGTGTGCTTATTAAGGCTTAACCATTTAGGAAAACTAATAAGCATACTTAATTAAGTAGAGAAAAAAAAACCTAATCTAGGAATACAAATTTAGTTATAGGTTGGAAGAAAATATGAATTAGTAATCTTCTTAAATACTATGACCGAAGAACTAGATTTTTGAATTATAAGTCAAGGTGTGCTATTACCATGCAAAACCTAATGTTTATGTAATGACAATAATGGCAGTGTGTGATAGATTGCTTATAAGCACTTAAGCTATCAAGTTTACCACCAATGTATATTAAATCACTTAGAATGGGAGCTCTATGCCAATAATGTTAAAGCAAGAGTAATAGCAGGATTTGTAGAATAATTAAGGAGTAATAAAGAAAATAATGGATAGATTGCCTATAGAGAAATTCAAAAATCTAAACTAAGTAGATCAAGGAAAATACTTGATCACTAAAAGTGAGCAATTGTGTATGACCTTTGAGGAGTAGTGTTAGACATAAGTCTTACATAATAACTAAACTAATAGTATGTTTTAAATGAATAATACATAAGATAGCCCTAGAATTTAAAGATGAATTCTTTTTTAGGGAGAGTATTTTTACACATTTAAAGTTTAAATTTTCAATTATTTATTTATTGGTCACATTCTCTTTAAAATTTTAGAATTTTATATTATAAGGGGAATGATTAATTAGCTAATTATTATGGTGAAAATTCAATATAAAAATTTTACGTAAGGTGAATAAGCCCAACTTTAGCCTTAATAATTAATTTTTCCTCTTATTTCATAAATTCTAACATTTTATCTACCAACTCTTTCCTTTTCTCCCCTTTTAAGTTTTTCTTCAATCAAGCAATTAGTGAGTGTTGATATCTAAAACTACAAGGCCTAATAATCAAGAAATTATTTGAAAATATGGAAGATAAAAAACTTGGTTTGGATCCTTACAAAGAAACCTAAGCCTTTATAAAGAATGCCTCATAATAAGACTACAAAATACATACTTCTAAAAGATCAAAGTAGGCCATTACTAAAAGGTTTAAACCTTTGCATATTACCTTAAAAGAAGTCCAAAAGGTCCAAAGATCACCTTAGCCTTAAAAAAGGTCTACAATAGGTTAAAAGTCCATCTTTATTTCCATAAAGAGCTAGAAGGGGTCAAAAAGTTTACCTTTAAAAGGATTTTAGAAGTCAAAAGACCCTATCTCATATGAGGATCAAAATAGATTATAAGATCCACCTCAATCTCTACCTCTATAAAGGGTTTGAAAGGTTTAAAAGACTTCACTTTTAAAAAGATTTAAAAGGAGTAAAAAAAAAAAACTCAATCTTAAATGAGGATCAAAATGAATTAGAAGATCCATATCTATCTTTTTCTCCATAAATAGTCAAAGAGATTAAAAGACTTCACCTATAAAGAGATTAAAAAAAAAAAAGATTCAGAAGACTCTTTTACAAATGAGGTTCAAAATGGATTAGAAGATCTACTTCACATTATGGGATAAGTGAAGGAGTGCATAAAAAATTGTATTCTCTCGTTATTCATGTTTAAAGCCTAAAAAAGACTATTTACTTTTTCTTAGGATGCTATGGAGGTTTGAACAAATAATGTCCTGTGAAGGCCTAAAGGCTAGCTAGTAATAATCTAATCCAAGGGCAAGGATTGCTTTGATTGTGGGAACAAAGTAACTTTTTCCTACCTTCTTAAGAATATTTAGATTATACAGCTTAGAAAGATGAGGATAAAGGCCTTGCCATAACCTATAGGAGTGATAGACATATCCTACCTAACCCTCTTCAATCTTATGCCTTTTAGACCATAATAAATGTAAGGGCCTTCATACTCAATGGATTATTAACCAAAACTTAACCTTAGTACACAATACCCTTAGTCACCCTGCAAGAAAATTATTACCACCACCACTACTGTTGTCACCATTACCATCGTCATCATTAGAAAAACCTACTACCCTATACCATGTTATACTCTTGTCCTTTAAATTCCTTACTAGTTTGACCTTTTGTACCAAAATCCTTATTTTCTATGACTTGTATCCAAATTAACCATTAATCTTCACATTAGTCACTGACCTCCTATAAATACTCTGTCATAAGTCATAAAGAGAAGATGAAAAAAGAAATAGTAAGATTGCACAAGTAAAAAAAAAAAAAAGAGATTTTAGAAACTTTTAAGTCTCTCAATCCACCCACTCCTTGTCTCCCTTAAATCTCTCAAGAGGTCTATTGAAAGCAGGAAATTAGGCCCATTCGCCCCATTCATGGTTTAGTTAGAGAGTGTCTATTCCTCATCCACCCTTACAACCACTATCCCATACTTTGTAACTGTACTTACACCTTTTAATTAAAAACCTATAAAACCTTGCTTAATAGGGTGTGATTCTTCATTAAATCTTCCTTATAAATAAGGTAAACTCTTCATTATAACAAAATTTTAATTTTTTTAATTTGAGAAATTGAGCAATTGATCCAAAGGCGAATAATGAATCCTAACTTAGAATCTTTAGGACTTTTGAATGGTTAAAGCTAATAAATATCAAATCTTACTTTTTAAATCTTCCTCCATTTTAATTGAGTGAACATTCTAACTTTGCTTTTATGACTTTAAATGGATTGTATTATGTTAAGTTTGAACTTTATCTTTTTAGGTATTATGAAAATGTGTTGATTTGATGTTGTTAATGTGTGTTGAATAATGAAAATGATATGAATAAGATATGGTATTAGTTTTTTAATGAATTGGTTAAGAGTTATGGAGTAATAAATAAGTTAAATAGCATTTATGATTCTATAACAATGATATTGCACTAGAAAATCCATAAAAACCCAATTTAATTATTAACTGCTGGACCCTAAAATTAACTATTTGTGTGGCAATTTAACAAGGTCCATTTCCAAAAGCCAATGATCAATTACTAGACCCCTAACAATCAATCATTGTCCCATTAATGCTTAAACTTAGTACCATAATTTGATGATATATATTTTTTAAGTCAAATGTATGTGTCCATATTAATGTATATTGATATATGAAAGGAACCATCAGCCTAAAACTATGATTTTCATCTCTTATATATATAGTTATGATATATTAAATTTATTGAAGGATGATGATGTTTAAGATTAATGATATTAATTGAGACATGTATGCCATGTAAGATTTGACTATTGTTTATATATATGCTTAAACATGATTTAATTGTGATTGTGTTGCCATGGGCTTTAATTTGATTTGAATTTTAGGTTGACTAGTTATGTCGTGAAAGGATACTTGAATATTAAATGTTTTAAGTTAATGAATTTATTATTTATGTGATGTATGATAATGAAGACAAAGAGGCTTGGAATGATTATGAATTAAAATATGATATCTTAATGGAGGTGATGTGATATATGTGAGCTTACATAAGGCTATCTTTACTAAACCTAAACTATGATATTATGCACTAGATGATTGTGTCTATCTATAAGGGAATAAGGCTAACCCTGGGAGAATAAGATTGAAGTTGTGAAGGCAAAGGCTAGAGGGAGCCACTAGGAGATTTAAATGTTTTCTTTTTATCCTTTATTAACTTATGTTGTTATTTTGTGGTGATTGAATATGTGAAATTGTATATATATATATATATATATATATATATATATATATATATATATATGTAATTGCCAAACAAAAGGATCCTCCTTTATGAATTAGGTTAATATTGGATGAAGAAAAAGAAATAAATAAGTAAATAGTATGCTCATGACTATAACCTAATCTAGTATGTGTTTATTTCTATTTTCTTTTTATACAGGTTGTCAATGGAGAAATCATCCTTTTTTCCCTTAATAAGTGTACATAAGTGGGGATATTAGTTAAAGTGGAACTTGGTTGTTTCCAATGAGTATGAATATGTATTGGCCAAAAGAAGAAGAAGAACCATTACAATATATCTTAGTTTGATTATTATTTACTATTTTTAAATGGTTACTAATTGAGTTTCAAAGAAACTTAATCCTTTCCTTTTTTTTGTTTTATCTTTCTTAGGGATCTTTTTTCCTTTTTTTTACATGTTCAACTGTCATTGGATAGGATGAAAGTAAGCTCACTGAAGAACTTTGGTGTTAAGTTAAGCATTGAAACAGTTGGGAGAATTTTACACGGTGATTTATCAATATGTTTTGTATTTGAAATTTAAAAAGTGCACACTCTTTGAAAGTATAACATACTTACATCTGAAATATTGCATTAGATAAGTTTTAGGAAAGGATAATAGGTTGTTGCCTATAATAACTCACTATGCTCGTCATATGCATTGGGGACAAGTCGTGGCATATCTAAAATGGCCCATTTAATTATGTCAAATAATAAATACATTTTAGTTAGTGAACTAAAAGTTCACCTTTCTTTCAATTAGCTTTTTGTATATATATATATATATATATGTATGTATAACACAAAAAAATATAGTAATATTTTGCAATACATTTTCCTCATCTAAAACAATTACTATAATATAAAAAAATTCAATATCTTATTATCTCAATGTAGCATTTATTTCATTATATGTCTTTAAAACTTAGTAAATATATTCAAGACTTAATTAATAATAATGCATCTATAAGCATTATATATCTCCTAGTAAAATTATATTAACTCTTTAAGAGTCTTCAATCAACTTTCGTATTATTAGATATTATATTAATATAATTTTCACCAATTATTAATTGAAAAAATTATTTTGTATTCTTAAACATGATGTACATTATTATACTATCCATAAAGGATAAATATTCAATATTAAGTCAATTGAAAGTAAAATTCGCCATTATCATTAGCCAGTTAAATTATTAATTCTTTCTCTAGGAATTATAAAGAAATTTTCCACATTAAATTATGTCATATCAATTAAAAGGCCCATAAATATCACTCCTCCAGTATAAAAGGGGTAAAATCCTATCAAAATTACTCAAGTCATTCACATGATTCGTCGTATATCCAATCATCACCTTTTAGGCAACCTTATTACAGATAACATTAGATGACATCAAAGTATATGACTCTTATATAAGGAATCTTAGGGATTTTAGGTTAAAGGACCACATATGCCATTGTTGCTAGGAGACATACTTATAACACTCTCATAACAATCAATATAGCATTCTTATGGCATGTTTATCTAGTATATTAGTTTTTTAATATGTACCAATGCATTAATTTGATATATCATATCTTTGTTATTGGTCATCATCCGATGTACATATTAATCTTAACATATTATTGTTATTCTAATTTACAATAATACTTGACTAGAAATATTTAAAAATAATATTAACTATTTTAGGGATAATACTATCTTGTGATTATTTGTATTATTCTCATAACTATTATGATTGCATAAATTAATTTGACATTTTCCATATATATAATTATACTTGTGACCCTATCCACATCTAAAATTTCTTTTTTATCATTAATGCATTCATTTCAAGGAATGCAATAAAATCAATGGGACAAATTTTATTATTTTCATTGAAAACTTACTATTTTATTCATCCAAAAGAATGCATGAAGAAGCATTTAAATAATAATAAAAGAAAGAAATAAAAAACTAGATCATGTAATTGATAAAGAAAAGAAAAAAAAATAATACTAGATGAAATTCCAATTCATCTACATATTTCATTATTGTCACCATAAATTTTATTTATCATGAAGATGGTGTCCAAAAAATTCTTTATCTTTACAAATTGATTGTAGCTTAGTGTGAGGCATGAGGCTTGAAACACGAAGATAAAGGGTTTGAACTTTTGTATCTATGCTTATTCTTTGAAATTCAATAATAAAAAGAATAATATTAAACTTTTTATATATGAAGAATTTGACACACTCAAAGAAAATAGTAGGACATTCAACAAAACAAAATTATCCAAATCAAATCAAATCAAAAGTTAATAATAGGCATGGTATCCATCTGTAAACTTGTAGACTTCTTCTTTAACATTTTTGGTCTACAACATGGGTTTTTTTTAATCCAATTCACACACATTTGAACTCAAAAATTATCTATACATTATTCATGCATCTTTATCTAGATTTCTTTATGAGTTTTCATTAAACATTACATTTAAGACTAAATTTTATGAAAATTTGATAAAAAAAATGAAAAAAAATCCAATTCTCAATGTAAAAATTTAGAACCAAAAACACCAAAGTTTTCTTTATTTTTCTTATTTTAAATTGCTATACTTTTTTATATTAATCAAATAAGGACATGGGCTACCTTAGATTAGCCATTTTGAGATTAAACTCTAAAATAATTTGATTAAATATATCATAAATCTACTTAATTTTATAAGTTCATTTTTTTTTTAAAACCATAGCACTTGTAATTTTAGAATTTCAACAAAAAATAAAAAACACTATATCATCCAATTAATTCTTGTAAATTATTTCAAAAATTCATAGGAAATTATTTAGATAAAAATTTTCATTAATGTATCATTATGAAATAAAAAATTGTCATAGATTCTCACAGCTTTTCTATATTTTGAAAGCTTAGACAATGTTTGATATTTCTAATAAATTTTGCATAAATCATAAACATGTAATATGATAGAATTTGGCTCTAATACCATTGTTGAAAAAATTAGATCAAGAATTTGAAAGCCAATAATAGGATTACATTCATCATATTTGTGTTGAATAGTTAGTTAGGAAATATTTTAGAATAAAAATTATACCAGATTTTCAATCTAAGGTCCTTAATAATGATTATGACACATTCCATAGTCATGAATTATCCTTACATCTCAAATCCATTCAATTTTTTCTCTAATGTCACCTTTTGTTGGCTTTCCATATGTATCAGTTTTTCTACTAGATTTATTCGACATCTCTTGTCATTTGGCTTATCATTGGAATGATTTGTTTTGCATTCAAACAAATAAAAGTAGGCTTTGAAAAATGAGAAATCAATTATCCCATCCTTTAGAATTATAAAATTCATAAATAATTTTTGAGTATGAATTGAAAGCAAAAGAAAAAGAAAACAAAAGAAGAATTCATTTTCTTTCAAACTCAAACTAAAAGAGTTTCATGCTAATAACATTTTATGAAAAATGCCTAATACTAAAGAAATAACCAAAAAAATATATGAAGGAGATGAAGGAAAATTATGAAAGGAAAAGTATATTTTATTCGATTATGTATAGAATGATTTATATAACCTATATTTATAGGATAAATGGTCATTGATTATAATTTCATACTAATGACTTATAAAGAAAATTAAAATCTAACAATTAACCATGATGGAAATATAATACTTAATATATATATTCACATTTAATTATAATTATTCATAATAGAGTTGGTGACAATTTAAAAAGAATATTACTAATTTCATCTAATGTTGTTAGATGTTCCATCAACAAAACAATATTAATAAGATAGAGTAAATAGGCAAAATTGTTCTTGAAAGTTAAGATTGACATTAAATTAGTTTGAAATTTTATTATGATATCAATTTAATTTAATTTCGTTAAATTTGACATCAAATTAATTCTATTGTTGATTGACGTTAAATTCCCCTTGAAGGATTTTATTAATATCAAATTAGTCCTAACTTTATTTTGACATCAAATTACTCCTATCATTAATATTTTTGTTAGTAAATTTGAGTTACAAGTTAAATCTTTCCTTCTCTAATTATAGACCAATAAAAAATACAAAATACTAAATTAAGTTAGAAATTTTATTTTAAGAGAAAGTATTCTATTTTTCTCTTAAAGAAAAAATCAGACCTGAAACATCTAATAGTGATACTTTCTTTAAAGAAATCAATCAATGAACCAAACAATGAGCAAATTCATTAGAAAGCAAAATTGGTTAAGTTTTAAGCCTTTATAGTATAATAACCTAACCTAGAAAAATTGAAATTCTAAGCAAGATATTCTAAACCCTAGTAGTAATAACAAATAATATCAACAAAATAACAATAACACTAAATGCTAAAATGGATTGTAATCCAAACAACCAAATCAAGGTTCAAACTAAAAATTATTAACTAAATAGCAAAAAGTTTCAAAAATTAATTACTTTCTTTTTAAAAATGGTGGCATTAAGATCAAATATTAATAAAAATTAAAAAACACATAAGAAAGTAAAAAGACCGAAAAATATAAAAAAAAGGAAAAAATGCACAACAAAATAAAAAATAATAACGAAAAAAAGGAAAACATAAAAGAGAGAGATAATAATAAACATAAAAAAACTTTTAAAGTGTGTCTATTACTCTTAATGATATAATTGCAAAGGTATGAAGTGTCGTTTCACTTCAAATATTCTTGCTTATAAATGATATAAAGTTTAAAACTTTTTGTTGTTTAGTTGAACATTTTTAATTTGGATATTTTTAATTGTTTAGATTGCAATCCATTTTAGCATTTTATATTTTTAATTGGTCTACAATTAGATAAAGGAAAATTTAATTACAACTCAAGTTTTGAAACAAAAATACTAATAACATGACTAATTTGATATTAAAATAAAAGTTAAGACTAATTTGATGTTAATATAATCTTTTAGAACTAATTTGATGTAAATCTAATGGAATTAGATTAAATTAATATTATAATAAAATTTGAACTAATTTAATATCAATTTAATCTTTCAAAAATAAATCTACACATAAATACATGTCTTTTTAAAAGGCAGTATATTAAAAAATATTTGTATATCTTTATATGATTATCCGTTGCCTTCCTTACTTTATTAATAATGATTATAAGTAGTCATTTGATGCCGCATGTTGCTTTCATCACCATGCAAACAAATACGTTACAAGAATAATTAGTAAATGTCAAAATAATAAAATAATAGAGTAAATGGCAAATTTAACAAAATATTTAAAATTTTGTTTGATTATAAGAACGTATAGTTTAACAAAAGAGAGGAAATATTTTAATAATATTTGAAAAAAATCTCAATCAGAAGTTCAATATTTTAATAATTTAATTTTTAAAGATTAATTAATTTTAATTTTCTAATTTTTTCCTATCAATTTCTAAAAGTTTATAAGTGAAAAAAAGAATAATTAAATATTTAAATACTAATAAAAATTAAAATTTAATTGGCAACTTATGATAGTGGAATCTTAACTTTAAGATATTAGTTTGGGTTGTATTTTCTGATTCTAATTTCTTCTATCCAAAATGTTAAAAAAAGAAAGTAAAAATAAATAAATAGTATATTGTAAATAAAAATAAACGCTAAATTATAAAACTTAAGATAAAAATGATAATAGTAATTTAATTTTTAAATATTAATTAGAATTTGATATTTTAATTTTTAAAAAGCTAAAAAGAGATAAAAATAAAAATAAGTAATAAAGTTTAAATTTGTTATTTTGTAGAAATAAAGATAATCTGACGTCATCAAAATAAGAATGATGCGGGTGCCATCGGAAAAAAGGAAGATCTATCAGAGACCACTTTCATTATATAAATACAGTTATACAGATAGATTACCGTATCTTTATTGTAGTAGGCTGATGCTATTAAAATGTATAAACAAACAATGAAAGCTAAATTTATATTACATAATAAAATATGAGTCATTACTTACATATTTTGATATTATAAAGGAATGGAGTACCATACCCATATATGTTTTTGAGTGTACATATTTTGGATATAGTTGCAATGTTCGCTTATCATGTGATCCACTATAACAACTAATTAGTTAGTCAATTCTCTTGTATCAATTTCCGGCAATAATGATTGATATCATTAAATACTTAATTATTTCAATTTTGTTTTAGAAATAATAATGTAAAAAATGTTTAAAAAAAGGGAAATTCTCACCAATTAAATGGCTGCCACCTTGAAGAGTCATTGAAAAAGCATTTCAAAAAAATAAAAATTAAACGCATGTATTCTAAAGGTGAACTTTTGTTGTAGAAATTTTTCGATGGTTTGGTAAGTTTGCTTTGTCCTTGCATCTCAAAGCTTTCCAGGGGTTATAATTACTGAATACATTAATTTTACAGTTTTGTTATTTTCTCACTTCATTTCAAAAAAAAAAGAACACTCATTTGATTTATTTTTTCAAAAAGTATTTTTATAAAAAAATTATATATATATATATATATATTGATAAAAGCATGACATATTATTCATATGTTTAATTCAAAAATAATAATGAAAAAGAGAAATATTTTTTTTATATTTTTTATATTTAATATTAAATAAATAAAATATGTTTTACTTTATCATTTTATAATTATATTTTATAAAAAATGTTGTTGATCAAAACAAACAGCATAAATCACAAAACTCAAACAACAATCAATATTGCAATGTTTTGGCAAGTAAATTATTTTTTACGAAAACATAAATATCAACAAAGACATCCACCCGGCAAACTTATAAAAAATGCTACAAAATTTCAACAACAAAAATTCTCCTTTAGGATGCAAGCATTTAAAATTAAAAAAAAGAAAATTTGTTCACTGTTGATGTCAATTATTGTTGCGGAAGTTAGAGCAAAAGGAAGGATTGACTAACCAATCATTATTATTGACTTGCCAGTAGTGAAAGACATGAAAAATTAATATTAAAACTGTTTCTTCGGCCTATACACCTTTAAAGAAAATATCTGGGTATGGAAGTCTAATCCCTTTATCATATAATATTGAGAGTTCAAAACATAATGGATTTAGAAATGTTAATTTATGATAAATAAAGTCAACCAAACAAAATGAAAAAAATGTATTGCTTAAACAAATATTTAGGAATTTGTTGGAAGAATAATGAGGAGTTAATAATATATCATTGTCCCACTTTTAAATGTTTGGAGCTAGAACTAACATTCTTAACGATGTAATGATGCCTGATATTGTTATGGAGTTTTCCCTTTTTCTGTGTTCTTGATTCGAACTCTGAGCATTGCTTTTATATTAAGTGGCTTTTTTTAATAAAAAAAAAAATCTAGGAACTAGAGTTATCAAATAGATAAATCACGTTATTACATTTGAAAATCTTTGCAACATGTTCAAAATTTTATTGAATGTCTAAATTGAAAATATTATTTAAACAACATGTTGAACATTTTATTTTTATAAAATTTGTGCCTTTCCTTTGTTATTGACTTTTTTTTAAATATCTTATTTGTAGCCTTATCAGTTACGTGATTTTAAAAAGAAATTAAGAGTTTGTTTGTTTACTGCTTTTAAAAATATTTTTTATTTTTTATTTTTAAAAATAAAAAATTTAGTTTAATAAACTGTTTTCTAGATCTGTCTTTGAAAATTATAACACTAAATGTGTCATTTAAAAATAGAAAAATATAAACAAATTTTTTTATACTTTCTTAACTTATTCTTTTATTTTGGATGTTAATTTTATAATTAAATAAAATATTTATCTATTGAAACATCCTTTATTCTTTATTTTTTTAAATCCGACAACAGTTTTTAAAAATTAAAAAATAATTTTTTTGAAATAAGTTTAAAAAAATAAAAATATATCCAAATGGACCCTAATTTCTTTTTTCACTCGGCACAGGTTTAAAATTAATAATTATATAAATTCACAAATGTTAGCCTCCTTGCAGACAAATATTTATAAATCAATGGACATAAAATGCTAATTAAAAATCAAAATAAAAATAAACTTAAAACCCTAATTATAAGAAAAAAAAATTGTACATGAACGAACTTACAAATTGAAACAAGCTGCCGAGACCACTAGACTACCAGTGGAATTTAACCTGGAAACTGATCGACCCTCAATAACGGGCACAATGGAGACAGCCTCCCTAGGGGTGGGAAAAAAATTCCATCCGAGCCAACCCGACCGACCCGACCCGAAAAATTGCGGGCGGGTTCGGATGATATTAAATTCTCGGGCGGATATGGATGGTAAAAAGCTAAAGAAATGGCTTGCGGTCGGATTCGGACCAACAAGATATTGCCCGTCTGTGATTGAGCCCGACTGATGGATTAGGGAAAACGATGTCGTTTGGCGTAAAAAAGTCCACAAAAACAATTTCAGGCTGAAGCACATTCCAGAAACTCACTTTCCCCAATCGATCTTGCCCTAGCAGCAGCAGCAGAGAGTGACCCTCAACTCGCAAGTTTGATCATTCGTCATCCTGCCCCACCAGCAGATTCTTCAAGTTCGTCCGTTTATTAGCAAATACTACAGAGGATTCTGCACCACTGGGTGTGAAGGGTTTGCAGTGAAGAATCCTTGCTTGAGGTAAGCCACACATCCTCTGTAATATTTTTTTTTCACGAACACTTATGATTGTTCTGGTTGAACTTTTCACTGCTTCGTGTCTTTGATTAGCTTTGGATAAGAGTATTTTTCAGTGTTAGATTTTATTTTCGGTTACATGGCACGAAGATAGGGTGTTAGGGTTTGTTTTCGGTTAGATTTTGTTTTTCTGAGTTATGAATATGTTTTGGTAATGTTTTTTAGGTGCTGGTCTCTAGTGTCTTCTTTTCCTTTCTGAACAATTTTGTGATTGGGTTGGTGTGTGCAATGGCAATAACTAGGGTTAAGGTTTCTTCCATCGTTTTGCTTCCAGCTTCTGTTCTGGTTTTTGCTGTTGGTTTCACGATAGGGTTCTTTTGTAACGGAAATTTTAGTGATCTGAAAGTAAATGGGAGTAAGAAAAAGTCAAAGGAGAAAAATTTTAAATTATTTGGTGAGAAACTGAGGAATTTAACGGAATTTTTTGATAAACTTGATCTGAAAGTTAATAACTTAAAGAATAATGTGCAAACTGCAATTAGTAATAATGAAATTAAAGTTAGTGACTTGGATGGTTATATTGGAATCGCAGATTCTATTAAACTATCTGCACTGAATGCTAGGAATCTTGTTAGGATCTTAATTAATAATGAGGAGAACTCTAATTCTATTATATCCGAGCGTAATAAGACAATTAGAAGAAAGAAAGAAGCTGGAGAAACTGAGTATCAAATGCTACAATTTCTTGGTAATTTGGTTAGGTCCAACTTTACTAAAGTGAGAGAAAATGCTAAGCAACAAACATTGGAGAAACCATTTGAGCAAACACGAGGAAATAGTAGTACCTTTCCAGTTGAGGATAGAGCTTTAAATCCAGTCAATGATTTTAGAGTATTTGGCAATCTAGGTTCTTTTGATTCATCAAGTGATTCTATGTTGGATCTGGATGGGAATGGGAGGATAAAATCTAATTTTGAGAGTGAAATATTTGGATCAGGAAATAGGAGCAGAAGAAGTAAGAGATATCTTAGTGGGGAAGAGTATGTTTATGGGAACAATAGATTGCAGTTCACAAATAATCAGAACTTCTCTTAAAAAATGGGTTCTAAGAAAAAACATGGACATATGGGAATCCCAAAAAAACCAGGTTGATTCTAAAAACTTTAATGTGAGAGTTGAACGCATGGAAAGTGAATCTTCCTTTGTTCATGAGCAGATGTTCAACAGAGCTCATGAAACTTACAGGTCTTCTCATGACAAGAGTGAAAATGAGTCTTACGGATCTCATTTTGGAGAAGATAGAGTGGACTATAATAATCAGGATATTACTGATGACTTTTCTGGACATAAGAATGAATCAAAATTCTCTTCCTCAGCAAAGATTTCAGATGATATTGTGTTTGATAGATATCTTGCTGAGGCAACAGACCTTCTAAAACAAGCTAAAGATCGTCTGAAGGGTAGGCATTATGAGGAGCAAGCAGAAACTTTGCTGTACAAGTCTGCCAACTTACTCTCAGTAGCTGCGGACTCAAAGCCTATGAGTTTGTTGGCTGTGGGTCAGTTGGGTAATACTTATCTTCTTCATGGAGAATTGAAGTTAAAGATTAGTTGTCAATTGAGAACTCTTCTTTCAAGAGGCATTACATCATCATTCGGAAGACATAGTAGAATACTGATGGTTTATGTTGTTCTTTCTGGTTTGTATGAGAATTTTAAGATTGAAATTATGGGTTAATTAGTAATTTAGTATTATAATATGTGGATGAGTAACTTTTGACTCTGATGCATATGGTTTTGCCGTAATGGTTTTGTTTGTATGTGAAGCAGTGGCGCGCTTACTATTTCACAATTTTGCCAACCTAAATGTTTAAATTTGGATTCCCCCCTTTTTGCCCTCAATTTTTTTTTTGTCAGAAAGTAACCAGTTGAGTCATTGTCGATTTTTGCTTGCAATTTTTCAATGAGTTTCTATTTGTAGGCTTAACATTTCATTATATTTTGCTCGACAGGATTAGGGAGTTCCTTCCGGTTATCTTGTGTATTAAAAAAAAAGGGGAATTTAGTTAATTGTATTTGATATATATATATTTCTTAAGGCTCTGCATTTGGATACATATTAAATTCCAGATTCAAATATTTATATGTCTGGTGAATTTGGGCATGTAGGAACAAGGTTAAGTCTACCTGTCTGCTTGAACGAGTTAGCTGCTGCGTTAGGATGTCTTGATTACTATTATTTAAAAAAAAATAGAGGAGTGTGAATCCAAATAGCTTATATGTCTTGAATGAGAACATATAGCACACAATTCTATTTTATATTTTATATTAGAAAATGATCACAAATAGCTGCATTTGTATATATCTTATATGTCCAATTGGAAAATGTCAAATGATTCTCTCATTTTCAAAAAAGGTTCATTTCTACTTTCATTTTTGTCATGATTTTATAATACACTAGTTATAGAACTTCAGAACTAATAACACTTAATTATGAAAGCTGTATTTGTGCTACATTCCTAGGCCAGACTGCATGCTAGATTTGTTTATCTGATGTATACTTAAGACAACAGCTCATGTGAATAAGTTTCTTAAGCAGTACCAAGCCTAATCATTGCATCTGCATATGCTTGTTAATGTTGACAGTTAATTATAGCATATTGTTTGGAATATTGACATATTTTATTTAGCTATGTATAACCAAAATGTGCATTTTATTCCTAAATGTACAGGTTCCTTCTATAAATGGATCCCGAGCCTCCGTTAGCTGGTGGGGTGGCTACTCCAACATGCAATCAACCTCCCAATGTGAATCCAAAATCAACTCCTCCCGTGACATCAACTCCAATACAATCCTCCTCCTCAAGTGCAAAGTTTCAACTTGGTTCTACTCATAAAACCCCTGCTGGTCCAAGTGAGAAAGGCAAAGCTCTTGATTATCCAAGCAACAAAGGCAAGACTCCTGCTACTTCTGGTGAAAAACGTAAATCCCCTGCTGCCCCGTCTACTAAAAACTCCAAGGCAAAGCTTCCTAGTGGTAAGAAAAAGAAGATCACAACAAGAAGGCCGGATGCTAACAAAGTAGCTGGAATCCAAACAAGAAAAAGGTCTATAGCATGGAATCACTTTGTGAAAGTGCCTGAAGATGAGGTAAGTGAACCTACAGCTGAATGCATTCATTGTGGCCATAGGTTTTTAGCTGGTACCAAAGAGCATGGCACATCAAACTTGTTAGCCCACATAAAGAAGTGTCCAAAATATGCACACACACTTGACACCGACCCTAAACAAAAAATGCTAGACTTCACAAACATGTCTACTAGTAAGCAATTAGCGGGTTCTATGTTAAATGCATTTGATCCTAAAGAGTGTAGGAAGGGCATAGCTTTCTTTGTTATATGTGATGAGCAACCATTTAAGGTTGTTGAGGGCTTTGGGTTTAGATACACGTGTAAAAGACTATGTCCAAGGTTGGATGTGCCTACTAGAAAGACAATAGCAAGTGATTGCTATAAAATCTACATGGAGGAGAAAGATAGGCTTAAGGGTTTGTTGAAAACTAGTTGTGCAAGAGTGTGCTTAACTACAGATTGTTGGACATCTGTTCAAAATCTGAATTATTTGTCTTTAACAGCCCATTTCATTGATAATGAATGGAACTACCAAAAAAGAATTCTTAACTTCTGTCTAGTGCCAAATCACAAAGGGGAAATAATTGGGAAGACCATTGAAGCTTGTCTAAATGAGTGGGGTTTAAAGCAAGTGTTCACCATCACAGTTGACAATGCTAGTTCTAATGATGTAGCCGTAGGATACTTAAAAAAGAAACTAAACAATTGGAATGGGTTGGTGTTGAATGGGGATATGATGCATATTCGGTGTTGTGCACATATTCTCAACCTAGTGGTGAGTGAGGGGTTGAAAGACTACCACAAGTCCATTGCTGCAATAAGGAATGCTGTCCGTTATATTAGATCATCAGCTTCTAGGCTAGCAAGGTTTAGGAAGGCCATCAAAGCAGAAAACATAGAATCCAATGCCTTGGTTTGCTTAGATGTGCCCACTAGATGGAACTCAACCTATGCAATGCTTGAATCAGCTGAGAAGTTCCAAAAGGCATTCGAGAGATTGGAGGAGGATGATAGTGACTATTTGCTATACTTTGGAGATTCTGAGAGAAAAGGGGATCCTCCAAACAATAGTGATTGGGACAATGCTAGGGCATTTATCAAGTTCTTGAAGATTTTCTATGATATCACCTTAGCTTTATCTGCTTCATTGCATGTGACTTCTAGCTCTCTTTACACACATATATCCGTTGTGCAAAGTGAGTTAAATGAATGGACAACAGCTAGGAATGCAGATTCTGTGTTATATTTCATGGCCATTGAAATGAAGATGAAGTGTGACAAATATTGGGGTTTAATTGAATCTATGAATCCTATCACATTCATTGCAAATATTCTTGATCCAAGGTTCAAATTGGCCTACATTGGATGGTCATTTGAAGAGATTTATGGAGAAATACTTGCTAAAACCATGGTAAACAAGGTTAAAGCATCCTTAACTAGGATGTATGAATGGTATGCAAGTGAATATGGGAAGCCAAGTGCCAATGAGAAGGGGACATTAGAAGGAGATTCTTCAAGCAAAAATGACCCAATAGTTCAAAGTCATGCTCAGAAAGCAAAAACTGCTGCTTTCTGGTCATATATGAAGAAGAAAGACACCATTCATGTGAAGAATGAATTAGAAAATTATCTCCATGAGCCATGTATTGAAGAGAAAGATGAAAGTTATGATATTTTAGCTTGGTGGAAGGTGAACAGCTCAAGGTTTGAAGTGCTGTCTAGGATGGCAAGGAATGTCTTGGCTGTCCCTGTTTCAACAGTTGCATCAGAGTCTGCATTTAGCACGGGTGGGCGTGTACTTGATGTATTTAGGAGTTCCCTTCACCCAAAGACAGCAGAAGCTCTTATTTGCACCCAAAATTGGTTGAAACCCTCCAAATTCCAACTCCAAGACTTTAAGTTTGGTGATGATGCTTACAAAGATATGGAGAAAGGTAATTAATAATTACACCTTTTATATGTTTGCATATACTAATTTTTAACATATTCCTTAACTGTTTTATGATCAATAATTATTTTTTTTCATTATTACAGAATTGGCAGCATCCTTTAAAGATGGCAGCAGCAATTCTAGGCCAAGCAATGTAAGAGCAAGGAAAGAGATCATGCAAGACCCACAGCCTATGGCTGTGGACTAAAAATGTGGAAGGTTCTTTCTACTCCCTTTCACTTATGAAGCTGCATTTTTTTTCCATTACGTATTCTTTTTCTATTCCCTGTAGGTTTGATCAAATTGATGGTGCCTTCTTTTGTTGATGATATGAGGCACCAGCATGTTATCATTTTTTGATAAATAGTTCTTCATACTTTTGTGAATATTAGTGCTTGGGGCTAGCACCAATTTTTGGAGTGTTGCTGACCTGAATAGGAAAATTATGGTATATAGAAGCACACACAGCCACTAGTGCAGTAAATGTGGCTTGATTAGGAAATCATGGTATATAATAGCACAAAGATGATTTTTTGGTAGAATGCTTGTTGCTAAGTGTAAATGTAATAGGCAGGTTCATAGTTGTTTTAAGTGACTTAAACTAGCATTCATGTAAAACTCTTCCAAAGTCCTCTTATATATTAGCTCTTTGATGAATTTAACTGACTAATTTTGTGTACATTCCATGTTATTACAGTAGCTTAGATTTTATTTTTGTTGACCTGAATTTGAGTTACATTGTATATGGAGCAAATTTATCATAGAAGTTGCAGGAGAGGATGAGTGTTCTAGTGCAGTAAATTTGTCAAACTTGGATTATTGGTAAGTGGATCACACCAAGAGAGCAAAAATGGGTACCACATGGGACACATTTTCATCAATTGGTTTTGAGTGTATGCAGACAATGGAGAGGCTGCTTGACATGTCAGCTTTAACTTTGGAGGAATACAATGATGTTCTTGTTCTCTCTAATAAAATGGTAAAATTTTAGACAAAGCAGATGTTCAATTTACTCTTGATATGCTTGATAATTGTATGGGGTTATATTTGATTGTGATAGTAGCTGTTCTTGTGATGTTTTCTCATGGAGGATTCATTTTGCAAAAATATTTGTAGTGAAAGCAGCCAATATCTGTTACTGCTCAGGTTCTTCTATGTTTTCTTAGCACAGTTTATCTGAACATATTTTTCAAATTTCTATCATCTAATCTTTTATACTTAATTGGTCATATAGGGAGATCATCTTACGGAAGTACTTTTACAGGCTTATCAATAAGTGTTACTAATGACTTGGAACGTGTTTGGCATGGTATAATTTTGGAGAACAAATTTTTCAATAACGGTCTTTCCTGCTCGTTGATGATTTTGTGTAGCTTGAACCTTATGATATGCCAGAAATCGAACCTAGTATAGTTTTCTTAGGCACTTTTCTTCTCACAAGTTTTCTTATGTGACAGTCAAGGGTGCAGCACCCAGATGTAGACTCTGCATCCAGGTGCATTGGAACTGTTCTATAGCTCATATCATATGACTGCCTTTTGCTTTCATATTTTTCTATATTAAGAGGCTAAATATTTTCTTTTGGGATGTTTTTTGCAGTAAGGAACCTGCAATTGCAATATGCAATTCAACTGATACACCCAAGAAAGACTCAGATAGACTTCATCTTCAGAAAGAAGTTTTAGAAGCATTATTTAGTGTTCCAAAAAGGTCTGAAGAAGAACCAAAGAGAATTCATCCAGTGAGAGCAAAACCATATAGCAAACCTGTTGAGCGACCTCTGGAAGATTCCATAACAGAACAAGGAGGGTATGCGCTGGATATTATTCTTTACCAAAAATTAACAAGGATCCAAATAGAAAATGTCATTGCAAGAAATTTTTACATTGTTCTTATCATCTAACATGATAGATAACGTTTTAATTTTTACATTGTTCTTATCATCTTTTCTCCTATGTTAGGTGTTCCGTTTGTTTTTATTTTTTTAATTCCAACAGCAGTGTATTAAAATATTCCATTTTGAATTAATTGGTCTTCAGCTTTTGTTAATTCCTACTCAAGTTATTCATGCCTTGTAATGTAGTTGAATGATGCATGAAAAGGAAACATACAATGTGGTCTAGTACTGATTTTCGTCTTAGAAATGTGATAAAAGGTTGAACTTATTTCTGATAAAAGGTTTCAATCCGACCGAAACCACTTGGAACCGCTCAAAACCGACTTGTTCGGTTAATGTCGGATAGAGCCTCTCAAGCGGTCGGTTGCGGTTGGGATATGGTCATTAATGGTTAGAGTCGGTCGGGTTGGAATGTACCTACTAACCGGTTCCACCTGACCGATTCCCACCCCTAAGCCTCCCGACCGCCCTCAGCAGATAAAAATTAGTCCTAGAGAATCATCCTTAACTTAGAAATTAGGATTTTACCCCATTAATTTGAGAAACTTGCTAATCAAATCCTTAAATTATTAAAAATTTATAATTATCTCAATATTTCCTCAATTAATTATTTTATTAAATATATGTTGATTAAATTTTTAAACAAGAATTATATATTATTTTATTACATCATTTTTATATATAATTTATAACTCATTTTCTAGTATTTAATTAACATTATATATATAATTTAATGTTTATCAATTATATAACATAGAAATTATGGGTTAAAAATGATATAGTAAACAAAAATATAATAATATTATAATTCTTGTTAAAAACTTCTTGAAAAAAGAATGTAATTTAATAGAAAGGTTAATTAAGTGGATAATAGATATTAATTGTAAATTTTATATAATTTTTAAATTTTAATTTGTAAATTTTCAAATTTTGTGAGACTAAAATACAATTATCCCAAATTTAATGAGGTAGGCTGCCTTTTTCTCTAAAAATAATAGATGCTGGTCGAAGAGCCCAACATAAAATAATTGACTTCAAAAGCACCAAGTTTGCTCCCATAAACATATTATCGTAACATTTCGGTTGCAAATATAAAATTTTGAAAAAAAAATGTAAATTACTCTTTCAATTGAGATGATTGGATTATATCTTCTTCTACTTTAAAAATTTAGATATCTACTCCTTACATTGTTCGAAATTTGAATTGACATCCAATCTCAACTTATTTATTCATTTTTACTAAAATATATCATTTTTTAATGACCTTTTTAGATAAGAATTGTGATATTTTAGTATAATTATTACGTGAGGGAGGCTACCATGTCTTTGGGGAAATCTTGGGTTTGAAACCCTAAACATGTGGTAGAATACTATTTGCTCACGCGTTCAATATTGTAGTAAAATATAAAATTTTAATAGTTAAAATCATTTAGGCCAAATTACAAGAAGGGCCCGACTTTTAACCTCTGTCACCTCTTTCTACCCCCGAAAGGTGCTGTGTAATGTCGCTTAGCTCCGCCGCCGCATTTGCATGTGTAGCACAATCGAAATGATAAAAGAAATCAAACTTTAGCCATGGCGGAGTGGACCAATCCTGCGTTGTTCACTCTCACTGTCAATCACATCCCCACCCAAAAACATTCGAGCTTGGTCCTCTGCAAAAACCTCACATCAGCCATGAGAAATTGAATGCAACCGAAGCTTTTCCACATTTGATTCAAAGTCGACACCATACTAGCATTCTAAAACACCTGCCTGTCATCCTCAAGCTGCCTTCCACAATCGCCTCTTTCGCCCCAATTTGGCAATGGACGCTCCGACGAGGCATTGTGACGGCGATTTTCATTTTAAGGGTCACAGTCAATTTGCCATCTCACAATTAGAAGGACTATTTTTGAGTAATTTGAGATCCAATATCTGTTGTCTGCCCACGTCACCTAGGATTCTAAAACTTTGAGAGTACTATAGACTCCCGCCTTTTTACATATATAGTTTCATAATTTATTTTTTATTATTTAATTAAAATTCTATATATTTAATTTAATTTTTATTAATTATATAATATAAAAAATTATGCATAAACAAATAACAAGATAAACTAACTAATTATAATATATTAATTTTTATTTCAAAAGATCAATTTTAAATTATGTAATTTAATTAAATAATAACTTAAATTAAAAATAAATGTTAATTCTAAATTTTTACAATTTAAGAAAGTAATTTGTAAATCTTTAAAGTATAAAGAAGCAAAATCTAACCACCCGCCGCGGGGTTGAAATATTTTACATTTTCTCCTAAAATTTTTAAGGATCCTAAGAAAGTCGAGGTCCACCCACTAAATGCATGACCCACAATGTTTTGACAATTTAAATTGTCAGGCTTTTGATGGGAGATTCGTCATCCGTGCTGAACCAAGTATTTCCAAGAATTTTACTCTCGTGGAGATCAAAGTAATACTACAAGTGTCCTGGTTATGAGTTTACAGAAGCCAAAATCAATAATTTCGAATTACAAGGTCAAATCATAAATTAGAGGAAGCCAAAATCATACGGTAAATTAAGTGAAACACCAATAAATATTGAAAATCAAGACCAAATTCCAGAATCAATGATGGCATTCATAAAATATGATTCAGAAGTTTACTGCCATTTTTTCAAAGTAAAAATTCAACTTACAGTCACAATATTTCAATGGCTTCAAACCAGTAGTTACGCCAAACAGTAAAAGAAAAAAAAAAATATTAGCTACTTCCTTAAACGTGGCCTGCCGCTCCCTGTTCAGTCTGCTACTGTTTGTTTACCTGATTGAGTAAGGACCAAATTTGTGCATACAATTTCACGAATAAGAGTCACCGTGGACTTCAAGGCATTGAGAGAAGAAAATTACTTGTATAGGTTTCTGCTGACCAAAAAAATCTCTATTGCCTTCTTTTCTCCATCCTCCATTCCTCACGGTTGCATCGACGATGAATGGAATTAACAATTATAGTGGTTAGGTGGAAGAGAAGGCCTTCTGATAAGTCAATCCCATACTGTGTATTCATTGGACCGCAAAGAGCTATCAGGATTCAAGTGTGCTACCTCAATAAAAACCTCCCAATTTTTCTCACGTATACTACCAACGACCATACGGCAAGCCCAGCTGAGGTATAAAGCAAAACAACACCAGAACCTACTAATACGGTAGGCCCTCCGAGACTTGAGAGGTAAAATGGAGGAACAAAGAAAAAACCACAATCAGATATCTCAGAAAAGAAAAAAATACACAGTTAATTATCCTTAAGAAAAATCAAAAAGATTATTATAATAATGCAAAAAGCATTCCTACCTAGTGTCACGGGTAGCAAGGAGGATGGTTAGTGCAGTCATCTGTGTGGCTGTTTTCCACTTCCCTAAGTTATTTACAGCAACAGCCTGTTATTTACAGTTTCATGATATAAGCTCATTGCTCTTGTATACAGAAGAGGTCAATTCATCTGTAAAGGAAGAAAAACAAACCTCTAAAAGCTTACTATCCTGGGAAGCAGCCCATTCTCTGACCGCAGACATGGTTATCTGCAAGTTATATGATGAAATTTTAAACCGGTGTCAAGCCATTATGACAACCATTATGCCTTGAAGACGGCAATAAGGGAGGAGAAAACATGGCTAATCTTATAACCTATCAAAACTCAGTTAACTTGCACAAAAGCCAGAAAATATGCAAACACGTTCCAAAATAAATCTTCCACAGCAATGACAATTCAAGTCAATTTTTACAACACTATGCCAGCATTTTTATATTACAGAAAAGCTTGCTCTAGTGTCATCAACAAGCAATTATAGGTGCAATGCTTGACACAGATTTAAATGGTTCACATCTATAAGATGTCAACCAAGAATGACAGCCAAAAAAAAAAAAAAAAAGCTTCTAACAACATAGCTTCTAACAACATACTTGAATGCATTAACAAGAAACTCAATAATAGACTCCAACACAACATTTTCAAAAACCTAAAGGCCATGGTGGAAAGCAATTGATTTAAAAAAAAAAAATGTGACCCAAAAGGATTTTTGGAAAAAAATCTGATTTGGAAGTCCAAAAGCATCTACATAAACAGCTCCCCTCACATTCCATCATGTAACAAAATCCCCAATTCCCCGTTACCTCTCTTCCGTGGAAACCCCAACATCCAAGAGCATTTTGGGTAAGAGAACAAGAAATAGAGTCTAATGTAATCATAATGTATGTTTAATTTAGTATATGTGAGTTCTTAAACATAAATCATCCATCTATCTCCATGAAAAGGGGTATATACAACCTTTTAAACATCACAGCAAGAAAACGAAGGGGCGTCATAAAAATAGAATTAAAACCAACCTCCACTCGTAAAGGTAGTCAATCATACAAAAATGAAACATTTGCCGACATGGAAACCAAGATGCATCACTATAATGTCCAGATGTAAGACCTCAATCAGGTTCCCAGGTAATCAAGTTCTTATGTCAAGCATGCTTTATTAAATCCAGTAGAAGAGATCAGCATGTATTACCTCCCTCCCAATTATGGCAATTGCAGGTATAGTAAGTAGCCAAGGTACTTGTCCGAACACACCAACTTCCAAAGGTCTGGTACATAATAAGACTAACGTTGCAGCTACCATAAGCTGCATTCAGCAGTAATCATATCAACAGATGAGCAAAAGCAGCTCTCATAGTATTCGAGAAACTCCTACGCATCCATTTGTTTAAAACAAAAGGCTATATACAAGCCAAGAAGGAATACCTTGTCAGCTACGGGATCTAAAAAAGCACCAAATGTAGATTTTAATTTCATCTGCATTCAAGTTTAAAAATAACTGATTAATGTCAAACACTTTAAATCCTTGAAAACGTTCCCATAGTTTTTGCTAGAGAACTAGTCTACCTTCCGGGCAATATACCCATCAAGCCAATCCGTAACAGCTGCAGCAATGAAAATACTCGTAGTAGCAGCCGCTCCCCACCAAGCATCCGCATAGAAAGCTAAACAGGTTAAAAGTAAAACATCCAAGTAATCGCATCAAATGAACGCAACAGAAGACATCATTCCAGTAAATGAAGGTGTATAATGAGGAAAGCAAAACAAACTTCCAAAGAATCATTGACATGACTTAGCAGGAAATCCAAACAGAGCTGCATAGCTCAATCATGATTTTTTTTTTTTAAGAAAATTAAACCCAAGTACCGATCATTAATGACGAAAATGACGGCAAATCACCCATACCCATAAACAGGAAAAAAAAAACAATTTTAATGCAAACCCAATATAAAAATTCCTAGAAAACAGCCAATAAAAAAAATGAACGCAAATGAGAGGCTAAGAAAATTCAAACATACTTCCAACAAGAAGGGGTACAGCAGCGACGCGCCCGAGGGTCAACATGGTTGGCACAGTAAGAAATTTCGAAGCCTTCTGCGAATTCCCCACATGGGACGTCGGCCGTGACTCTTTCTGCAGAAGAGCATCATTCTCCGAATAATCACGATGCTTCATCTCGGAACCCATCTCAGACATAGGACCAGAACTCGATGAAGACCCAGAACCACAACGCAAAGCCCTTGATTTCTCGACACAGGAGGAAGATAAAGGCGAAGATCTATGGCGGCCTCGAAACACAAATCCTAGCTGTAAAGGGGGAGGCTTATCGTGCGCCAGAGAAAGAATGTGAGCGCACGATGTTATCCTACACCCATATTGGTAAATATTTCTGGATTTGATGTTCCAAAAGGCCAACGAAGAAGATTTGGATTTGGGCGGTGTGGTGGAAGTGGTGGCTGTACGGACGGAGAAAGGAGCAGTTAGAATGGCTTTAAGGGCTGACATGAATTGCGGTCTTGAGTTTCAGAACTAACGTTGCTTCGCTGTGTACAATTCGGTAATTTGGGGGTATCTCGGAATAGAGAGGATCGCGAGAGAAATGGCGGAGGAGTAATAAATGTGAAAATTGAAAAATAATTTGACAAAAAGCTGGGAGATGATTTTTGTTTTTTTTAATCTTTTGAAATATTACAATTGAGTATCTCATCGTTTAATTATTTTTTTAATTTTAAAATTAATAAATTAAAAACATACATTTTAATATATTAAATATAATTTAATTAGAGAATTACTTAACTTTTTAAGAGATGAAATTTCACATGACATCATTTTTTTAGGGTAATGTTACAGAGAATTTTACTTTTATAGAGTATTTTATCATTAAATTATTTTTTCTGAAATTTTATAGTAAATAAATTATAAATATAAATATAAATTTTAATATATTAAATACAATTCAACAATAAAAATACTTAACTATTTAAAAAATAAAGATCCCCATAATATTACTTTTTTCAATACATTAATTAATAATTAAGTAATGTTGCTCTCTCAGTTTTTTTTTTTATATATTCACGTTTCTACTCAATCTTTCTTTATAGAGGTTCACAATTCTATAAACTTTATTACTTAACAGTGGGGAGTAACATTCTTCATAATAGTTTGAGGATTTAAATTTGATCTATTAATATAAATTAATTTTACAATACTACCCTGTGTTGTAATATTATTAAAAATTATTAAATTTTTGTTATTATTAATAAAAAAATTTAATTAATATTAATTTTTTAATAAAGTAACATTTTTTTATTTATTGATAATGTAAAAAATTTTATGCTAATAATAATAAGTTAGTGTTAAACTCATAGTATATATAAAACTTCAAGAAAGTTTCGTTTTTATAATAAATAAATTAATTTATAATTTATTAATCTAATTAATAAATTATAAGTTAATCTTTAAAAATATTTTATGCACTAATTTATTAAAAAAAAAGTTCTTACTCGATAAGTTATCTTAAGTAACTTATAAGTTATTACATTTTTATTTTTAAAATTTATATTTATTTATTTTATTAATTTACAATTTATACTTTTTATGACATAAACCTAAATATTATTTTTTATAAAATATAATTAATTTAATTTTATCATAATTATATTTTGATTTTAAACTATAAATATATAAAATATACATAAATAAATATGTAATGTCATAAAATATAATTAAATAATTATAATTCTATTATAAATTAAGTAATTATACTTTAAGTAATTATGATTATGTTATAAATAAAAAAATAAAAAATATGTAGATAAATAAATATATAAATTCATAAAATATAATTAAATATTAGATATTATATTTTTATTTTTGAATATATTAATTATGTTAATATAATTTAATTTTTAACAAATATCAATTATTTTAATTATATATTAAATTTTATTAATATGCTATTTTATAATTTCAATTAGTTCAAAAGCTAATTTTATGAAATATTTTTTATATAATCAGTTAACTTATCAGTTATAAATTATAAGTTATCAACTCATATATATCATTTCTATTATTAATTACTTATGCAAAATAGAGCCTACATAATTTTATTTCATCATACTAGACACAATATAAAATGTTAAGATTGGACCAATTAAATTAGTGATCTAATTGATTTTAGTTTTATTTTGTAAGTAACTAATAAGTTAACTAATAGTTGATAAATTAATTGATTATATAAGAAGTATTTTATAAAATTAGACATTAAATTAGATAAAATTGTAAAATACCATAAAAGATGTATTAATAAAAATAGATATATAAATTAAAATAATTAATATTAATGAAGACCATAAATTATAAATTAATAAAAAGAACAAGAATAGATTTAAAAAAAATTAAAGAGGTTGTAACTTATAAGGTATAAGTTACTCAAAATAGCTTATTAAATTAAAATTTATTTTTTTAAAAAGTTAGTATGTAAAATACTTTTAAAATTTACCTAATAACTTATTGATTAAGTTAATAAATTATAAATTAATTTATCTATTATGAGAAATGGATCCTTTTATAAAAGATTTTAGGATGTGAAGCTTTAAGCCTAGAATCAATATGCTATGGCGGAGTTGAAATTTTTGATTTAGGGTTGTTCGTAAGCGGATAAATTTCGTTTGATTCCTTACTAAAAATAAATTGTAATTGTAATATTTTTACTGTTTTGATTCAAGACATTGTAATTTAAAAAAATAAAATGAAAAATGAAAAATTAAATAAAATTATAAAAATGTATTTATAAAAGTTGCAATAATCTATAAATTTGCAAAAAGTAGTTAATTTAATAAAATTATTCATATATGAATATATAAAAAGGCTTTATTGTGAAAATTTAGGATGTTAAAATCAAAATCCATAGGAAGTAAGTGGCATTTTTAGTGCAATATATTATGCATATAATGTAAAAAAATGCAAGTGATTTTTAATGCAGGTAATATTAGTTTAAAAATAAAATTACAATTAAACAAGAATTAAAATTATTTTTTATAAGGCACGTAAACTTTTTATTTCAACTAAATATATGTTTTTATAAAGTATTTTTAAGGTGCAATAAATCAAAAAAGTTCTTATTTAACAAGATAATGAAAAGAAAGAAAAATAAAAATAAAAATTATTTACAATTTTTAATTATATAAATTCTTTTATTACATGAATATATAATTTTTTATTATGACTATAAATATTTTAATATTTTAAAATAAGTCACACCATATAATAATTATACATATATACAAGAAAGTATGGTGTTTGGGAAGTCGGACCACTCCTACCCTCTAGCTCCGCAAATGCCAATAGGGAACTTGCAAAAATTAACAAACAATCTAAATCCATTGTCCTTTATCTCACAACAAACCTAATGACTCTAAAATTTAATGTCTATGTACATAGGAGGTTTATCTTGTACAAATAACCCGTTGTTGTATGGCATACAACACGAATCCGATGGGCTTACCATGTCACATGTTTCTTTGTTCAACTATCCAACGTAGAATAGGCTAACAGCAAAATATGCTAGTTGACATTCCAAATTGGACTTGAATTTGGACCTCGAAAATGACAAAGAAGACACTAGGGAAGCTGAAGGTTGATAAGGTACGAATTAACGGGTGAAGAACACCTTAGCTCCACCGAAGAAGGAGGTGCTTACTTGGAAGACAGAAACAAAAACAGGACCAAACCGAGCAGTGGAGGCTCGACAGTCAACCGAGTTTTTTTTTACTAAGAGACAGTGGTTAAGTTTCATTGCAGCTTTCGGTCCATTTTGTCCTACTTGTGTGGTAATCTAAAAATGAAGGTAGCAAGATTTGATGCAACAGATCAATAGGTGAGCGGTGCAGTGGAATTTAACACAAAGTTATGTGCACATGCCATGTAAAAGCATGCATGGTTCTGGAATAATGGAATTTTGGGTTAGGAAATTTGGATGCCAAATGGGTTGCTCTGTGGTCAGATATCGTAACAGTAAAATCTGTAGGATGATACGATATTTTAAAACCCAGCCTGAACAAAGATCCAGAAGGGGCCGTTTCAACTAATTAATTCAAGTGATTGAATCAAATTATAAATATATTATGTTTGTCTATAAGTATGTATAAAAATAGTATTTTTTTAATGTAAAATTTGTTATTATACATTATCATTTTACAATATTATTTTAATTTCCGTGACACATATATATCTATTTTTTAAATTTTTTATTAAAAATAATGATATATATATATATAATATGTGTTTGATGGATTAAACTAGTAGTTAGATCAAACAATATTATATATATACATAATATAGGATTTTATTCATACACAAGTGATTATGGGAGATAAATATTAAATTATTTCATGTATTTTTAGTTTAAAGTAATAATAATAACAAATATTATGTACATGTAATATGAATGAATAATAATAAATAATATAATTTCTAAAATAATAAATAAGTAATAGTTTAACATCTTTATAATAATTAACCAATATTTTAAAACATAAGAAATTTTCTATTATATATTTTATGTTACATAGCTATAAGCAGAAAAGGTACTTGGCATTGTGGTAATGCCAATTATTCGTTGCGACTTGATTTCGACCCTTTATATATGCAATTGCCTGCTTTAAACTCTTTAAATGAGAATGTAATTGAAAATTGGGTTGCCGATTCACTTTGAGTTTATAGCTGGGGGATGGGTCTAGCCTAGATCAACTACTTACCTAGATCTAAGGGGCCCATATTATCTAATGGCAAACGCTAGGTAATTAGTGGCACTGATTGAGCACCTAAGGACAATTTTACGTTGTATATGTCGACGATTTCAACCAATTTTGATGATTGAATTTTCGATTTTAGATTGTATGCAGGAGTGATTTTATATTTTACTTAGAATATATTATTTAATAGTTTTTCTTTCGGCTAATTTTAATTATATTTTTTGCCTAAGAAAAAAAACTTAAGTTACATTTTTAGTTATTAAATTCCTTTGTAATTACATCACAACATACAAACTATCACAAATATCATAACCAACACATGAATTCAACAATTCAATTGAAAATTGGGTTACTAGTTCACTTTGAGTTTCTAGTGGATCATACGAGTCTAACCCGGTTCAACTATTTATCCAAGGTTTAATTCAACCCATATCTCATCCCGAGCCAAAGCGAGAGGAAATGGTTTTTCGAATGGCAGTTTTTCGGTAATTAGTGGACTTATTTAGCACCTACCGATAGTTTTAAGTGTATATAACAACAATTTCAAGCAATTTTGATGGATGAATTTTCGATTTTTAGATTTATATAATAGCAGTTTGCATTTTATTTAGAATGCCTTCTTTAATAGTTTTTCTTTCTGATATTTTTTATTATATATTTTTTTTACCAAAAAGCATAAATTTAGGTTACTTTTTTAGTTATTGAATCTCTGTGTAATTACATCACAACACACAAGCTATCATAAATATAATAACCAACGATATACAAAAATTGAAGTGATTTTATATATATAGTCCATTGGAAATTTAATTTAAATTTCAAATTATATAATATTTAAATTAAATTTTTATTATAGACTATTTAATATATAAACAATGGCTCCGTTTCGTACAAATAAGTTAATTTATAATTTATTGACCTGATCAATAAACTATAAGTTAACATCTGGAAATGTTTTTCACACAAACTTATAAGTTACTCTAACTCTGATTTAATAAGTTATCTATAATAACTTATAACTTATAAGCTATTATTTCTTCAAATTCTTTCCAAATCTATCCTTATTCTTTTTATTAATTTACAACTTATACCCTTTGTAATATAAACCTAAATAATTTTTATAAAATATAATTAATTTAATTTTAACATGATTATATCCTAATTTTAAATTATAAATATATAAAAATATATAGGTAAATAAATAATATCATGAAATATAATTAATTATATTTTAAGTAATTATAATTTTATAATAAATAATAAAATAAAAATTATATAAGTAAATAAATATATAAGTTTATAAAATATAATTAATTAAATATTAAATATTATATTTTTATTTAAATTTTTTTAATTACATTAATATAATTCAATTTTTAGATAAATATAAATTATTTTAATTATATATCTATTTTTATTAATATATCATTTTATATCATTTTATAATATCAATTAGTTCAACAATTAATTTTAAGAAATACTTTAACTAACTTATCAGTTATAAGCTATCAATTACCAATTAACTTATCAGTTATCAACTACTTATATAGACAGAGTCAATAATGTGCTAATTTGAGTTGATTGCCTATTAGTAATGATAATGTTTGGGCATAATTTATGATAATAATTTCCAATAATTGAAATGAGTAGGATCCAATTATCGGTCAGTTTTTACCCAATTTAATAATTCCATAAAAATAGGATCCCTACTCTTATACTTTAATTAGATTGTATGTGCCTCATTAGTGTCTAGTTAAATAGTCTTCTAAAAGCAATTTCATACAATTAAAGTAATTAGGAAGAGCAATCTTTGTGACTTGCTCTACATAATAAATAGAAAGTAATACTAGTTTTAATTGATTTGTTGCTCGAATCATGATTTAGAAAATTTCTAAGATTCTTTATCTAAATATGGATGTAGTTGGAAGTGTAAGTATTCATATTAATTTCCATTCCATTATTTGCATATGATTTTATTCTTATTTACATGATTTGATAAACAATTATTTATATAAACATTAACATAGTCAAATATTAACTAAAAGTTCTAAGATATCATTGTCAACTACTCAGTTTAGTGCAAAGTTTTGTAACTCTAAAATGAATACAAATATTCAATAAAATCTCAAAAATTATGATTGCAAATCCTAGTTTGAATTACTTCCATTCCCAGTATCTTGCTCATAAGTTAAGTCATATCCATTTCTAGTATTAACAAGCTATATAAATTAAAGAAAACTAACTACAATGTTGCATAAAAAAAACAAGACAATCATCATAAGAACTACACCTTAATGATTGATATAAAAGTCATGAACCCACAATCCTAGCAATATTGAATTGATTAAAACTGGTATTGCTTTCTATCTACTACACAACACAAAATGGGTCACAAAAATCACTCCTCTTGATTACTTTAATTGTATGGAATTACTTTTAGGAATTTGTTTAAATAGGTTCTTATAGGGCACATACAGTTTAATCAAAGCATGGGAGTAAGACCCTATTTTTATAAAATTACTAAATTAAGTAAAAACTGACTTATAATCGGATCTTACTCATTTTAATTATGGAAAATTATTATCATAAGTTATGCCCAATCATTATCATCACACATGATCATTTCTATATTAAGTGATCCATAATGAGAATTTAATATAGATATTTCATAATTTAAATTTTAAATTAAAATTCCAATAGACTATATATATAATTACTTTAATTTTTGTTATTGTTGAATTCATGTGTTGATTATGATATTTGTGATAGCTTGTATGTTATGATGTAATTACATAGGGATTCAATAACTAAAAATGTAACTTAAATTTGAGCTTTTCAGAAAAAAATAATTAAAAATAGAAAAGAGAAAAATTATTAAATAATATCATATGTATTCATATTAATTTTCATTCTATTATTTGCATATGAGTTTATACTTATTTACATGATTTGGTGATTAGTTATTTATATAAAAATTAACATAGTTGTATATTAACTAGAATTTCTAAAATATCACCGTCAACTTATAAAGTTTTGTAACTCTAAAATGAATACAAATATTCACTAAAATATCAAAAATTGCAACTGCAATTCCTAATTTAAATTACTTCTATTCCTAACATCTTGATCATAAGTTGAGCCACGTCCACTTCCAACATTAACAAGCCATATAAATTAAAGAAGACTAACTATAGTGTTGTATAAGAAAATAGGACAATCATTGTAAAAACTACACTTTAATGATTGATAAAAAATTTTCTAAACCTATAAAACATTTCCATATCTAGAATTCAACTTAAGCAATTCAAGGAATTTGAGACCTAAAATCATAAACAACTAGATAATTATTAGAAAATGCAAAGGAATAGACTTTGAAAGGTTCATATTTTCTAGGGTTTTTTTTTTTTTTTGCTAATTTTCTTACAATATTCATAAATTATACATAATTTACAATAAACTATATGCTAAAAGCCAAAATCCTATATAACTATAGTAAGTTAGCGTTCAGTTCATTTAAACTTTCAATCATTAATCGTCAATGTTCTATATAAAGCAAAGAATAAGCTATAAGGGAAGGACATATATAAACACCTTAAATAAAAAAAAATTACACAACATTGAGTATTATCAGTAATGCCTATAAAAAAATTAAAAAAATTAGTGGAATAGGCATAAAATAATATATGAATATATGAAAATCATGAGATATGTACTCTGAATGGATAAACACAAGAGGTTAATATAATCATTTATGTATGATAAAATAATAGAATGTAAATTATTAAAATAATAAAAATATTTTATCTATTCAATGTTAAATATAGATATTATGGTGTAAAATAATATTTTTTTTATTTTAAAGAGGATGCTATTTTCCTCCATTTTTTTACTTAAATAAAAACAAATAAAATTCTTTTAAAAAATGTATTTTGACAAAAAAAAACTCTAAATCTAACTAAATAATGCCCACATCATAGTATCACGTCAAATTACAACAAAACTCACACACATATAATGTAACATGATGATGATAGTTTCCATCACTTGATTTATTAAAAATATAGGCACTTCACATTCATATAAGCATTCAACTAATATTCTTAAAGTTGATAGATTACTTCATATGATATTTTTTAAACCGAAAACATGCAAGGAAAGATATGAGATTACATGTGTATGGATCAACTTTAGATATGGATCATGTTGACTGGTATGTAACTTTGTTATTCTTTTAAAGTTCAACCTTTGAAACTACATACACATATTATTGCTCCTAAATATGTTATTATATGTGAAAGCAAATGCACACATCATAATATTATATAAATTAATGATGATAATTTTATGATTGTATGCGCTAATTCATGACAATAATTCTTCAAGGATTATACTAAATCTACTATTCTTGACCATTCAATAAAAATTAATCTGTTAAAACTTTAAACAGAATATAACCTACATCTATAAATTATAAATTAGCTTAAACAGTACAATACTAATAAAGTGGGTACAGTTCCTTGCTTGTTCATTAAAATATTGTTTATTATAACTTACAATAAAGGTAATGATGAATTTAAGCACAAATTACTCTCTAATTATCATGAATTCAAATAAGACATACAAAGAATCATTTTCATAGCATGCTTCTTCAAGGGTATGTGTCAAAACTTCCTACACCAAGTAGAAGGGAAATAAAAAAACATTGTAAGTAGCTGATCACCATCATCCTTAGTTTAGACAAGGAAAATGTGAACCAATATATTTATTTATGCAATGAAACAAATATCCGCTCAGAAATTTTCAATTCCCACCCTCATATGTATATTTTCATCACCAAGAAGTACAAATAACTAATAATTGAGATTAAAATTTTATTAGTTTAAAAATTGATCTAATTATTTTTTTCTTTTTCACTAATAAATATAGATAAGCAAGTTGCAAGTTTTGAATCATCCTTTATCACCATAAAGATAACCTGATTAGCAAAGAAAGACTTATACTTTGTTGAGAATTGAGGCTCTTGAAGTGCCTTCTACTTATAATTCCACATAGTTAGGTTTGTGTTCATATTTAGGTCCTTATTTTTCTATATCTAGTTTTATTGAATAATTGATCCCTTCAAATAATTATTTCCTAAATCATTTCAAAATGTAGAAAGGTGGCAAATAAAATGTATTGTCCTTCATCTACATAGACTAAATGATGAGCCAAATGATTAAGATATTTTAAGGAGTGAACACACTACAACAAATTGACACTTGTGCCATGGTCAAAATCATGGCACAAGATTAAAATTTTCGTGACTGTGCTATTTAGTCACAAAAATACCGGTTGAATGGTCCTATGGCATAAGTGAGCATGACAAGGAAATTGCTACAAAAAAAGGTCTTATGGCATAAATAATTTTTTTATCACAGATTCATTTATGCCTAATAAATTCTTATAATCAGGAGTACTAACATGTTAAAAAAGGTACATCCGTGACTAGTAATTCATATTGTCACAAATAAAATTATTATAAAACTAATTAATTAGCTAAAATAACTTCAAATTGAATTGATTATCTAACCAATTCAATTAGGTGTTATCCTATCATTTTGTTTGCATATCTATTGAAATCTATCAATTAATATTTTTTACCTATCTTAAACTAGTGTAAATCGTTAAAACTCTATCACAGGAAATTGAACCTGAGTCTCCAAGTTAAGAAATGTCAAGTTTTACCATTGCACTAGTTTGCTTCTTTAATATTATAATATAATATATTTTATATAAAATCTTAATTAATTAGTTGACTTCAAAAATAAAATTACACTTATGCAACATTTATTATATAATAATAAAATATTATATAAATACATATAATAAAAATACATTAATATTAAAATACTTTATGATTTTATTTTAAAAATTATTTTTATAGACTAAATTTCCATTTATTTCATTACTGATATTACTTATATCAAATTTATCCTTTATATCTTATATCAATTTTATCTCTCATAAATAATTAATTAGTTAATTTTATCCTTTTATTAATATTATTCATTAATTATTATCAATTGAATTATTACAAGATAAAATTAAAACATTTACATCTTTGAAGTAATTTTTTTAAAAAATTTCTTAAATAAAAGGTTAAATTATATGAAATAAATATCCACATAAATCATAACTTTAAGTTATTATGCATATTTAAATTTTAATTATAAATTAAAATTTAGAATATTATAAATTAATTTTTTTAATATTTTATGTATAATACATATTTTTATCATTCAAAAATATAAGTTAAATCATTCAATCATTCATAAATTGTTAGCATTAATTTCATCTCTCATATATTATTTATTTTTAATTTTTATTCTTCTATTTATCAAGTCACTAACCCATCAATAAAATTATAAATAAATAGACTAAATTAATTAAATAATTATTTTGAAGGGAAAAAATTAATATAAAATATTTGTGAGAAATGAAATTAATATAATTAGAGTTAATAATGGATGAAAATGAAAATTTAAACTATTTTATGTATATCACTCTCTTAAATATTATTTACTTAACATTTTTTGATATAGTAATTTAATTATTATTAAATTATACATAATTTTATATAATTATTATTCTCAATTTTTTAATGAATGTTTTGTTAGTATTATAGTAATGAATGTAAAATTTATTATTATATATTTCTATAATAAAACTTATTATAACTTATGTTACAAATTATATTATTTATATATAATATAATGATTTCATTATTTTGATAATATATATATCTTATTTTTTAATATATTTTTAAGAATATGTGATGTGAAAAAAAATTTTTTTATAGTGTTTTATACTTTGAATGATCTATTTTTGTTAAAGAAATATTTTAAAAATTGGACCAAATAATGAATTGAAAAAATTATTGTACATATATGTATATGTTAATCTTATTAATTTTTAATTTTAGTATGTAAAGAATTTAAATTCATTGAATAATTATATAGCACAATCTTTAATATATTATAATATGTATTTTCTTAATGTATACTCATTTTATTATGTAATTTTAATTAATGGAAAGTTAAATAGTTATTTATTATTTATGAAAAATTGTTACATTTTAATAGATATTAAATTTGGTATACATGTAAATAAAAATGCTTAGAAACTTAATAATTGAGCTTATATATATATATATATATATATATATATATATATATATATATATATATATATATATATATATATTAAGTTTTGGGGTTCAACTCTTATTTTTATTATTTTAAAAAAATAATAAAAGTACATAATTACACAATTTATGGATAGTTCTATTATTTTACATATATTTTATAAATCAGATAATTCAAAATATTATATTTTACAGCTTTTTTATTTTGATTGATCAGGGATTAATCAGTTAATTAAATAAGCTATTTATCAAATTCTTAAAATAATTATTTAACTTAATCAATTAGTGAAAAGCCTCTAAGTCAAGTTATTAATTAGTTATATGTTAAACATTCATAATATATAAATATTTATATTTTTTTTAATTGTCTACCATATTGAAGCATGTTGCACTTATTATAAATAGTTTTTTATATGTATATAGTTACTAAAAATGATACATTTGGTTATGATTTTATTCATTGAATTAATTTGTGACATTAGTAATATTTTGCTACAAATAAATTTTTTTGACTTATATGACAGAAGTGATACTTTGTCTCAAGAAATATATACTTATAACTTAATTTATGGTATAAGTGATACTTTGCCATAAAGGTCGTATTCTTATAACTTGGTTTGTGACACAAGTGATATTTTACCATGTGTAAAGTTTTTTCATAACAAAAGTGACATTATGAGGAATATATTTCCATATCTTAGTTTTGTAACACAAGTGATATCTTGTTATAGGTAAAATTTTTCTGTACTACAAGTAATACTTTGCCACAAGGCATGTGTTCCAATAGTTTAATTCATGGCATAAGTGATATTTTGTTTTAGGTAAAGTTTTCTTGTGGCATAAATTTTTTAATTTTTTCTATATTTTTTAAATTTTTTTGTTCTCGTGGCAAGAGATAAAATTGTCATGATTTTTAAATTTTCATGGCATAATTTATGATACAAGTATTAATTTATTGTAGTGACATTCACATTTTTCTTTATTCTTTTTAGTTTCGATTTATAAGCATAGTGCTTAAAGAATGATCTTTCTTTTATCAAAAAGAACTTTACAATTCAGAGTATAAAAAACATAAGTTACAAGGTAGAAGAAACTTTGACATATTATTATAGCTCTTTGTGTTGATAGTATGAATTAAAATTCTAAAATATAAATTGATCATAATAAAATTATGAGCGTACCTGATGCATAATCTAATGAAACCATTAATCCAAATGGAGGATGATAGAGAGTAGAATTACAACCTACTGTACCTAGAGTAAACAAAATAGAAAGAATAAAATTTTGGAATAGTAATCATTATTGTATTTGTGTTGCTCAATGAATGATAACCTTAATATTTCTATTTAAGGTTAGATTTATGATAAAAAAACTACTGATCACAAAAAGGGTTGTAGGTTAGGACCTCTACTCATATGGATTTATGCATAATCCAACCTATCACAGACCATGCACATTAAACCAGAGCTTAATCTATTCTATGCTTAATGTTAAAACACAAAACTAATTACTTAAATAAATATTCTAATAATTAATTAATGTTAATCCATATAATATTTCTAATAAAATTAATTATTTTATTTTTAAATATGATAATTTCTCACTTGGATAGCATTAAATAATTACATGGAGTATTTGAAACAACAATGATTAAGTAATTAATATACATTAAGCTATAAACTTAATTTAGAAAATAAAACCATGCAGAATCATTGAATCCAATGGGAAGATAAGTAATGTTAAACATAATGTCTCATAATCTAAATATAATAGAATAAAATTTAGTCTTTCAACCATGGCTCAGAAGAAAAATAACTCAAAATCATTGAATTTGATATAGAAACAAATGATATATATATGTATAAAACATATAACTAATGTTTCAATATCCAAACTGAGTAATTATTACATAACTGATTTTAGATATTAACAAAATAAATTTAGTCTTTCGATCACAGTTTAGAAGAGAAACAACTCAAATTATTAAATTTGATAGGGAAACAAATGATATATCAAACACATTACCAATGTTTCAATATCTAAACTAAGTAATTATTGCATGAATGGTCTCATACATCAATAAAATAAAACAAACATATCTCAGACTCCTACTAGACCTAGGCCTTTTAAGAAACATTTAACAAGACCTATATAAGTTACATGATTTCTAAACACTCTTATAGGTAAGCCTTTAGTCGATGAATCTCGAGGATGTCTATACTAGGAATGTGTTCAATGCGAGTTCGAGATTCAGTAATCTTCTCTCTAACTAACAAGAGTTTAACATCAAAAGTTTAGTACGACTAGAACACCTATGGCTTTGAAAGAAGCACATAACAAAATAATTATCACAGAAAATGGTAAGAGGTCATGATATAGAATTAACTAAATGCATTCCAAATATCAATTTCCTTAACCATATAGCTTGACAAATGGCTTCATAACATGCGATATACCTTGCTTCCATAGTCGAGGTAGCTGTAAGTGTCTGCTTAACACTTTTTAACGAGATAGCTCCTTCGAACATCATAAGGATGTATCCAAATGTTAACTTATGATCATCTATACATGAGACATAATCAAAATCTGAATAACTGACAACCTCAAGTGAATTAGATTGTCTATAAGTCAACATATAATTCTTGGTACCTTGAAGATACCTTATTACCTTCTTGGTTACTTTCAAATGATCCATTCCAAGGTCACTCAAGTATGTTCCAAGCACACTAATAGCAATAGCTATATCTAGATGGGCATATACCTATGCATACATAAGACTACCACTAGCAAAAATGTAAGAAATTTTATCCATTTTCAATCCTTTCAATATTACAATGAGGGAACTGTGATCGAGACAATGTATTGCCTTTCTAAGTAGGCGCTAAACTAGAATTACAAGTATCCATTTTAAATCTTTTAAGCACTTGTTTAATGTAATTAGCTTGGGTCTAACCTAAAAACCCCATGAGTTTTGTTACAATGGATTTGAATTCTAAAAGCAAAAGATGCTTTGCCAAGATCCTTTATATCAAATTTGGCATGATGATATATGTTTTAACTTATTTAGAAAATTGATTAAGTTACTAGTCAATAAAATGTCATTAACATAAAGCACTGAGATAAGAAAATTACCCTATTAAATTTCTCTATTCAAATTATTGCAAGTACATGATGTAGTCATTTGATATTATAGGCCTCTGGACCCTCTGGGATCGTCTTAATTCAATAGTTAGCTAATTAGGTTCTTCTTTATGAGGATCTTCATTTATCTAAACTAGATTATCATTATTATCTCTTCCATTAGTTGAAGGAGTTAGAATACGTCATGCAGATTGATAACCTTAGGTACTGGACTCCTACTATCCAAGTCATCTTCAAAATTAGAATGCCTAATCAAACTTGATGATCTTGGTGGTATGAGTGGGACAATAAAATTTACAACCTCTTGATCCAGCACAGTACTCAATGAAGAATCCACTGATTGTTCTGGAGTCTAATTTCTTCAACTAGGGATTATATGGTCTCACTTGTGCTTTAAAAACCCATACTCGAAAAATGTCTTAAACTATGCTTTTTTTCAATTTTCAACTTGATTACTGCCTTAAGGTTCTTAAAAGCATCCAAAGATTCTAACTTTTCACTTTTAAGCTCAATCCAACTATACCTAGAATGATTATTTGTGAATAAAGTATTTAAAACCTCTAATAACTGTAAGTATGATTAGTCCACATATATTAGTGTGTATCAGATCCAAATGTTTTCGGACTTATGTGCCTCTTTATTTCCAGCTTTAGTACGAAATTTTTCTTTAATGCAATTAATGTAACTTTCAAAATCTAAGAAATCTAGATCTAACAACATATCTTGCTTTGCTAATCTCTCTAATTTCTCTTTCTAGAAATATGCCTCAATCGCTGACCCTATAAAATGGAAGAATTCTCATTTATTCTAAAACATTTATGCCTAATTACAATATTGATGGGTACATCAGAAGAAATAATAAGATAATCATTCAAATTCAAATGATATAGACCATTTTGGAAGGTGGTAATATTAATAATAGCAAAATTCATAATGAATAAGGAATAATCATATTTATCCAAAACAAAATTAATAGTCAAATTCCTTCTCTCAAAAGGTACATAAACAACATTATTCAAAATGTGTTCTAAAAGATAAAATATGGTCTAAACTGGGGATTATCCAAAACAGAACCAATAGTCTAATTTCTTCAATTAGGGATATATGGTCTCACCTGTGCTTTATAACTCTATACTCGACAAATGTCTTAAACTATGCTTTTTTCAGTTTTCAACTTGATTACTACCTTAAGTTTCTTAAAAGCATCCAAAGATTCTAACTTTTCACTTGTAAGCTCAATCCAACTATACCTAGAATGATTATCTGTGAATGAAGTATTTAAAACCTCCAATAGTTATAGGTGTGATTGGTCCACATTTATCAGTGTGTATCAGATCCAAATGTTTTCGGACTTATGTGCCTATTTATTTCCAGCTTTAGTATGAAATTTTTCTTTGATGCAATCAATGTAGCTTTCAAAATCTAAGAAATCTAGATCTAACAATACACCTAGCTTTACTAATCTCTCTAATTTCTCTTTCTATAAATATGGCTCAATCGCTGACCCTATAAAATGGAAAAATTCTCATTTATTCTAGAACATTTATGCCTAATTACAATGTTGATGGGTACATCAAAAGAAATAATAGGATAATCATTCAAATTCAAATGATATAGACCATTTTGGAAGGTAGTAATATCAATAATAGAAAAATTCATAATGAATAAGGAATAATCATAATTATCCAAAACAAAACCAATAGTCAAATTCCTTCTTTCAAAAGGTATATAAACGACATTATTCAAAATGTGTTCCAAAAGATAAAATAAAGAAACTAATCCTATGTGTTTAACTTCAACCTTTTTTACTGCTACTCCTAAGACATTTTTTTTCTCTCTCACTTAGGATCCTCTGGTTTTTGAGCTCTTTCTTGCTCACGCTTGTTCTTTAGCTTATAGTACTCAAACATCTTATGTCTAGGGATTTTGCAATAATTGAACTTGCCTTTAAATTTCTTCTATTGTCCTTTGCCTTTTTCACCACTTTTCTTGAAACTGAGTTTTCTAGATACCTATGTGTCTAGTTTCTTTCCTTTCTTATCATTTCCACCTGACTTACTATTGGAGGCTTGAGATAAGTAGTTGATGGAAGGTGTCTCTTCCTCTTGAGTTACTATAGAGATCATCTGGTCTATTATCCACTCTCCTTCTTGTGAATTATAGGAAGTTCTTAGGTAGTTATACTCAACTAACAATGACTGAAGGATTCTATAGACTAAAGTGCTCTCTCCTAGATCAATTCCATATGATCTCAATTTATTGTAATAGTGAATCATCTTCATGATGTGTTCCTTGACACTCGAAACTCCATTATAACAAGTGTCATCAAGTATAGAGAGATAGTAGACTTTTTGATTCTTATCAAGTTCTAAGATGCTTTCTCTAATTTCTTTCTCAATAGTGAACTTAATCACTGCCAAATAGATTCAATTCGACTTATACCATTGTTTGTGATAGGTCTTATCTGTAACACTAGAATCAGGTAAAAGATCAGTCAGTTTTAGTTCTCTAAGAGCCAAATCTTCCTTAGAGATTATTAGGTACATTTTCAAAGACTCTTTCCATTCATTATAATTTGTTCCATTAAGAGTCCTCACCACAGATAGTTGTTGAAAGGCCAAGACTGATGCAACAAGATTACAAATTATTAATTATGCATGCACAACATAATTATAACATAAGATTCCCAATTAAACAAATCAGTTAAACAACTATATAATAAAGTGACATCAAAATTACATGTACCATATGAAGAATGTAATCAATATAGCCATACCGATAGAGTATAAGAAATATGAAAATATTATAATTGTCACATGCTTATTCTAAGGAATCTAAACCTTAAAATTACACTAAGAATGTCACACCAATAGGGTGTATCCATCACTAATGAAATATGCTTCTAAAACATCCCAAAAAGATAATACTTTTATGCAAATAGCTCTATTATATCCTTAACCTATCATTAGTGTGAATTAAATGGCTATAGATGCTCATACATGCATAAAATTATATAATTAAGGGCTCAAAATTTATTTGATATAACTATACTTATAATTAGAGAAAGTGACTGCTCATCAAAACTAAAAAAAATGTGAAGAATGTCTATGAAATTTTTTAGGCCAAAATTCCATAAATAGGACGTATTTTTATATAGTACAAATCTTACAAAATTCAAAATAAATATTTATTAGCCTCAAAAAATTTTAGAAAAAATACATAAAGGAAAAAAAATAATATTTTACACAAATGGGCCAAAATTGAGCCCCAAAGTCAAAGCATATAGGATCCACGTGTCAATGTGCTTTTGGGTAGCACGTAAGGCAAGTAGCACAATGAACTGCCCAAGTTAACTAGCGCGTGAGTCATACGCGCCATGTGTGCATGACCTCACACACAATCAAACCTTGTTCAACTATTAGGTACGTGAAAATCACGCATTTAGCCAACTAACAACATCCCACTAGCGCATGTGGTACACGCACTTGATGGCACGTGAAGACCATGTGTGCGTCAACATAAAAACTAACTGTGTGCAGAATTCAGGCATATGAAGCCCACGCGCAGGCCAAAAACAATATGTTCTTCCCCTTTTTCTCAATGCTATTCGTTTATCAGTTATTAATGGGATTTTTTATCTCCAAAATTTATGTTTTTAGCCTATTTTAATTTCATAAAATTATATCTAGCCTATTTTAATACTAATTCATGTATTAATTAGAAGAAAAGTCTTCAAAACTGTGCAATCTATGTTCATAAATTTTTTAAAAAAATTCAAATTGATGGTTTGAAATAATCACGAGATTTAATACAATTAAATAATAGAATAAAATTCCCAATGTATATTTAAGTTAGGATTCAAGATTTAATTGAAAAAAAAATAAATCCAATTGTTTCAAAAATAAAAATCCTTAATTTTGATGATTTTAGTGTACAAAAAAAAAGAAAGTTAGGAAATTTATAAATTTACTAAAATAATTAAAATTTACTCATAATTAGATATTCATATTATCAATACATGCTCTGTTGACAATATGAATTAAAATTCTAAAATATAAATTGATCATAATAAAATTATAAATGTACTTAGTGCATAATCTGATGAAGCCATTGATCCAGAAGAAGGATGATAGAGAGAATAAAATTTTAGAATAGTAATCCTAATTGTATTTATATTGTTCAATGAATGACAACCTTGATCTCTTTATTTAAAGTCAGATTTGTGATAGGAAACTATTAACCACAAAAAAGGTTATAGGTTGGGACTTTTACCCATATGAGTTTATGTATGATTCAACCTATCACGGATCATGTACATTAAACTAAGGCCTAATCTATTCTATGCTTAATATTAAAATATAAAACTAATTACTTAAATAAATATTTTAATAATTAATTAATACTAATCTATATAATATTTCTAATAAAATTAATTATTTTATTTTTAAATATGACACTTTGTTTATATATAAATTGTTTTGTCATCTAGTAAAACATATAGCATGTCATTGAAAGTTACTTTTTGAAAATTAAAAGTTTATAATTTATATGTATATGTGCATCCATTTTCTTAAAAAAAATTACATTTCTCCCTTAAAATGTGTTATCCAAACACAATGTAAGGTTATGGTTTTTAAAAAAAGGTGGGGTTTAGAATTATTAAAATAGGGTTAAGATAGATGGTATTGCTTTTCTTGTTAAGTCTTTTAGAATAATTTACAAAACATTTAATAGATAATAAGGTTTTTTTAAGCCATATTGTGAAAGATCTAACTTGGATATTATTGCAATAAGATGGCATCATCAAGCAAATAACAAAACCATGTTGAGTTGTGAAATCAAATGGTTATTGATTTCAAATGTCATTAATGCAATTAAAATGATTTCACAAGCTATCAAAATTGTTACAATGGTAATCGACATGAAAACATAATTCAAAATAAATTGTACAATTTCAATTTAATCAAACCACTTTTAATTCAAACATTTATATTCTAACCTGACCTTCTTTTGATTGGATATGATTACATGATTTCATATGTAAAACCCAACGAATTCAACAAAGTAATTAGATTCACTAACTTGTAGAGAACAAAGAGTAACTTTGCATGTAATAACCTTATCATTAATAAGTAGCCTAGAGATATATAGTATAACGGTAGTTAATATTATTATGAACTTGTGATTATCATGATTAACCTTAAACTATTGTCATTTCATAGCCAAACTAAAAATCTTAACATGTTTTATGCTTTTGTTTCTTTTATTGCTTGGATGAGTTAGGTTATTTTGTATTTTCTTGAAATTTTTACTTAGTTTGGGGCACCATATATGAAGGACTTTGTAAAATATGTATTATTTGAAAAAGAAAATTCATGATCTTAGTTAATTTGGTATTTCTTAATTTAAACATGATTTTTATGAATTTTTGAAAATTTTGATTAGCTTTTTAATGAGGTAGAAATTAGGAATACTATTAGAATTTGTAATTTTGAATTAGAATCCAAAATCTAGATTTTGCTTGTTTTGAGTTTCCATTTTTTGATATATTATTTGAATCTAAATATAGGTTATTTCCTTATTTCCATTTATATCACTAAAGTAAATGCTAAATGGGGATTAAAATATAAATTAAAGATAAATGAAGACATTTACTTAAATGGCATAAATGGAAATAATGTGTGCTAACAAGCTCAAACTGAGAATAGGATAACTTGTTACCTAAATATTATGTCTCATTTATTTCTCCCTGCACCTTAACTTTAACAATAAAAAATAAAACCCCCAAAATCTACCATTTATGCTCATTCCTTTTTTCCTTCAATTCCTTACTTCATCCAACAAAAACCCATCAAAATTGTTCCTGTGATTTTGCTCACTATAGAGTCATTTCTTACTGGTGTACCCTTAATTTTGGAATTTTATTAGTTTGGAGCTTTTAGGAATAATCCATTTTATGGTCTTCAATCATTTACTTTAATATGGAAATGCTAAGGTTCATTATCTTGATTAAGCATTAGATTAACTTAATTTAGGGGATGGGTAGCAAGAATTAGAAGTTTTTCATGATAAATCTTAGGTTTTAATTTGGTGGTTTTTGATATAAATACAAATATTAGAAATTTAGTGTTATGATGAGGTAATTTGTGGTTTTTTTTTTGTTTGATGCTTGTCAAAGGCCAGAATATTCTACCTACAAGCATTGGAAGATTGGGAAAAATATTAGAGTTGGACCTAAATGTTTTGCCAATGTTGTGAGTAAATAATATGTATTTCAATATGTTTTCATGTTTTCCAACTACATTTATGCTTTAAACCATCATTCTCATTATTTATACTAATTTACCATATTTTATCCATATTTTAATTCCTTATATATGTCAAATCCCTAGGTATTCCTAGGACATGCACTTTGATAACTTTTTTAGTTATGGTTATGAGAAATGGTCCTCTGAAATGATACATATGAGCTATTTTATTGAAAATGAAAGGCTTATGGAACACAATTGTTTGGAAATATTAAAAAGCCATGATATTGTGAATGGTGCATTGGTTTTGGAATTTATAAATATTGAATATTTGACATATTTGGAAATGAACTTGAAATAAAATAATGCAAGGAAGGTTAAAAACCTTGATAAATTATTTATGGGTAGTCCATAGATGGAACCTATTTAGATTGTAAATAAGTGAAACTTATATCAATTTAGAATATGTTTTAACTATAGCTATGTTACTAATTTTTTAAAAATACTTTCTTTAATATAATTATCTTATATAAATGCTTTTTTTTATTATTATTGCATTATAAACTTGGTTAGGAGAAGATTGGTTGGAAACTACCTTGGATGGACCTTGGATAGTTGATATCATCCTAGGGATAGATTTTGATACACCTAGAAGTGAGGATATCACTCTAAGGATGGGTTATGATACTCTCAAAAGTGAGATTGGTTAATATTACCTTGAGGATGAGTTATGATACACTCAAACATAAAGATAGTTTCAATCACTTTGGAAATAGATTATGATACGCCAAGATATGAGAAGATGTTAGTATCATATTAGGGATGGGTTATGAAATGCCTAGATATGATAAGATGGTTAGTTACCTAATAAGTTGTGTGCTCAAATAGATTAGGAACCTCCCACTTAATTATTATTTTATTGAAGTTTCAATGTTACAGTTTCATTCTACATTTATGTTAATATTTCTTATTCAGTCATTTCATTATTAACTTAATAACTTGTATTTACTATTTATATTGCTTATAAGGAATTCCTTGATTTATATTTTATTACAAAATTAATAACCATGATATTTCTATTGTAACTTATCTTTATTACACTTAATTTAATTTGAAGTTTCAAGTTTTATATGAATAACTTATGCCTTAACTTATCCTACTTTCATTAGGATGCATGTTATTTGCTCGCTAAATCAATGACTCACCCAAGTGTTTTTTATTTTTTTAAATAGAAATAAAGTTCCAAGTTTGTCATTATCATCATCATAGATAGAAAACTACTATGTAGTAGTAAGTTACACACATTGTTTATATGAGCAAAAGAATCAAATTTTATTATTTTTTTGTTAAGTACATGTATTGAACTTTTAAAAGTTCTTCAAAATCCACCTTTAGGATTTAACTTCCATTGTGTCATAATTTGTTTAGATTTTGTAAGATATTATGTTTACATAAATATGACTCATTATGAAATGTTTAAATAATGACTAAATGATGAAAGTCCATGATAGGACTAGCAAATATGTTAATAGTGTGAATATAGTATTAATGATGAAAAATGTGGTGTCTATGTTAGGACTACTAGAAATATAATTGTTTATATAAAGGTATGTACATATATTGTTGAATGAACTATTGATATGATATAGGAAACAAGTTAAATATGTTAAATAGAGGCTTGCATCACTTATTTCATGTATGTGTTCTTTAAGATCATACATCGATTATGACCCTTAATTTTAGGTTTTGAAAAAGTTAGTCTTATAGATAGGTCTCCTTATGGTTATCAAAGCAAGTGTTTTCTTAATGGGGTTATGGTTATGATTATATTCCTGGGTATTTTTATAATTGCATCAATATAAAAGGTGTGTAGGGTTTTTGTAATTCCCTTATTCTTAAAGTAAGGTCATTTGTAAGCTAAAAACTCTTACTATGTTTTAATATGATTTGTTATTTTTATATAGCAGGAGATGTTACCTATAACTTAAGCTTAGGTTAGAGCAAATGATGCAATGCTTTATCTAATGAGGCATCTATTAAGCCTTAATCTCCTACTTATAGAGGTGGTGGCTATGGTGGTTATGGTAAGCCCTATAAGCATGGGGAAAATATTAGAATTGATAAGAATGAATGAAAGCCATGGAGGAGATATAACACTAAATCCTACTATGGTTAAGTTGGCAAATAGCTTACAAGGGCTTTAGAGGGTGGTGTAGACCTTAGTTGGGTTGATAGCATAACAAGGTAAGCGAAGGGGTGAGGTCCATATTGGTAGGGGTCTCTAAGGTAATAAAACTCAGGTTGGACAACTACCACTACCTAGTTGTTAAGGTGTTCATGTATTATATTATGAGTTTGTTAAGTTATAACCTCTTATATTCATAGAGAGATCCACAATATTTCCTTAACAACAATTATAGAATTTGTAGAACACATAGTTACTCCTCATAAAGATCAATTTAATTAGTAAAATTTAAGCTTCAAGATACAACTTAAATATGATTAAATACTTGGATAAGAAAAAGACTTCAAACATAATTAGATATAACTTGGCAAGAGTTTTATGAGTCCTTTATAGAAAGATTCCTTTTAGAAAGTGTAAGAAGGGTAAAAGCTAAAGAATTTGACATATTATAGCAGTTTCCTAGTATGACTATGATAGGGTATGATATTTGTTTCACATAGCTTCCTATTATGCATCACACTTAGTCCCTACTAAGAGGATAAAGATTGAAAGGTTCATAGAAAGGTTAGTGAGACAACCTTTATACCAAGTAGTAGCACCATAAATGAAGACTTTTCCTTTTTACTAAACTATAGTATATTATGCAAAAATGCTTGAGACAAGAGAAATAAAAGGATGTATAATGCAAGAAAAGCTAAAAAAGGTAAAGATCAATGGTTGTTGGTATCTATAATAGAGGCTAAAGCCTCAAGCATATCAAAAGGTTTTACAATCAAGCTTAAGAGCCGTTGGATAATCATTAGTTAGTATACAAAGGTCAAGATACAAACAAAAAGGGATAAAGGCAAATAAGTCAACAAGGCATTGGATAACCTACAAAATAAGAGATTCATGTCAAACTTATGGGAGACACCATTTAAAGTAACGTCTATTAAGGATAAGAGCCTACTTTCAATATGGCCAACTTAGTTATTTAAGGAAATATTTCCCTTAATTGCACAAAGATTCTAGCAAGAATCAATGCATGTAGTTTTACCATTAACATCTATAATGGCTTAACTTATGAATAGGGCTGTCAAATGGATGGGTTAGAGAAGGCCGAATTAGATCTATGAGATGACCTATTATAAACTTTAACCTATAGTAAAATATAAACTTGTCTATATTGGTCTGAGTTCGGTTCGTGAAAATCCTAAATTAGCCTACAAATTGATCCATTTTTGCATATGTTAAAATGGTAATGCTGTTTAACATGATTTCTGCCCTTATTTGTGTGATTGTTATTTAAATTTCACTTGAAACTTAACTAAATAAATCCTAATTATAAATAAGAGAAAACCCCTTCCCACTTTAAATTACTGAACTTAAAACCTTAATATCATCATATTTAATAAAATTAATTATTTATTCTACACATAACATATTATAATTATAATAAAATAAAATTTAATTCTAAGTTCTAATGAAATTACTTCTAAAATTAAGTATTTGGTAATCGAAATCCAAATCTAAGTCCTTCTAACTTATACAAGTAATAGGAAAGCAAGACAAGCTCTTGAAAATATGATTCAAGAACAAATTATTCTTTCTTCTTCTAAACTTCCATAATCTATACCAAATAAAATAAAAAATACATCACACTTTACCATCTTTTATAATCTATAAAATGAAAATAATAGAATTATTTTACTAAAAAGTAATACAATTGTTAGGATAATATGATACATACAAGTATATAAAATAGAAAAAGAAACTAAGTAAGAAACACTTAACAATAGCATTCTAACCAGCCATCTGGAAATCAAGATTTAAATTAACTAAAAGTCCAAGACAGCTAACCAAACACATAGAAACCCTTATACTAGTTAGTATAACTAGCAGCCAATTAAATAAAAATTGATGGCAAATCTAAAGAACAAAAAATATAAATTACAATATCATCGATTAACTTATTCACTTACTAAAAAATAAGTGGGAGACTTCTATCTATGCATTTTTATTATCATTAACTTCCAATTCTTTGTCGAAATCAATTGTTGCATTTATATTGGAATCCTCAATTGAGATATTTTTACCTTCATGAACATCCTTTAAATCTATAACTAAAAGTTTAATTTTTAATGCATTTCAAAAATTAAAATAAGAAAGGTTAGAAAATTTCTAAATAAACTAGAAGTTAAATCAAAAGGATTACCAATAGGAATGAAATCATGGAGCCAACTGCAAATACAAATCCTTTGAACTTTCTTTGAAAGGAAATAGCTTCTATACTTGTTTAGCACATACTTTCCAATACTAAATGTTAATTCAAATGCCATTATGATAATTAACACACTTAGCAAGTCATAAAGTATGATAGTTATATCTAGAAATTTATTCTTTTACCTCTTTATAATTAGCAAGTTCAAGCTTTGACTTTTTCAAATAAATCTCTAATTGAGATTTTTTAGCTTTTCAAATAATTTAAGAATGAAAGGCTTTAAAATCCTAGGAAAAATTCATATAATTAAAAAATAAAATAATTAAAACCAAATAAATTATATAAAAGCATTAAATCATATTTATAGACAACAAATTAGAATTGAAAGTGGAAAAACTTACCATGAAAAATCTTTTTAGCTTATTACTTGTACTTGAACTTCAAAGGATGACATGGAAGTAACACCAAAAGATTGAGTTCCTTCGGAGCTTATAGATGAATGTTTAGGATATGCCTTACAATTTTTATTTTTCCTTTACAAGTTGTAGGGTCAACAATATTATAGCAAAACTCCAACAAAGAAAACTTAATTCTTAGATAAAAAATGACTGCCATCAAAAGCAAAATATTATACTCACTCCAGTATTTATCAAATTTATCCTTCATGTTAATAGCCATCTCTCTTATGGTTTCATCTTCACTTTTGATATTATCAAATAAAAAGCATTCAATTTTCTAAACTTGAGTGAAATACAAGCTTGCACTTAGATAACTTGAACTAAATATCAAATTTGTCATATTATAGAAAGGCTACCTCTTGCTCACTTTATACTATATAGACAATGCTTGTAGTTCTTATTAACAACCGTAAAATGGACAAATATTTACTTATATTTTAAAGTACTATCAAGCATGAGAAAAGTAGAATTCTATCTAATAGGTACATTTAAAAATAATTTCATACCCATATTAATTGATAAATCTTGGACAACCTTTTCAAACCTTCTCATTCTTATCTATAAAGCCTTAACATATTTGATACTTTCTCTAATTTTAACAATGACATTAAAGCCATTTTTAACCTATCTTGAACAATAAATTTAAAATGTTTGTAAGACATCTCATATGAAAGAATTCACCATCATATAACAAGCTTTTTCCAAACAAAATACTTCTTTCAAATAAGATTACATGTTGTCATTTGTAGAAACATTATCCAAAGTTAGAGTAAAAATCTTCCTATCTATCCCCAATTCACATAAAAATTTCATTACTTTTCTTAGCAATTCATAACTTATGTATAGGGGTAGCATGCCACAAAAGCTAGGATTTTACTACTTAATTTCCAATTAAGATTAGCATAGTAAGCAATTAAGCAAATGTAGCCTTCTTGAGTGTAAGGAGTCTACAAGTTAGAAATAAGACACATTCCACCTAAAATTTTTTCTAATTCATTTTTCACCCCATCTTTTTCATTTAAATAAAACTTCTACACATTAGATACAATTGTATTTTTAGAAATCATTTTTGCATCGAGGTTTAAATATTTCAAGACACCTATAATTCCATGATATTTAAAAAAAGCAAAAAGGAGATCATGTTTTATGATTATTAGTGCTACTTTAATCCTAAAAATTACTTAATTAATTTTATAGCTTCTTGGTATAACAAGATTATCCAATAAGATTTTTTGCATCTTAATTTGCTTTAACTTTTCCAAGTTTTTTTTTCATCTTTGAGCATGACAAGCAAAGACTGAGGTATAGGCTTAGGTTCCACCTCCCAAAATTAAAGCATTATAACCCTTACATTTACCTTAATGTCCACCATTTTCACATAATATATTCTCATAAAAAGTCCATACATTTGATGTTATTTTTTTCTTTTATGTCCTTCACTAGCTTTAGGTAGTTTGAGTTAATTTTTAGAAGCATGATCACTTCCACTAATAGTGTTAATGTTTTTACTTTCATTATTGTTACCCCATATGCACATACTTTCATTATCATGTTCTTGTTTAACATTTTGATATGTAGATTTTGATTCCATTATTTAAGATTAGTATAAACTATGTGTTAACACATAAGTGTACATCTTATTAACCCTTATAATTATACAAATAATAAATTAAAAAATTTGAAAGGGTCATTAAGTAAACAACAAATTAACACTCAAACTTATACAAATAATAACACAAATAAATAGCAAATTACCACTTAGATTCATACAAATAGCAACCTAAACAAACATCAAGTTAAAAATATTTAGGATTTGTAACTTCATACCATTACAAGCTTTAAGATCCTATTTTTCTTGCAAATAAAATTTGAAAAAAAAATCTACACCAAATCACTTATTAAAATAATCTAGTTTCCAAATTTGATAGGACTTGCATAATTAAGGCAAATATAACAAGTATAAGAGTGAAGAATGAAAAATAATAAACTATTTTTACCAAATAAAAAGAGACTAAATTAAAATGCAATTTAAACAGAAATTTGTTTTTTTTAATTTTTATTCAAAATTAAATCATAAAAACTGACCTCTTGGAATTATTATTAAGTTAGCTAATTTTTTAAGTTTAAACACTCCTTTAGACTTAAATCCTTACTATTAATACTTTGGAAACTAAAAATCCAATCGTACCTATAGACATAATACAAATTTAAAATTTCATGGTAATATTTTTTTTCCAAAATTTAAATTCAGCAACTAACATAAACTTTGGGGTGTTTAAGATTTGCTTTTAAGTTAGCCTTAGCATTTAGATAGAATTGTATAGGTTGTATGCCTAATTTTAGTGGTAAGACATTAAGGGTAGTATTTGTTACATATATGATCCTATGAGAAAAATATTATTATTGAAATTAACCAAAGAACTCTAATATTAAAATTGAACCTAATTGAGTTAATTAGGTTGTAATAAGTAAGAAAATGGTAAAAGACTAAAAGTTTTGAATATAAAACCTTCACACCTATAACAAAAAATAATTAAAAAAGTAGATAAGTAAAAGTGTTGTAAAAAGAGAAACAAAATAGCACTAAAACAACAATAATGCAATTGAAAAACATAACTGAAGTGCAAAAATTATGGATTAAGTTAAACATAACTAGAATAAGAAAAACTTAAGAAATAGATACATAAAGATACATGAAATAACAAATAAAAAAATGAAAATTAAACACATAGACTAGAATATGGGAATGATATTTTGTATTTTATTTTATAAGATAATTCATGTTAACTTGTTACAGAATGTAAATATAATTATTTATTAAAAACATAAACAAGCTACATAGAATTCACAAATAAAGAAAACTTATAAACATTAATTAAAATAACAAGTAGTAAATATGATAGTTATTTACAAAGGAGTAGAGGTTACATAAGCTTGATGATTTAAGATGGAACACTTCTCAAGAGACTAAAGAAGAATAAGTTAAAAGCTTTGGAGTAGTAACTGTGTAGAGAATTCTCTCATTTTCAATAATTACAATATGTATCAACCTGCAATATATTATACTCAAGTTAATATTCTTAAGTATGTAAATAAAAGCACTTCCAAAACCAATCCAAAAGCTAACTTATCTATATCACTTGTTCAAATATATTTTTTATTATGCTAGTTTTTCCATTATAAAGGCAACAAGAGGAAATATTGCAATTTGCAAGGGTAAGCTTATAAATGAAGCATAATTATTATCACATGTCAAGTTTTAATTCATACAACCAGTCCTCACACAAAGGGAATGAGGCCTATTCTAATATGTAAAATGCTAAGTTAATTATAAGGGATTCTATTAAAATCATTATCAATAACAAGAAAAGTGGCCAATCTCTCAATAGTTTTGAACTAAGCCAAAAGCCAGACTTAGTCAAGACCAACCATATTGCAAAACATATAAAACAAAAATATAGAGACAAAAAATAAATTATTAGTTTAAAGCACTAATATATAAGATTTTATGTAATTCAAATTCAAGTAAATAAGTATACATCAGGTTAAACAAGTAAACATTGGGGTAAACAAAAATGGCAATTCTTTTAAGTGAGCATGCCAATTATATTTATTACTTGTTACACTACATAAGAGAAAATGTCATTCTACACTATAGAACATGAAAAAGAATTATAATTTATTACTTGTTACAATCTATTTATCTTATTATTAGCCAATTATATTCCACATAAAACTTCCAATAACATTTACATATAGGATTTACAACTAACATTATATTTGTATATACCTCAGTTCGTTTCTTCTATCACTCCTCATATTAACTCATTTTCAAGTAACTTGACATTAGGTTAAGTGAGCATGTAGCACACCAAACGAAGCTTTCTGCTTTCAAAAGATGGAATGTCTTTGGCATACTTCATTCTATATTATTAATGAATCAACTATTAATAGTAAATGGAATTTATGATTCAAATCCTAAGATTAAAAAAAAATAAAACATTAACTTGACATAAGATAAAAATGATAATGTAATGTATAAAAATAAAAAAGCTTTAATTGCAATGGCATTCGCCTTAAATTCTTAGAATCATATATTTACCTTTAAAGCTGGTATTGGGATGAAGAAAAAGCAATCTAATTGAAATCCTCACCATTATTATCAAATCCCAAAGCTTCACAGTTCGTTCATGATCCGAAATTTGAACAATAGAAGAAGAAGTGAAAATTATGATTTAGGCTATAAGGTAGTAGAAATAAATAATTATCTTTAGTGATCAATGAAGAAAATCACAAGTTTGATTCCAAAATTGAAACCTTAGTGGAGGAGAAGAAAACATAACTAGAATTTTAATTTGGGGAATCTCATTTAATATACCAACAAGGCTTTCTGTTTCTAATTTTAATTTAGGAATAGGGTTCAAGTTAGGTTGGGTTAGGTTTTGGGTTAGCCTGGGCTTAGTTTAGGTTAGGTTACAATTTTGTTAGGCCTTTTTTTCCAATAAGGCTGCTTTATGGACTGACCCATGTTTGGGCAAGACAAGCCTATCCAAATCGTGGTTCGCATGAATTGGCTTATTTAATTTATAATAAAAAATAAGCTCACCTCTATTAGTTTAAGTTTATGTGGATTTGCGAGGCAAGATGAGGCAAATTAATCCAAGGGTTATGATCAATTTGACAACCCCACTTGTGAGATAATTTCTAGCTCAAATTGCTAGAGGTAATGAAAGTAGAGGATCAAGAGATAGAACTTAAGGATAACAAGGTAGAGGTTTCACTTGTGTTTTTGCTTTAAACCCATAGGATGCTTGAGCATCTAATGTTGTTATGATAAGTATGCTTCCAATTTGTTCTCATAATGTATATATGTTGTTTGATCCCAGATCTATGTCTTCCTATATATCTCCTTTAGTTGCCTTTTGATCAAGCAGAAGTCTAGTATTATTAGACCAATCTTTTTCTATTGTTACATCTATTAGGGAGCTTATACTTGTTAAATATATACATAAATCTTATGAGGTAATAGTGGCTAATAAAAGGACAAAGTCCAATTTAACTATATTAAATATAATGGACTTTGATATGATCTTGGGCACAGATTAGTTAGCTACTTATCATGCCATTCTCAATTGTCACTTGAAAGTAATAAAGTTTAATCCTTTAGGGGAAGCATCCTTTCTAGTCCAAAGTGATAAAGTTTGGCATTATATAATCTTATTTCTACACCAAATGCAAGAAAACTATTAAGAAAAGGTTGTCAATGTTTCTTTGTAATGGTTAGAGATGCTAAATTGTAAGGGACAAGTCTTAGTATAGTTGGCACAAAAGAATGTTAAGTTCTAATAATCAAAAGCTTGTGAAGAGAGTTTTTAAAAGCTTAAGACTTATTTAACTATTGCTTTAGTACTAACTTTGCCTTTGGGAATAGGTGAATACATGGTGTATTATGATGATTTAAGAGTTGAAGTTATGTGTGTTTTAAAGCAACATGGACAAGTCATTGCTAACACTTCTAAATAACTCAAGAGACATAAATATAATTAATATACTATGATTTGGAAATGGTAACAATTGTGTTTATACTCAAGCTTTAAAGACATTACCTTTTTTGTGTGACCTGTGAGATCTATACTGACCACAAAAGCTCAAATACGTATTTAGGCAAAAAAATATTAACTTTAGATAAAAAAAGATGGATGGAGTTGATAAAAAAAACTATGATTGTACAATCTTGTATCATCCAAGAAAGGCCACTATAATAGCAGATGCTTTAAGTCGGAAGTCCATGGGTAATTTAGCTTATGTTGCTAAAGTAAAAAGATTATTAATTAATGAAATTCATAAGCTAGAGAAAGGTTGAGTATAATTTGAAGTCAAGGATCTTGGATTGCTATTAGCACATACTTAACTTTGTTTTTCCTTAGTAGAATGCATCAATAGTGCTTAAGTTAAAGATCCATAATTATGCAAGATGATGGAAGAGGTAAAAAAATGGACAGGTTAGTGATTTTATTATTGATGCTGATGGAGTTCTTTAGTATAAAACCTAATTATGTGTATCTAATGTAGTGAAATCAAGGAGACTTATGTTAAAGGAAGCTCATCATTATATTTACACCATTCATCTTAGAGTAACTAAAATATACCAAAACTTGAAGCAATTATATTAATGGGAAGACATGAAAAGGGATATAAAAGACCTTATTTCTTGATGCTTAGTTGATTAACAAGTGAAGGTTAAATATTAAAAGCCTACAGGGTTACACCATAACATTAAAATACCTAAATGAGAGTTAGAAAGAATCACAATGAACTTTGTGATCAAGTTACCTCATGCCATAAGGGGTTTAACTCTAATTAGGTGGTTATAGATAGATTGACTAATTCAGTACACTTTTTTTCCTATGAAGGTTGCTTATGGCCTAACTTAGTATGCACATTTAATACCCTAGAATAATATTTAAGAGTTTATTTTTTAAAATTCTCTAGTATAATTATTTTGATTAATGAAGATAAATAAATAATGTTTATTAAGTTGAGATTTTATTTTGCAATTTAATTAGATAATTAAATTGGTGAGTTTCCCATAAAGTTAAAAGTGAGAATTTTTGAAAAATATGTATTAGATTTAAAGGATGACTTTTATTTATAAGTTTATAAATTTTCAAGAATATTTTAAAATTTTGATATGTGATGGATGATAATGTATATATGAATAAACATATACATATAGTTATGATTTAATAAATTGCTTTCTCAAAGTTTAAGAAATTTTAAAATATTTATTTTTAGGCTTTTAAATTCATTAAAAAATTAGAATACTTAATACATTTGAATAAGTTAATTTATAGGAATATTTGTGCACGTCTTAATATTTGATTTATGTAATTTAGGGGAGTTAAGATATTTTTTTGAACCTTTAAAAATATTAGACTACCTAAAGAGTCATTGGGAAATTAGAGAGTAATAATTTTTTTATAAAAAGATTTAAAACAAGTGATTAAGATTTAAAGGAGAAGAAAGCTTATGATACATCCAATGCATGTGACAATCCCTCTCACCTCTCCTTTCTCTTTATGTTACGATCTCTTTCTTTCTTATTTTTTCTTTTTTTCTTTCTCTTTCATTCTCCACCTCCATTATCTTTTCCCTTTCTTGGGTCCTTATTGCCACCTATAACACTATTAACCACTGCCTCATGTTGCCATTGCCTTTCCTCTTCTTTAACTAAGTGCATATTATATGTGTTGCTACAAGTTCCAATTCATAGTTAGCAGTAACAACTAGGCAAAAAACATAGAGCTGTGCTTCTAGCAAGCTACTTGCCAGTGCTAACAACGATGACTTCCTCCAGCATTTTGAGTTCCTTTATACAAAGACACATTAATATTTGTAATGTTTTTAGTTAATTTGAAAAAACCCATTTTGGGCAACATTTTGAATAAATGATGATACTTATGAAAAATGACATTCTGAATAAACGATGATGCTTATGAAAAATGATATTTTTATGCTATAAAGTATTAGAGTGATATGATTAAATCCTTTCTAGAGTGTTACATTTTATTATTTTGGTTGATTTGAACTGGATTCGAAACCGCCATTTTATCATCTTATTTAGGATACTTGATATAACATTGAAAAAAATAAGGATTTTATGCTCTAAAGTGTTGGCCAAGTATACTTCGAACATATTTATATCATAAGAATCTAACATTTTAGGCATTCAAAGTTTAATTCAGAAAATCTCCAATACATGTAATTCTTTTGATTCTTTAAAGAAGAGTTAAAAATAATAGAAATAAATGTATGTTAGTTAAAGTAATATAATTAAAATCTTAGAGTAAAATGCTCTAATATTTTAAATGTTTTTAGCTTAAGTTGAAGAATCCATATTATATAATTATGGATTTTGATGGTAGTTTTAAAAAATAGTATTTTTATGCTATATGATGATTGCATGATATGATTAAAGTCTTTTTATGTCAATAGCTTTAATGTTTTTAGGTGTTCGAAATTGATCTAGTAAATCTATTTTTATGTATAACTAAAAAATAGGATAATACTTTAAAAAAATATGATTTTTATGTTGTAGAATACTAGAATAACATAATTAAAGTATTTATAGAATATTACATTCCAATACCTTGAATGATTCATGCATGATTTGAGAAACCACTATATATGTAAAAATGTGATTTAGTGATTCTATTAAATTAGAATTAAAAATATAACAAAATAAGTGTGTTATTTTATATGTTGATGTGAATAGAGCCTCCCTAGAGTACAAGATTCTAATATTTCACTTGTTTTATGCTTGATTTGGCAAAGCCTTTAAAATGTGAGATTTGGTTTTAATAAGTTAGAATTAAAAATATTATAGAGAAATTATAAGGATTTCTAGAATAAAGTAAATAAGACCTAGAATTGTGATTTTAGGTAGAGAACATGCATTATTAATGTATTTATGTATCATTGTTTTAAAATTTTGAATATGAAAAAAGGGGGAAGATGAAAGTGGAATACTTAGGGATGCTTAAGGTGAATAGGCATTCCTAAATGAGTATAATCACACCTTAAAATTTATCCTTTAATGATATTTTTCTAAATGTTAAATTTAGTACTTTTTTATCAATTATACAGAACAAACATATATATATACCTACACATGAAATTCTAAAGGTATAATTATGAAATCTAGTTATCCTTATAAATAGTGAGCTTTAATATAAATACTTGCCATTGTTCACTTTATTGTGATGTTTAGCATGGTGTTGGCATATTGACATTGATAATTTGTATATATGTATATATAAAGTTTCTCATCGGTTATTATTAAAATGTTTTGGTAGCCACATATGAATGACATAGAATTAATGTTTATACCATAGTTGTGATTATTTGTTTAAAGGTATAATGTTAGACATGCAAAGTAGGCATAGTGATGTTATCATTTATTATTGGTTAATTGAGAATGGCTTGTAATGATAGTTTATTTATTTTGTGTTATGAATGGATTGAAATTATGATGTTTATAGCTTAATCTTTAGGATATAAATTATACAGTGAATTATACGATGAATAATATTGAAATTGATAAATATGATAAAGGGATGATATTCAAAATATCAAATGGGAAATTCTTGATGTAAAGCTTGTGGAGGATATAACATAAGCCTTAAAGGGATAAGGAAGGAAAGTTTATGAAGGCTATAAGGTTAACTTGAGAGTTAAAACATGGATGCATGTATATTTATTATAAACTACTATGTATTATGTTGTGACATTGAAATCTAATTAATTTTGAATATATCTATTTGATGTGATTGTGATGACTTGGTTATGATTGAGCCTTGTTAGCTACTTGGAAGTTTGATAATTACTCGAAATAGGTTATATGTGAAATTGTAATTGTATCATGTAAATTAAGCAAATAAGGTTGTTATGAATTATGATATAAAACAAGTGAACATGTCAAATAGAATTATTAATGCATGCTACAAAGTGTAAGATTTAGGTTTGCAATTGTTTCCTATTTTAACACTTGATTAACATTTATTTATTTTATTTTATTGATTCTAAGTTAGGTTATGGTAAATATATACTCACTGAATTCTCATAATGCACTTTTATTTTTAATATTTTCAATTTGAAACGAGTGTACTAGATCTTCATTGCATTTATGAAGAATAAAGACCACCTTGTTAGGGAATTAATAGTTAGATTAGGATATTAGGTTATCTATGTAAATAAATATGATAGATCATATATTCTATGTCTACATTGTATTATTATTGAATCTAAAAAACATATAGGTTGAATAATTAGGGTTGTGGCCCTCGAGAAGTACCCTAAAACAAGGGCAACCTTATTTATTTTTCTTTAAAATTATGAATGAAATTGAGATACTATTGAAATGGAGAGATTTTTATTAGATAGAATTAGAGTAAATAGTGTTGAGGTTAATGGAAACTGAATAGTGAAATCTATGTTGATCAATAGCATAAATCTAAATTGATGAAATTGTTATACTTCATAAGGTGCCTATATCCATCATATCTAATTATGAACTACAATTCATAGCTAGATTTTAGAGAGCTTTTCAAGAAGCCTTGGGTATGCAAGTAACCTTAGCATAACTTTCCATCTTCGAATAGATGGATAATCAAAAAGGATTATTCTACCCTTAAAAGACATGTTGTGAGCATATGTCCTAGACTTTGGAAGGAATTGGGATCTTCATTACACTTGATATAGTTCACTTAAAACAATAGCTACCAAACAAGTTTGCAAATGGCCTTATTTAAAGCTTTATATGAGAGGCAAAACAAATCTCTAATTGGTTGGTTCCAGGTTGGTGAAGCTAAACTTAAGCTTAAAATTGGTCCAAGACTTTATAGATAAGATTCATTTATAAGAAAAAAGTTTCTAGTAGCTAAAAGTATATAGGAAGCTTATGCTGATCATTGATGCCAAGATCTAGAATTTTCAATTGGTGATAACGTATTCTTTAGAGTTTCACTTATGAAAGGTGTTAAAAAGAAAAGGAAGCTTAATTTAATGTACATAAGTCCTTTTGAGATTCTTGAGTGTGTAATGGCCTACTAGTTAGCACTTCCACTAGAGTTGGCTAACACACACCTTATATTTCATGTTTCCATATTTAGAAAGTACTTGCCTAACCCTTAACATGTTTTATAACCACCATCCATCTAGTTAGACAAAAACCTATCCTATGAAAAGAAACCAATGGCTAATGTAAAAAGGCAAGTTAAGGAACTTCACTATAAGGAAATAGCTTTGGTAAAAGTAATATGGCAAAATCATACTTGTAAGGAAACAACATAGGAATTTAAAGATGTAATGCATGCTAGATATCTTCACTTATTCAGTGATTAAGGTTAGTAACTTATTTTAGGAAATTTGAGGACTAATTTCTTAAGGGCAAAGAATGTAATGACCTCGCCATTAATTAGTGCCTAGAGATTCTATAATGTAGTATAAGGGTAAATAAGATTATTATGAACTTAGGATTATCTTGATTAAACTTAAACCATTATCATTTCATAGCCTAATAAAAAATCTTGATATATTTTATACTTCCGTCTAGCTCATCATTTGGATGAGCTAGGTTGTTTAGGGTTTTCCTAAATTTTTAAGTCAGGGACATCTATATGGAGGGCTATATAAAATATGTAATATTTGCAAAAGAAAAATTTTAGTTTAGTTAATTTGGTATGTCTTGATTTAAATACATTTTTAATGAATTTTTAAAAATATTTAAGTAACTTTTTAATGAGGTGAAATTAGCTATACTATTAAATTTTGTAATTTTGAACTAAAATTCAAAATCTAAATTTTAATTCTTTGGAGTTTTCAATTTTTAATATTTTATTTGAATCCAAATAGAAGTTATTTCCATTTTTAATTTGTCTTAAGTAAATTAAGATTAAATTATAAATTAAAAACAAACAAAAACATTTACTTAAATGGCATAAATGGAAATGAGGTGTGTTAACAAGCCTAAGCTACAAATAAGATAACTTGTTACCTAAACACCCTATCTCTTATATTTCTCCCACCACCTATACCTTAGTAACCAAAAATAAAACTCCCGAAACCTACCATTTGTGCTTATTCCTTTTTTTCTTCATCTTTTTTTCTCTGCCACCTAAAACATATTCAATTTTTTTTAACTTTTTCTTTTGCTTATTGTAGCATCATTTCTTGTTAATGTACCCTCAATGTTGGGATTTTGCTAGTTTAGAGCTTTTGAGAATGGCTTAGTTGCAAACTCACACTTCACCCACTTTGAAATCTTTGATCCTTTGCTTTGATAAGGTAATGCTAATGTTTAGGTTTTAAGTTTTTTAAAGGTATTGATATAAAGGTAACTATTAGAAAGTTGGTGTTCCAATGAGTTAATCTATGGTTTATTTATTGTTTGATGCTTGTAGAAGGTTAGAACACTCCACCTACAAGCATTGGTAGATTAAGAAAAGTATTAGTCAAACCCAAGATTTTACCCATTATTATAGGTAGATAATGTGTTCATGTTTTCCAACTATTTTTATGCTTTTAAATTATTATTCTCACCATTTATATTGATTTACCATATCATATTTACATTTTACATTCCTTTTATACGTTGGAGTCTTAGGCATTCTTGAGATAAACATTATGAAAATTTTCCCTTGAGTTATAGTTAAGAGAAATAGTACTAGATTGATGCTACAATGATTTGAAATAATATACATGAGCTATTTTATTTAAAATGAAATGCTTATGGAACATGAAAATGTAGAAATGTTGAAAAGCCATGATTTTGTGAATGATGAAATGATTTTGGAATTTATGAATATTGAATATTTGATATGTTTGAAAATGAACTTGAAATGAAATGATGATGGCAAGGTTGAAAATCTTAATAGATTGTTTTTAGATGGTCTATGGATGGAACCTATTTGGATTGTAAATAAGTGGAACTTTTATGGATTTGGAATATGTTTTAACTATAGCTATGCTATCAAAATATGTATTCAAAAAGATTTTCTTTAATATAATTATCTTTTATAAATGCCTTTTCTTTTACTATTATATTATAAACTTGTTTAGGAGGAAACTAATTAGAAACTACCCCTAGTGCATCTTGGATAGTTAATATAACTATAGGGAATGACTATGATATGCCTAAAATTGAAGATAATTGATGTCACCTTGGAGACAAACTATGATATGCCCAAAAGTGAGAATGGTTGGTATCACTTTGAGGACGGGCTATGATACACTCAAAGATAAAGGTAGTTTCTATTACTTTGGTGACAGTCTATGACAAGCCTAGATTAAATAGGATGTTATTGTCATAGTGGGACAAACTATGATATGCCTAAATATGTTGAAATGGTTAGTTACTGTATAAGCTATATGCTTAAATAGATTAGAAACCTTCTACTTAATTATTATTTTAGTATGAAGTTCCATTGTTATAATTTCATTTTACATTTGTTTTAAGATTTCTTATTCGTTCATTTCATTATAAACTTGATAACTTTAATTTACTCTTTATATTAACTATTTGGAAACTCCTTGATTTATCTCTTATTGTGAAATTAATAACCATATTTTTTTTATTGTAACATATCTTTGTTACACTTAATTTAATTTGAAATTTTAAGTTCTCTATGAAAAGCTCATACTTTAACTTATCCTACTTTCTTTGGGACGCTTGTTATTTACTCACTTAGTTAATAACTTATTTAAGTGTTTTTTTTATATAAAAGTAAAGTTCAAAGTCTCTCATCTTTAACATTATAGATAGAAAAGTATTGTGTAATGGTGAGGTACACACATTGTCTATATGGATCAAAAAATCAAAATTTGTTATTTTTGTGTTTAGTACTTGTGATAAACTCTTAGAAATACTCTAAAACCTATATGTAGGAATCTAACTTTTGTAGTGTCAAAATTTTTAATTAAAAATATTAGTTGATATGTGCACGCCACAATGTACTAAAATTAATTAAAAATACTGGTTGCTAAAAATATAATGTTGTATAGTGGTATAACCAGGTTGCACCCTTAGTGATCTTTTAATTTTATCTTTTCTTAATGATTTCATAACAATACCTACACAATTATTAAAATTTTTATTCAATGAAAATGTGAAGAATTATTGTAAGCAAAATGTAATACAATGCAATAGAATTCTATCACAAAAAGAGAATAAAAATAAAATTAGGATGCAGAATGCAATAATTGTGCTACAGAATAGAATTAAAATTAGGTGGTTGGTTGCACAAATTAAACAATGTAATAAGCACAAATTTAAAGCACAAGATAGAAATAAAATAGAAAAAAATTTAATGGAATTAAACAACTGATTGAAGGAAATTAAAAGCCCTAAATTGGATTAATTATAGATCAATTAGGATTTAACTTTTTCTAATTAATTTTTTAACCTTAGATTACCCAGAACTCTTGTAATAATCTATGAATTCTATGCTAGACAACTGTCTAGGATTTGATCAATTAAGATTGGCCAATTAAACAACCGCTATAATTTCTACGCTAGATCGAAATTGATTTAATGATAGAATTAAGTTAAATTGAGAAATTAAACTAGAAACATCCAAATCAACCTCTCTACCCTTTGACCCTATGTGTGAACACATGATTTACTAACCATAACTCATTAACAAAATAATGAAGAAATCAAAAATCATAAGGAAGAATATCAATTATACCATGTCAACATCCAACACAAGCAATCTCAATAATTTAATACAAGTAAATAGGAAAAGAAGAAAATTAATTAAGAAAAGTCAACATTACAAATCATGATCTCATAATCCTTAAGAGGAGAGCCTCAAACACTTTGAATCAATCATGAATTTAGGCTTGCATTGATGAAAAACAAAGAGAGCTAAAGAGAAAGAAGGCTGTTTGTTGAATTATGTTTGTAATCTAAATTATTTTCCTCCTTTTAGCCCTCTTGCCTATTTATATAACCTAATTTTCCTAAAACCTTATTAGACTAGGATTAGATGTCTATTAGAGTTACAATTACAATAATAAGGATTTTCAAAATGTCTAGAAGCTCAAACCTATTTAAGTTAAATTTCTAGAAGCTACCAAATTTCTAGAAGCAGCATTAGGGAATTCTCGCAAGTCTGACTTCCAGCCCAATTTTGACCATGAAATTAATGGATTTTGAAAGATCCATAAACATGAAAGTTTTAGGCCTATATCTTCTAAGAATTTGGGCATTAGTTTCAAGTTAATCGGACCACTATAGCTCTAGATATGGCCTAAATACAGAAATAGGTTCAGTTAGGATAAAAACACGACTTTAGCTTGTCGGCTAAGTTAAAGCTTGAAGGAGTCCGAATTGGGCTTTGACTAAAACATAAAAGTTGTATATTTTTCTTTTAGCTTTACATAATATAAGGTTTGCCTCAATCGATATCCGGAGCCCAGGATATGACTGAAAAATAGAAAAAGTGTCAAAATTCAGCATTTATCGAATAAATTTAGAAACTTATAAAATCAATCCAAAATTATAAAACAAGGCCTATTTTGTAAAATTAAGCAAATGTAACAGCTAAGAGACATAAATAGAGGAAAATAAAATAGCAAATATTTTTCTTATCAAATTTTAAATATTGTAAGAGATTATGTTTACATAAATGTGACTCATTGTGAAATGTTTGAATGATAATTGAATGATGAATGTCCATGATGGGACAAACGAATATGCTAATAGTGCAAACATAATATTGATAATGAAAAATGTCATGTCCATGTTAGGACTAACAAAAATGTGATTGTTTATGTAAATTTATGTTTAAATGTTGTTGAAAGAACTATTGATTAGATACACAAAATTGGTTGAATATGTTAAATGAAGGCTTGCATAACTTAGTTTATGTAAGTGTCCTTTAGGGTCATGCATTGGTCATAACCCCTAGTTTTAGGCCATGACAACACATGAAAAAGTTACAAATAACAAAAGGACACTCACCTTAAAAGATTAGGATCGTGAAACTAAGTCACCCTCAAATTGATTAGAAGCTAATTAGAGAACATTGAAGGTGTAAGGTTATAGATATAGGAATTTAGGAAAAATAAAAAATTAGGGCTAAGGTTATAGATATTGGAATTTAGGAAAAATAGTGAATAGGTTTTTGTTTCACCCAAAACAAGAATGACTTCAATTGAAATCTAAAACATACTTGAATTGGGTTCAAATCACCATTAGCCCTTCTTCAGGCTAAGGGGAAAAGCAAAAAGATTTACTTGGATGAGCTATCACTTCGATGCAACTTGATATTTTCAGCAATCACTTTTGCAGAGGTTATTCTACCTATTGTAAAATGCAAGAATTGAGGTTTTCTTATTTGGAATTTAATAGTGGTTAATGCAATTCTATTGAAAAATCATCACTCAATTCTTATTTTTTTTGTAGTAACTATAAGATAAAAAAAATTGAATTGAAAATGCTTAGTATGACAACAAAGAACTTCATTAAGGTGCTAATGTGTTGGTGAAATAAGAAGTATGAATACCATTAATGATGATATAGTTGTATCAAGCGAAAAAGACATAATGAAGCCTTAAGATAACAGTAGAGATTGAAATGGAAACTTGAAAGGACCTAACTTAAATTCAAAATCATCCATTGATAGATCACCACTATCTCTATTTTGATGATAATGCCATACTACAATTCAGGGCTAATATCTTTTAAAAATAACTTGTATAGCCCCTAAATAGTGCATTAGGCATTTTTTTTTATCAAATATGATATTAATATATATTATATGTTTTATGAAAATAAAAAATAATACATTAATAAAAAATTATAAGTTAATATGATATGTATAACTAAAATATCAAAATAATTTTTGTAGAAATATATTATGATATGTGTAGCATAAAAATTACATATATCTTTCAATAATAATATATAATTAAAAAATAAATAATAATACTAAGAAATTTATAATTATTATTAATAACATATAATTATTCTCAAATAAAATTCTAAACCTAAATTTAGTTACCAATATTAACCACAAACAAATCTAAATTCAAAACTACTTAACCTAGCTTATCGTGGAAAAACTACCTAAATTCAAGATGTATTTTGACATGAAAATTAGGGTCAATCAAATTTCATTTATTGCTAATTTGATAAAGCTAAAAACTTTTGAGTTGCTCCAAGAATTGACTTTTTTAGAGGCTAGAAAAAAATGGAATTGTTGGCTTTAAATTCAAAATAATTCATTGCAACAAATGAACAAAAGAAAAGATAATTGAGAGAAGAATATGATAATATTTTAAAACTTGAACATTAGTTAACTTTTTGTTTGTCTTTGTCTTTGTAGGGAAACTTGATGAGATAGATAATGTTATAAAAAGATTCCTCTAAAAATTGGATTTCATTATGGTTTACCTTGTGTTATTTTTTTACAATTTTGCTTGGTTTTACCAACTACATTCGTTTTCAAATTAAAAATAAAAATACATATAAATTTGTTTAATTTCTAAGCTAGACGCAGTCCAATGAGTAGACCCTATAATTTTGCCATGATGACACTAGAAGTGCCAGTCCAATGACAGAAGCCTAGCAACCAAGCACCGAAACTATCCCGAAAAACTCCCTCACAAGTTGCTTTTTGGCCGTGCACTGAGCCATTCGTATTACATTTAATCCAGTCTCTCTCTGGATGTCTCCAGTTGATCATAACTTCCTGTCACTAAATATTATTGGTTAGTAGGTGCGAGAATACAGGCTATCTTGAACCTGTCTGGTCCTAAACAAAGCTATGAAGGGGATTTGGTGCATGTTTTGGGTACTTCCCTGGAAAATTAATTTGTTCCTATTTAACCAAAGTAACCAAACCATGAAACCAAATACAACAAGACAAGACTTATACTTTGCGTGAGTCGCATTTATATATAAATTCCAGGATAACCATTCTTACATGTTTAAAGAGAAAAAGTATCCCAATGTGAGATATGAATCTGCCCTAGCCACAGATCATGAATAAAAGGGTAGTCTCATATCATATGGATATTTGTTTCACATGCTCTCCCATAACGAGGATATAAATTCGAAACAGTAAGTTTTCTCCTCCTCCTTTGGTCATTCATGAGAGCCCTATTATTTGCTAATAACCTAAGAAAAGTCTTTATACATTCCGAGTTAGACTATCTCTAAGTCTTTTCCCAAAGATTGCTAGTGGGTGTAACATGATTCGTTAACAACTTGTATGTAGAGTTGACTGAGAATTAGCCATCAGGGGTGAGTTTCTAGGATAATGAATCTAAATAGAAACTTGGATTAGGAGGAACTTCCCCCTAAATTTTATTTATAGTATCTGCTGACAGATAAGCAGATAGTAAACATATATTCCAATTACCATCATCCGCCATATAGTTTGTAACCGTGCAAGTTTTCTCTTACTCTGGAAGGTTAATTGTTGTGTCATTAATGAAAGGTGGGCAATCCTAAATCCATTCATCCTCCTAGAATTTCATAGTATTTCCATTCCCCAGATTCCATTTTAGACCCTTTTTGAATGTCTCCCATACATTACAAACACCCTTTCATAAATTTGATTAATAATTACTCTTTTTAATGTTTGGCATAATTTGATTACCACACCTATACTTGCTCCGTAACACCTTGACCCACAAAAAGTCTGGATATTGTATAAGTCCCCAAGCTATCTTTATACAAAAAGCTTCATTACATGATTGCATTCTCCTTATGCCTAACCCCCCTTCTTCTTTTGGAAGACATAATTTCTCCCAAGCGATTAAGTGGACCTTACGTTCATCCGCATGCGAACCCCAAATAAAATTCCTGCTTAATTTATCCAATTATTAACAAATGGAAGATGGAAGAGTGTTTGTTTGCATATAATAATTTGGTATTGAGGAGAGTACAGCTTTTGTGAATGTGATTCTCCTGGCCAATGATAGTGTTTGAGCCTTCCAAGCACTCAACTTTTTATTTACTTTATCAATAATGAAGTTGAAAGATCTTGGAGACACTCTCTAGTGATAAAGAGGCACACCTAAGTATTTTCCCAGATCCATCGTAGTTTTGAATCCCAGTTTATCACTAATTTCCCTAGATCTCATGTGATTGACATTTTGGAGAAAAAATTTCTTAATTTTTCTTTATTCAATTTTTGACCAGAGCCATTACAAAATAAAAAGAGACATAAATTTAGGATTTCTTCCTATTCCATAGATGTTTTTGCAAAAAGTATGAGGTCATCTGCGAAAAACAAATGTGAAATGGGAACTCTATTCCTTCCTAGCAAAACTAGCTTCCATAACTTTCTTTGGACTGCTAATTCGATAGCATAAGAAAGTCTTTCCATACAAAGAACAAACAAATATGGTGATAATGAGTCTTCTTGGCGAATCCCTCTTAAAGGTTTAAAACTATCTATAAGGCTCCTATTCTATATAATCTTCATTCAGGAAGATTCCACACAAGCTTTAATAAAGGAGACAAAGTGCTGACTAAACCCTATCTCCTCTAAGGTATTAATCAAAAAATTCTAATCCAGTCTGTCATATGCCTTTTCCAGATCTATCTTTATGGCCATGTATCCAGTCTTTCCTTTTTTGTGCCTCTTAGAGTGGATGATTTCTTGCATAATAACAATGTTATCTGAGCTATGACATTTTAGGACAAAACTGCATTGTTTAAGGAGACTAGTTGATGCATAATAGGTTTTAAGCGGTTAGCAATTATTTTTGTGAGGATTTTGTAAACAACATTACATAGGCTTATCGATCAAAATTCCCTCAATGTTTGTAGGTTATCAGATTTTGGGATCAAAACTATAAGAGTTTCATTTACTTTAGCCACATTCTATGGGTGTTCGAACATCTCTTGAATTAAGTTACAAATTGATTCCTTTATCAAGTCCCAATTACTTTGAAAAAATATGGCCTATAAACCATCACTGCCAGGAGCTTTAAAAGCTCCATGCTAAAGATAGCAGTTTTAATCTCTGCAGTCTCCACTCCCTTTTGAACTTAAGCAATTTTCGCATGAGCATCGGGAAAATAGCCAACCAACAGATATGTTAGGAGTAAATCGTGCTCTTTTGAAAATAGGGAGCAATAAAACTTAACTGCCATCCGCTGGAGTGTATGTGGATCCTCCTGCCAATTCTTATCATTATCTTGGAGCATTTCAATTTTATTCCTCTTACGTCGAATAACTATTGAGGAGTGAAAGAACTTCAATATTTTGTATAAGAAGTTTAACTTCTTTAGTCAAGTCTCAATTCAATGTCTTTATTGTCTAAAAATAAATTAAAGAATTAGCACAACATCTCAATTATTCAAATTAATAAATTTCACATCACTTTAATGGAAGAAAAAAAATAAAAGATTGGTATATACATAATAGAAATAAATAAATTAAGTAAGGAATAACCTGCTAGAGATTAAAAGATGTACCCAAATAATCAATTAAAAACTACTGGAAAAAAACTAACTATACTTTAACCCTAGAATATCCCTTATCATCTACTGTCATATTGCACAATTATAACACAAAGAAAGGGTAAAAACTAATTTAAAACTCCTGCATACATTGTTCCTTCTCTTTTATTTCTAATCTAGCACTTCTTTGCACTTTAAAAATGATAGTAATACATTTTAATTAAGATTAAAATCATGATAAATGCTAAGAAATCATGTTATTGATAATAAAGGAACAATTGGAAATCAATTGGTTCAAATAAAGCATATAATAATCATATGTATAACCCCTATGACTTAGCAACTTAGAGTACACATGTGGAAAGCTATTCAACTTATATATATCTTCATAATTAAGCCTAAAAAAATGAAAATTTAAAATGAAAAGTCAATTAAGTTAGCATCTTTTCAAAATTCATTAAGTCTATAAGATAAATATAAAGTTTCATCCAAGTATATAAATATCTATTGATTAATTATAAAATTTTATAAATTTTGTTTAGAATCATCACATTCTTTATTGACAAAGTTATCCTATTCCTCTCTCTTATATAATATTAAGAATATTGTGAAGTATATAATTAACATAGTGAAATAAATGCCTAAGAATAAGTAACCCCATAAAATAGAATATATTTTAGGACTTAGATTGCATGAACCACTATTATTCATGAGGCTCAAACCAAGTCCTAAAAAAATTACTAGGTTAAGTTGGTTACTATGAAAGCAATATATATAAGAAGACAATATGATATAGAATGTGCTAATCAAATTTTCCATACAATATAAAAATGTAATTATTAATAGAATGTACATATTATTTGATCCTTATAGTACCATCTATTTATATAAAAAGAACATATATATACAAACTTATTAACACTAAATAAAATAGAAGGTATAGCATTATCTCATACCTTACCACTAAAATCACACTGACAAATAAAATCGAATTTGGAAAGTAAGTGACCACACATAACAAAGCCAAAAGCATTAATCTTAGATTTCATGCACTTAATCTAGTTTAATTTTTGTAATGGTTCTTTAGACAATAACAAGAAAACATAAATGAAAGGATATACTGAACTTTAATATTTTGTACAATAAATAACTTTCCTTAAAGTATTTAATTGAACACATAATGATCAATTTAGTGTTCATGCTTATGTAATTAAAAAAAAGGAAAAATACTGGAAATAGAAATTCAAAATGAAAATCTAAGTAAAAAACACATTGAATTTTGCTTTCTTCTGAAAATAATGTAAAGAAAGAAAATTTTCTAAGTTTTGCAAAGATTTAATTCAAATGAAAAAATAACAAGACAAAATAATTTCATTTATTCTACCTTTCATATGTAATGGAGTGTGGTGTTGATAAGGAAGAAGAAAAAATTGAAATTTAGGAAAAGATGAAAAATGGAGATAGGAATAGGGAGAAACTAAGGCAAAACTTCATTAAAAATCAAAAGTAGTGAACTTTTATCAAAAGAGAAAAAAAGCCTAAAAAAATTTCACCAAAAAGGTAGCAAAATATAAATTAGAAAAAATTTATAAAAGGAATATAATTGAAAGGAAAAGAAGAAAAAATGGTTGGAAAAATTTCTTAAAAATTGATATCTATTAAGAAAAAAGTCACTATTTAAAAAATATTTATTTTTAATAAGATAATGATAATGAAACTAATATGTGAAATAAGTGGGAGCAAATATATGAACCAAAACTAAACAAGATACAATTGAAAACTATAGATTAAAATTGGGAAAAATTCTCAAGTATTATGCAAAATCAAGAATTTAGCTAAATAAAAAGTGGATATAGATAATATTTTACTAAATCAAGGTTAATTATTTGGCAAAAGCATGTGCAACAAGCATTGTTGCATGCTATGCCATATGCATAGATGAAACCATTCCCTATAGTATGGTTTGAATTGGTTGTATTATTCTGCAAAATCATAAGCAGCAATAACCTAATTGAAACTATGAAAGGATAATGAGTATAGAAAAGTAAAGCTATAGGTAGATAAAGTTAAGAGAAAGGATAAAAATAAATGATTTCTCATTTGTAGGCTTGAAGTGAATAGGAAAATAAGAATAGATGTTAGAAAAACTAAATACCATGAATAAGAAGTACATATATATGTATAAAAATATAGAATAAAGTAGAAATAAATATATTTCCAATCCATTAAGATGAAATTAGTTATATACAAACACATCATAATATATGGATGTTAGAAAAACTAAATACCATGAATACAAAATGAAGTGAAAATCTTCATTTTAAATAGGTTGAAGTAAAAACCAATTTGAAGGACATAAGGCTTATAGTTAGGCTAAAAGTTAGAAGCATAAATGATAAACCTAGATGTGTAAATAGATATATTTAAATACTTTAGACTTTTTATGTGAAATGTGAATGGTTGTTAAAGAGACTAAATAAATTTGATGGTAGCTAGTAAGTATAGACAAAAATGGTAAACGATAATATTAGGATTATTTTATTAGGTATATTTCAATGGCATATTAAGAATGTTGTTAGACTAGTGTGATGACTTATAATATGGTAATGTCAATGAAAGTATTTTGGGGGAACAATAACATATAGTTGAGAGCCAAAGTTCGAGTGAGAAAAGGAATTAACCTTACCTTAGTAACTAGGGTGAAGAAGAAGTACATGACTTAAGAGCTCTGACAAGTAAAGATGTAAAGTTTGACAATATTATTGAAGTAAAAGAATAGTATCTATAATATGGCAAAGTGCTTGGCTTTGGGGTTCAAAGTAATAACTTATAATGCAATGCAAGGAAAGAAATTATTAGTTAGAGTTAGATTTGTATTATGAAGGGAATAAGGTTTGTATGCATTTTAATGAATTGATCAAAAGAGGAAAGATTAAGTTATTGTTAGATGCATGTAAACATGCTACATAATTTCACATGCATCGAAACAATAGGTCTATGAAGTTTCAAGTGACAAAATTTGCCAATAGCATAATGAACATTCATCGATAAAGGACAAAGTATAACCATCCTATTCAATCATATAGAAATATGCTAAAGGCTAACATTACATAGGTTAACAATTAGTAAATGTATGATATAAGAACTATTTATATCATGAGTTACATGATGGTTCAAGTCAGGGGTAAGGAAATGTAGGTTTCACTTGTAAGGATTTATACAATCACTTTAGTAAAGAGATGTTCAAGAATATAGATACTGATGCAGTTATAGCATTTTGCCATGTACAGAGGAAGACTAATAGTGATCTTATGTCATATGTAAAGTATAAATCTGACATTAAGAATTGGTCAAAAAATTTATTTTGAATTGATATGCAATATAGACAAAACTACTAATATTTTTTAGATATGTTGTGCTTTGACCGACACATAAAAAGAACATGTACGATAAACATTTAGTAATATTTTCTAAACACAACCATTATAGGCAAAACATAATATTTAGTGTTTCCTTCTTTGTAAATGAGACAAAGATGACACATAAGTAGTTATTGGAAACATTCAATGAAGCAATGGGTAATATGCACCTATATTCAATGGTAGTTGATAGAGAAGTGGCAACAGAAAGAACCACAAAAATAATTTTCCTAAATGTAACATATTACCTTTGTTCATGACATATAAAAACAAATATGATAAGTAACCTATTTAATATGGTGAACATTTAGTGATTGTATATATAGAGATGTTAAGTAAAATAAATTTAAAGGCATGTAGAATTGTTTTATTGCTAAATTTAACATATAAAAAAATATGATAAGTAACCTATTTAAAGGCATGATTGGCTAAAAAAAAGTCATGAAGGAAAATGTTATGGGCCATATCTTACTTGAAGAAAAAAATTCTTTTATAATTATGAAGATTACTTTTAGACATGAGTTGATTATTAGCTCATTTATTAAATTTCATTATAGCTTAGTCAACTTCCTACATGATTATGAGTGTGGATGGATAGGGTTTAGGAATAATGAGTTAATGGTAAATTTTAAGAGTAAATATAAAAAACTAGTTATCAAATCTTTACTTGTATAGAGAGACACAAGACATACATTTAAACAAAAAAGACATACTCACTTTTTCACAAAGAAGTGGAAGCAAGTGCATTATGTATAATAGATATTAGAACCTAATTACTAAGCATTATCATCTACAAGATTGAAAGGTTTATGAAGCTTGTAGTTACATGGAAGGTTAGCTTTAACATAGTGAATAAATTATTTACATATTGTTTATAACATAGTATAAACACCTCAACCAGTTTCTAATAGGATTAGTTTGCAGGAGATAGATAAAAGACACTAAGAGACATGTCCTTAATAGCTAGGGTGAAAGAGAAAATTTGTTAGGATTACAAATGTTATGCTACAGTGTATTAAGCTTTACTTGTAATTGAATGTCTTATATATTTACCTAAGATAATAGGGATATGCATAAATTAGGGATGATATAGTAAAATAGATTAATATTGTAGAGTTACATTGAGAAAATCTATTAAATTCTTTATATGAGAAAGGTGAAACTAACATTAAGGACCTCATTAGCACTCAAACAAAAAATAAACTTCTATGAACAAATAATTCACAAAAAAGGAAATGGAGTTGTGGTCACTATAATATAAAATCTTATAATCAGAGGACTTACTCTTCCAACATAACACAACCACTACTAGGGTTGGGCTAGGAAAGTAACTGATCCATTTATCGCTAACTAGTCATGAGTAAAGACCACATGGTAAGGTAGGAATGATATGATATTATGTTTTACTTTTTAAAGAAAAAAATGTTTTGTAACGTTAAATTAACTTTTATTTTTATGTGACAAAATGAAATTAACAATCAACATATATATATATATATATATATATATATATATATATATATATACAAGCATCCATATAAGCTATATAAAGGTGAAATAGAGTAAATTTGAATTTTTTTTCAAACCCCAAGCTTCATGGTAAGCTATATTTAAATAACAATTTAAATAAGGTAAACATCTAATAAGTGAATAATTTTTTCTTGTTGAGTATATTATGATTGTATGTATAAAAATATTTATTAAGGGTTGCTATCATTTCATGCAATTATTGATAGTGGTATAGATAATATTTAAGGAATGGTCTATCCTATCACCTCTCATCTTGCATGCTTAAATAATAAGGACCAATGATACAAGCATGTGATTAAATAGGAATGGTTATTTTGGATAAATAAAGTAATAAGTTTGACTAAGGAGAATGTTTAATAAGGTAAGTATTACTATGCATTGTATATGAAATGTGAATGTTTTGGGGATAATGGTGCATTATATCAATTTCCATATGAAGGCTTTTTAGTATGAATTTATGCCTCTAATTATATTGTTATTACATGTATATTGAATTGGATTTCGTTGGTGCAATTTTTCTTCTTCTTTGGAATGTGTAAAGTTTTCACTATGGATGTTGAAGGGATCAAAGGTAGGCATACAATGGCATACCTACTATTAGTTTGATTAAAAATGTTCATATGGAATGCCTTTTCCCTAACTTTTATATAATTTATGTGAGAAATTTGCTAAAGAAGTAATGAAAAACTTTTTATTAAGTTAATGTTATTGATAGAAATGATGAGTAAGATTTCTTAGACATAACCATTACATTAGATCGCTTGTAATTTGATGTCAATAATAAAGGTTTCACATTTTTTATGGTTCAAATTAGCTAGGTTGAATGCTAGGCATTGAACATATAGTGTTCTTTATATGTTATAGCAATGAATAAGGACTATTAAATTATACTTTGTGGTTATATATCCCTACCATTATGCCATGATTAAGGTTTGCATCACTAACTTTCTTTCTAATTCATATGATATTCTTTCCTTAGTTGCCCCCTATGTGTTAGTGGGTTATACTTGGTTAGGTAATCTTGTGTAAAAGAAACTTTACCTAGACATATGTATGTTTTGAGTTGGTTAATGAAGTAGATGATGTTATGGAACCCATTCCTGATATATGGAAGTAGGAACTATTAGAAATTCACAATAAATGACTACTAAGTGTAATAAGCAAGTGAATTCAATTTTGCAAACTTAAGTGAATCATTGACTAGAAATATGAATGGAAGTTGAATAACATTGCAAGTGCTTTTTATGCATGTCACTTAAATCAAATAAAAATAAGCAACATTTGCATGTTATAACTAACAAGGTGCTAACCACATCACAATGTTTATAAGTAGCTTAGTGAATTGATTATATGTGAAGCCATTCATTTACAGGGAGGTCAAATGGAAGGTTATGAACTTACACCATTAGAGTTGTGATGATATGATATAAGTTAACGTATGCTAATTAATTGCCCAATACATTTATGTTTCCACTTATGTTCACTAAGTTTGTTAATTAAGGACCAAAGAAGATATAGTTATTAGTTGTGTCATAAATGAAACTATCTAAAACCATTATTATATGTGGGGGAAGGCATATGCCAAACATTTAATGTGAAAATTATTATTGGGGTGTAGGAAGGGTAACATTTTTTGCATTATGTATTGTCATAATTTAACCAAGGGTAGGTGACTTGTGTAAGGAGTCGTTATAGATGACAGCTTATAAGTTTTACCTAAATGCTTATAATGTATTATCTTATATGCAATTGTAAATTTCATTAATGTATATAATCAAAATGGATTATGAATTTAATTAATAATTTATCATAAGGGTCTATTCTAACTATCCTAATGCTTGCCTCTATGCCATAAGCTTCTTAAGCAAACTTCCTTTTAATCCATCTGACAATAATTAAGTATATAAATGGATAAGCCCTATAGAAAGGAAAATTAAAAAAAGAAAGAGTGAGTTTCCTTGAAATTTAATAAGTAACCTTTGAAGCTCTATATCGATTAGATTTGAGATTTAAGTATAATTTATAACACATCAAATTTGATTATTTAGACAACTCAAACTAGTTTTCTAGGCTAGTCACGCTTAGCAGTTGTCTTGAGCTAGTTAAGCTTAAGGATGTGATAAATAGTATAGAAGTGCTTATTAACTATATATTTTGGTTGGTACAAACCTTGGGCTATAAGATTTGAACAACCTAACGAAGATGTTAAGCCATTTGAGTGGGGGAGATTATAAAGCCCTACATCGATTAGATTTGAAATTTAAGTATGATTTATAAGACATCATACTTGACTACTTAAATAATCCAAACTAGTCTTTTAAGCTAGTAGATCAAGATTAATGATTGTTTTATGCTAGTCAGGCTTGGAGTATCATATAACTAAATCTGTCAAAATAAGTTAACCCAATCCTATTAAGAATTGTATGTTAAATCAATCTTAAGTTAGACTATTTTTTCACCAGGTTAGGTTCAGATTAAGTTGCTACAGTATTAGGTAAAAATTATATATTGGATCAATCCCAAGTCAAGCTACTTTTCACTGGGTTGAGTTTAAATTGAGTTGCCACAGTATTAATCCCAATCCCAAATCAACATCTACTAAATGGGTTTAAGCAAGTTTTATAAGCATTACTTATTATTATTATTATTATTACTTATTTGTTTATTATTAATTTTACATAATTAATTAAAATCTATTGTTATTAACTACATTTTATTATTATAATTTAAAATTTTATTAAAAATAAAATTAGGATAAATTTATTGAGATAATTAAAACAAAATTTATATATTATTTTTAAATTTCAAAGAGATTAGATATAAATTCTTTTAAAAAAAGTAAGAAATTTTCTAAATATTAATGTAGTTTTGTTTCTAACTTCTTAGAATATATTGGTAACTTTTTAATATATTAAAATTTTAAATTAAAATATCGTCACCATTATTACATGAAAGAAAATATTAACTAAAAATAATTTGACCACTTGTAAAAAATTATTTATAAAAAATGCATTTGATTTAAATAAGTTAACTTTAAATTTGAGGTATAATAAGATTTATAACCGAAATTATATATTGAAAATTTTAAATAATTAATTAGTGATGATAAACGTCAAATTTTAGATTAAAATTCATTCTTATGATTATTATTATTATATATTATTCTTATTGTTATAATTACTCTTATAATTATAAAATTTAATTATATTTTATTATTTTCACTTACAAATATTATTATTATTGTTATTGTTGTTGTTTAATACAACTAAAAATAATAAAGAAATAAATTAAAATATAATAATTTTTAACATAAAAAATCCCCATTAAAAAGGGTAAAAATTATAGGATATAGTTTAGAAAAATTTTACTATTAAATAAAATGAGTATAAACATTTTGCTAATTAAATTTATAACATATAAATATGTCACTATTTCTAATTATCTCTTTCATCCAATGAAGATCCATTTTTATGAAAAATGTTTTGTTATTTATCTTTTACATCAAACCAATTCTTTAAACAAATAGTCATTTCTAAGTTCTGATTATTCATGGATAAACGTTTGTTATCCAATATGCGCTCACCGAGAAAAAATGTACTTTTTAATGCTACTGAAGAAATCAAAAGGGTTACTATATCATGTGCCATAAGAGAAAGTATTGTATATTGTGTCCTTTGTGCTTTTCACTATTCTAAAATAGCAAATTTTGGCCTATTAGCTACTATAGGTGTAAATAAGTAGGAACTTAATTCATTATTAATTGAGGGAGTATTATTAGTTAGATTTAAAAAGTTATTATATTCTTCACAAAATAGGATAACTATCTTTGAAAAAGATGGAGAACTCATGCAAGAATGCAAAGAACTAAATTTACTATTATAAATTTGAAATATTTCTAATAATAAATTATTTATATCATTCATGTAAGACTCTAAGTCAAATTCATATTGCATATTTTCATGGTACTTTATAGCAATTTTTTTACTCTTTCTTGTTTAACTTTAGGATTTATAATTATAGCTATAACATATAAATAAGAAATATTTCAAAAGCATTTATTCCATTTTAGTAAACATTCATTGATAATAATTTCAAACTCATTAACACTTTGAAAATTAAAAAATGCAGAACTACAATTAAGCAAAATACGAAGTATTGAATAAGATGTTGAATAATAAGAATCAGATAAAATATTAGTTGCTTTATTATATGTTTGTAAAAATTGTAAGCAAATTTGTACTTTTTCCTATTTAACATCAAGGTAATAACTTTGTAGAATAAAAAGTATCTATGACATTTTTATACTCTAAGAAAAAATTCTAATATTTAAAAAGTAGAATTCCATCGTATACAAACATCTCATGGAGTGTCTTAGGTCTCTTAAACATTTAAAAATATAATTATTTCCAATCATACTTTCTAACTGGTGATAATTTGATATATAAAACTATACTTCTAAGATTTTGTATAAGTATAGAAATAATTTTTAATGCATCTTGAATAACTAAATTTAAAATATGACATGCACATGTAAAATAAAAAAATTAAGCTTCAAGAATAGGATTTAAAGCTGGAACTAAAATTCTAATAGCACTAGTATTAATAAATACATTATAAGAAATAATTGAAAATGTTTTATTTGATATCATGTACTCACTACAAGTGTTTATTATATAAAAAGTAATAGTAGATGCATTATGTGGTGGTGAAATTAGTTTAAAATAAATATTTTTTATGTAAAAAAATTTATCAATATAATGGACAGTTATACAAACATATCCTATTTGAGATAGTAATATCTAAATATCAGATGTAAGTGCAACTATACATTTGAATTATAAAAAAATTTAGATAAAATCATTTTCTACTTTTTAAAAATTTTATTCAATATATTTACACTAGTATCCCCATTCATACTGCACCATTGAAGATTAAAGCATTGAAGAAGGACATTTAATTTTAGAGAACTAGCTATACTAAAAGGCTTTTCAGCATGAGAAATGCATTTACATAATTTATACTTATAACTATCTTGATTAGGCATGTTAAAATTTTCACTTAAAATATTTATAATATCTATATGTTGAGAAGAATGATGGTGTCTTATTGTACTAGTAACTATCATAGTTATAATTTTTTAGACCATATTTGCAAAATGTTTTAACTACACTATTTACATTTTTTAGATCAAAATGATTCCATATTTTGGAATTTTTTGATCTTTTTGCTAAATGATATTCACCATCTAAGCCACCAAATGTCATTTTAGGATTGCTAGACAAGTTGGAGATAATGGAAGAACAAGAGTGTTTACATTTTTACAATTACAAGCATGTTGTGAAGATAGATGTTGAGAAGAAAGATGAGATGATGTAAATTCAAGCGTGCTTAAAGGAGTATTTATAAAATTATTATTTAAAAAATTAGTAGCTATATTTTCTAAAAAATTTTGATTATCAAAATGATATTGTATATTATTAGTTTTATTCAAATCTATAATTAAAATTTATTAATAATATGAAAATGAAATTACTAATATTAAATTTAATAAGAATAAAAAATATTGAATTAACTAAAATACCATAAAAATTGAAATATATAAAACTTAATAAAAATACAAAAATATAAATAGAGATTAGAAAAAGTTGAAGAGTGTCACCAATATTTTTTTTAAAGTGAAAATTTCAATGCTTTATAACTTGATGTACTGCCTCCATATCTAATCTTCAATACTTGTAGAGAAATGAAAATATATCACAATTATAAAAATTATGAGAATGAGATTGAAAAGAGAAAGAATAAATATTTATTGTGTAAATTAAGTTTAATTCATATGAATATTTTATAGTGGTATAAAATATACAAAATATTAATAAAAAATTCAAATTATTTATTAAAGCAATGGCTAAAAAGTCGTTGCCTAATGGAAAATTTTCCAAAGTGGCAAAGTCATTGGCATTGGGCCTAAGTTATTAGTATGCACTAATGATTTTAATGCTCCTCTATCCTCAATAGGGTACCCTAATCTTCTTTCAACATCTATCAAGAAATGATAATTTTGATCAACAATCCTGATTTGATATGTAAGAAGATTCACTATTATGCAAAGTACATGGTATATATGTGGCTATTTGGACCAATATATCCCTTGTGGCTTTTTATCAAGAAAAAAAATTATTGGCACATGTAACTTTCTCCTAGTATGCAAACCACATCGAGGATTCGTTAAATCAAATTATATTTATTTTTGCAAAATATGAAGCATGTTAATAGAAATAGGAAATTTACCTAGGTTCTCAGTCATTGCTACTAACTTTTATCTTATATTTTTTTATTTTAATTTTTTATTGACTATGGTATGTGAGGTTTGGTGTGGTTCTTAGGCTTTTAAGTGCAAACTAGGAGATTGGAGTGTAAGTAGTAAGTATGCAGGATTAGGAGTTATTTATTAGATGGCTAACAACTAGGTAGATAGCTACTTGATTTGTCAATTAGGTGATTTTTATGTATTTTTTCTCTCTTGATTTCTGCAAAATTTGTAACTTTGCAATTCATTTTTAGGCCCTTGATTGTCCATTGGCCATATATCAATACTTATAAATTAAATCTATTAATTATAAATAAAAATAACCATATATAAGAACTTATAAATTAAATTAATAATAAATAAAAGTAATCTACATATGAACAAACAAAGTAAGAATTTTAGATAAAATCACCCTATCAATCCAATCTAACGGTTGTAAATCCTCCTAGCTTATAAAAAAATGGTGCTTAGTCAAATTGCACCTTTTCCTTCATCACAAAATAATTAAAAACTAAAGAAATATTGCATTGCCTTCGCACTCCCTTTCAACTCTTCTACTTTGACCCATTATATATGTAAATAATATATTTAAATTTAATATCAAACTTATTCATTTAAATTTTTTAAATAATTTAAAATTTTAATATAAAAGTACTAATTCAAATTTTAATATAATTATTCATTTTGATAATCCTATATAACATATATTGACAATATTAAATATATAAATTTATTAATTTTAATATTAAAAATTATTTAATATTACTCATATATATAATTTTAATATTATATATACTAAAGTATAATCTAATATACCAAAGTTATCATTTTAATATATATAAAAATTAAACAAATAACAATAAATTAATTATTTATTACTTACTACTATTATCAAGTTAACATGCTAATTTAATAATTCAATAGTATAACACTTACTAATTTTAATCCTTTATCAGGTTGGGTTAACTAATCCTAATCTTTTACTAAGTTAGGTTACTGTTATTATCTTTCGTATCAATCTCAATTCCATATTAGGCAAAATTATACCAATTTCAAGTCAATTCGTTAAACTTAACCCATTTTAGCACCTTTAAATATAACCAATTAAAATAAGAAAAAATGAATTCAAGGATTACACCAATATAAGACATATGATTAAGCCTTTAAAAGGTTGATTAAATCCTATAAAAGAAAAGTAGCACTTTTTCATACCTTCACCATAGTGATGATTAAAACATTTAGAAGAAAAATACATTTGCCTAATGACAGTGATAGCGAAACATATACATAACATTAATACTATGTCAATATTATACTACACATTTATATATCAATTAGTTTATTAGAAGTTCCCATCAAGAAGCAAATACAATAGAATGACCAAATAAATATGAATTTAAATCTCCTTTTGAATTCTTTCATCCTTATTCCTTACAGGCCCATCCTTATCCCTCCACATTAACCTTATCCTAGACAAGCAGGCATATGGATCCTATGCATAAGCCATATTAGTACATCAATGCCTTTTTCATCATTAACTCAAGTGTAATGTACAAGTATATATGTCAAAAATTTCAACAACTCAAGTCCACCTAATTCATTTACAACCATTTATTCAAAGGTAAATTAAATCTCATTCATTAACTCATCATAGGGAAAATATATAACATATCCACCTTCCAATTTGTTCACATTATGTTTTATGCATTCACATATTGAAACAAGTCTACAAGTCGTAATAAATCATAACCATTCTAAACATTCACATTTTAATCAACAAAGTCTTATAAAACATTTATAAATATTAGACTCTACTCTAGAACCATTCACAATTTAATCAACAAAGTCTTATACAACATTTATGAATATTTGACTTTACTCTAGAACCATTACATGCATGAAATTTCAACAAATAGCTATTGGTGTCGGTTTGTAATCCATTATGCAATGGATTACATCTACTTCCTTTGTGGTTTTGTTTAAGGTTTTGATTGTGCAATGGATTACCTTTGTTACACCCTCCTTAATTATAAATAAATTAAAATTTATGATATAAGGAAGAATAGTTTAAGCAACTGGTAATTTCAGGTGAATTAATAATATTATGTGTGAACTATGGAATAAAATAGAATTGATAGAAATAAGAATGTAAGAATGTGATTTGGGTGAATTTTATTAGGAAAGTTTATTAGAATTTTGAAGTGTAAAGTTATATACTAATATAAGTGAGTATACAAGTATAGAAAAGGTATAAGAGCATTTTTTCGAAAATACCCTTGGGGCCTTATTTTCTCTATTTCAACCCTAAGCCTTATAATCTTTTCATTCTCCTCATTCCTCTCATTCTTCCATCTCTCTCTATAAGGATTTCTCTCACCATTCTTTTAATCAAGTAAGAAGATTTCAAATCTTATTGATTTCTTCCTCCAATCAAGGTAAGAATAATGTTTTCATCAAGATCACCTCCCATTTCTTCTTGATTGATGAAGTTTATTTAATTTTGTGGAGCACTTTAAGTCCTAACTGTGGAATCCACTAATTTTGATATGAATAGAGTTGAAAAATCATCAAACTAAGCTTCTAGCATCCTCTTCCATATAAGTTGAGTGGATAATCTTGCTAAACTTGTGGATTTTAAGGTTATATGAAGATATATGTGAGATATGGGTTAATTTGTGAATTCACTTGATTCTGATTTATTTTGATATTATAGAAGTAATAAATAATGGAAAGAGGTGATATGAGATATTAGATAAGTGTATTGATGATTATACTTAGGTTTGATGTGCATTATGTGTTTATGAGGTGTTTTAGATCGGTTAGTACAGTGAAAATTTTGCAAAAAATTAAGTTTTTCATGTGTGAATTGATTCACTAATCAATTATTGATTCACCCATCAATTCTAAAGGTCCAAAGGCGAAACTGGGCTTTAGAATTGAGTAACCAATCAATTCTGAGCTTTTAGGAGTTGCTAAATCGATTCACCAATCGATTCCAAGGGTCTAGAGGCGAAAACTAGGTTGATGAATCAATTTAACTGTAGAATTTTATACTAACTTTGAAGGGGCATAACTCCTTCATCTTATGCCTATTTTAAACAAACCACCTGTCATTTTAAAAGTAATTAAGTCTATCTTCAAATGGAATTAGTTTCAAATAAAAATCATATATATTTTTTGAGATATCATTAAAATAGTGAGCAAAGGTCATGAACTCTAAATTTCAGAAAAGAGAACTTTTATGTCTAACTTCAAAAAGACATAACTCTTTCAAAACTTTATTGATTTAGGCAAATAAATAGTCTATGGAATGGTGATTGAACCTACTTTCATGTGAAAAGAGTTTAATATATAGTACATTTATAGTTTTTGAGTTATTCCTAAGATATTACTCATAGGTTAGAATTATAGTCATCATATAATAACTCATATTCAATCTATTTTATGTTTCTATACCTTATAATGGACTAACATGGATATTTAGTCTTTAAGCACTAAAGGTATAGTGGTTTATAATTAAATATAGTATGAGAGTTATGATATATGTAAATGCTTATAACCATATAAGAGGGTATGATGATACTGATAGATATTGTGATGTATATTGAATTATGATTGTATTGGATAGAGCTTGAGCTCTAGTGTCTAAAATTGCACTGTGAAACATGCCATGAGTGGTAACAAAGATAAGAGATGTGATAGGGTGATATTGTGAATACTGGATGGAAAATTCTCGATAATATGCTTGTGAAGGGTATAAGGCAGACCTTGGAGGAACAAGGCTAGAAAGCTTGTGGAGGGTATAACGTTGACTCGGGAGATAAAAGGAGGATGATCGTATTCTATTATTTACTTATTGTTTTAAATAAGAGGTGACTTAATTATAATTATCCTTAACTGTTCGCATATGAGGTATTGAAAAATGAAATGATCATGTATTAATTTTCATTGAACTTGGTTCTTGGTTCTCATATGTTTAATTATGATATGATTGGTTAAGGGAGGATAGTCCGATAGGTAAGTTATTGTGAACTTATTGTTGTTATTATAGATTATTCACTCACTGAGCCTCAGACTCACTCCTCTATGTATTATTTCACAAACTTCCAGGTTGAGCCTTCACCACCACCTCCTCAGAGCTAGAGTTCACGGGGACTTGTTGACGGTATTTTGGTAGCACTATTTCATGTATATAGAATATTTTAAGCCTCTTATTTATCATAAAATATATAGGGGAACATTGCACAGATTTCTTATTAAGTTAGTTAAGTTTATTTGTCCTTATTTTCGGAAGACTATAAGCATATCTAACATCTTCATCTTTTGTAAAAATCTTATTAAAAGTTTTTTTCTCCTCTTTATTGCTAGGTTCTTTATAAACACAAGGCTTTTGTTATTTTGAATCAAGGTAGTTAATTATGAATAGGCTGATGGAAACTAGTAGAGGGGTTCTACACAATTCATGATTAGGTTAGGGTCGTCATAACCTTGTTCCAAATTTTAGTTCTATATGAAGGTAATAAATTACCTTTTTTTGACACTAAAGTAATCAATTGCTTGATTCAGAATTTTGGTTTTGTGAGAAAGTAATTAATTACCTTATTTTTCACTAAGGTAAGATTACCTCAAGAATATTTTTAAATTCTATATTTTTTTTACTATTAATTCATGAGGAATTCATTTAATACTCATTTTTCAATTAGAAATGCATAACCTAACCATAGTAAAACACTAACACAATGTCATATCCATTAGATCCATTAACAATTTCGTAAAAAATAATAATATTATCCATTTAACTTCAAATTTCTCAAATATATAGAATGACAAAATTCTAATTAGCACTAAATCAATCAAATTTTTAGACTAAAAAGATGCTCACTACTTTTGGAAGGGAAAATCTAAAATAGATGAGGTGATTTGCTAGTTTCTACACATTAAGAAGCAAAAAGCTCAAGTTAGGGCACCAAATCCACACTTTAGCCTAAAAACCCTAATGCTTAATGAATTGAAATTCTTTAATCAATTATAACCTTAGAAGAACAATAAAAAGGAATTCTTGTAAAAAGTAAGGTGTGAAAATGATTACTTTGCTTGGGAACTTAAAGATGAAAGGATAAGGAGTTTGAGTCTCCATAAGAGTGAGGAAAAGGGTTTCTTTTAAAGAAATGATTAAAAATTGAAAATAAGGAAATAATAAGGGTAAATGCCCTAAGAACAAATTGAAAAAAAAAGTTTTCCATTTCACCTCTATACATACTTACTTATTCTTAATCAGTTTTAATTCTGAAACATTTTTACTAAAATTTGCAATCATCATTTCATACAAAATTTTTATTTATATCATCCATGTAATTTATCAATTATTTTCACATAAAAATATTTTAATTCTTATGGATCTAACATGTACATATGAGCCAATCTTATGCAACTAGAGCATTAAAAACCATCTAAAGTATTGCTTAATTGGGGTTCATCAATGAACAAGGCATCAAAGGATCTATAAAGGGATCTATCATTGTATGCCTTGATCATGTGCTTCCAATCTTAGCTTTCACGGATTATGGATATTGAATATCTTATAGCCATTCCTAGATTGTGTGTAGGTAAATGCAAAGACAGCTACCCGTATTAAGTTGTAAGGAAAGAATATCCTTGGTGGATATTATTGCATTTGTGGGAAAGGTAAATCACTTATGTGGTTAGTTAAAAAGGATACATTTTATCATGTCATCCATTACTTGCTAAACCTAAAAGGCACATATATGACTAATATCAACTATGGTAGAACATGACAAATGAAAACATAACTTTAGATTGTTGAAAGGTGATTGATCTAATTTGTTAATTTTGTTACTATAATGCATTGATATTTTTCTATTATTAAACTAAGGTGGTTTTTAAGGGAAAATATTTTAAGATAAGTTACATTAGGAGAAGTATTTTTGTTTTATTAATTAGTTCTTCAATTAAATATAAATAAAGAAATTTACAAAATTTTGAAATGGAATATGGACCAGATTTTTCAACTATGTTTAATCAAGTGGCTACTTTAGTTATATGGTTTACCATCATAATCTTTAATGGTAGAATCATAAGTCACAATTCTACAATTATACCAATTTATGTCCTCAAGTTTAGAAAAAAAATATTTTTAAAACACTTTTGATACCTTAGAATAATAAATTCTCTTCCATGTTATCTTTTTGGTCCAATCTTTTATAGCAAGGAAATTTTCAAGGTTACTCCTAATAAAGAAAGTCAAGGTAATCAACCTCCTTTTATGCAAATTAATAGCAACTTGATATTTCTATAATCTACTTATTATTGCATAATCTTAAAAGTTTATAGTAAATGCAAATTTCACTATTTTAGCAATTTAGTAAAAATGTTTATTGAACTATTATTTATGATTCAAGAAGATAAGGGACTATCTTCTATTAATGGTTTCATAGAAAATATCTATTGTACTCCATTAATAAAGTTGACTAAGTTGGAATTTGTGTCTTTCTACAAGTTAAGGTTTATTCTTTGAGAAAATTTTAATGGTGCCAAAGGGTTTTCCTTTACTCCTCTGAAATGCATAAAGAAACATTTTTAAGTTTTTTACTATTGTTAGTGTTAAAATCTATACTTAATATGCAATTTAACAAACTTGGTTTTTAAAGGCTCAGTAAAGCTTATAATGTTATTATTCTATCCTGTAGCATCAATGCTACAACTTTTATTTATGATTTTATTTTATTGATATTTTGTCCTTTGCCTAATATGGGTTATACTTACAACTAATTTACTTTTACTTGAGTTATGGCTCATTAGATGCTTTTTGTGAAATCCTTTAAGATGCATTGGACAATGAGCTACTTCATTGATTGAAGCTGTGGAAATGAAAAACATGCATAAGTATGATATGATGCCCCACATCCTTTTACCATATGATATTTAGCCTTAATTTGATCGATTTTACAATTCTCTTAACTTTACAAATCACCATTTTAAAATGAAATTACAAGAAGTTTATAGAATTCTTCCATGATGTGTCAATTATCCAAAATTAAATTTCATATCTCTTTTATTCAAAAATATTTTGGTATGCAATTGATAGAAATATTAATGACTTGCAAAATAAATAAACTTGTATACTTGTATAAGTGTTAAAGGCTACTATAACAACCACCTTTGCCATAAAAAACAACACTACAAAAATGCCATGTTATTCTCAAATATCAATTTTTTCCTAATATGACGATAGTCAAACATTCACTTCTTAGTGCAATTAAAATTTTCATTTTTGAGTAAATTCCTAATAGAGAATAAGAATCAAGAAGCACTTTTATGAAGCTAATTGAAGGTGTAAATTTTTCTTAATATTTGAATGCAAGAAAAGGGTGAGATTATTGGATTTAAGTGTATTAATATCTCAAAAGTTATTTATGGAGATAACCCCTTATTTATTTATAATTTATAAAAAAAGGTTACGTTAAACGTGAAAAGTAGGGCTTTAAGAAGATTCTAAAGGGTTATTTGGTATGCATGATAAATGCTCATTTAGCATAAGACACATGTATTACTCGTTAAAGGGTGCTTTTTCTTATGATTTGTATCTATGCAAACATTGCTCTTAGTTGGAGCATCTTTAAGTCTTTTGTGCAGAGATGGTCTTAGTTTCATATCGAGGTAAGTTGCAAGCATTAACCTTTCAAGGCTTAATATCCAATCAGGTAGAATCCTATTTAAGCAGAAGGTTGTTATAACTTGCCTTCCTACACCTTTTAGGCTTTTTTGATATTGTTTAGCATTCACAATGCAACTAGTTATTATTATGATTAATTGTTTACATGTTAATCTCTATCGTCCTTTTAGCTTGTTTTCTACTGTTGATCATGAATGGGATAAGGATATATGTTTATCAAAACTTTTTTATCCTTTGTCTTTGGAAGTGACATCTTTATTTCCTTCAATTTTCCTATAATTTCTTTGAAAGCTTAGTGGAAGGTTTTTTTTTTTTTACCTGCAATAATACTTGTTCTTGTGCTTTTACTTGTTTTTTTTCATGGATTTTCTTTTCTATTTTGCTATAATTTCCTATATGTTTCCTATGTCATTTGCCTATATTTTTTTGAGTTTTCTAATTTTTTTCTCATAACGTCATCTTTCTCTTCTAGTTTTATGATGTTGCCAATGTCTATGTCATTTTTTTGTTGTTATAAGTTTGTTTAACTCCATTTGATTTTCTTTTCTAATTTTTTCCTTCATTTTTCATGTTTTCCTTTTAAGGTGTTTGATTGTTTCTTTTTGGGCCTTCCTTTTAATGTTTGGTAGGCCTTCCTATATCGATCTTTCTTCAAACTTTGTTGACCTGCTAGATTTTAATCTTAACATTCAAACAAATTTATGCTATGTTATATTTCCTTCTGAACCTTTAATCATTATTATGGAAAATTATTCACAAAGGGAGAATAATGTCAATTACGCAAATACAATATTGGTAAACTACCTTAAGTTTAGTCAGATGAATGTTAAGGTATGGACAGAGGTTGCTTTAAGTAAATGGAAAGATTAAAAGTTTTTTCATGATCTTTATGATGATAATTTTCTAGATACATCAGATTATTTAGTAATTCATTACATTGTTGCACAAGATGACAAGTAGGCTTGTAATTACAATCTAATTTCTTTTATAATGTTTTATAAAGTATTTATAATCACAATAGGGATAATGCCTCCTTTTACAAGGTTTTAATGCTCAATTCTAGCTAGTTTGAATGTGTTTACGACTCAATTAACACTAAACACCTGGCTTTTCATAATATGTTTTGAAACAATTGTTCAAGGTTTGAAGGGTGAAACTTCTTTGTATAACTTTTTGTTCTTTTGCACTTTTTTAGGTCACCTGAAAAAGGATGGACCTACTTTAGCTAGTGTTTTGAGAGGTCTTCTTGAAGAACTTAAAACCAACATCAAGTACCCAAAGGGCTCATTTGTTAAGATTTGTACGGCCAATGACATTCATCCTTTCAAGTTATTGGATGATGATGTTCCATTGTTTATGATCTGATAAGAACACGAGGTATCTAATCCCATAATCCATTCCTTAGACATTTATTCTATAGATAATCAGGATCTTATTCTTTATGTTTTAAGTTTGAAACTTTTAAATGCTTTTACAGTTCTAAGCATGTGTTTTGTGATTTTTTTTAAGATGTCTTCTCTTCTTTGTGTAATTTAGTTGGATAAAGCTCAATTTGCCACTAGATGTTAAATGTTAGTGAAGATCGATTCCATTAGACAAGGAAGAAACATCTAAAGAAGAAAATTATACCTTTACCAAGGTTTAATGCTACACGATCAAGTCTTTTTATCACTGTTTTGCCTATTCCATTATATAGTGGCACGCTGATGTCATTGCCTATTCTCTAAACATTTGTTTGAGGGGCTTCAATTGAAGTAAAAGGAGTAGACGATGTTGCTCTTTTAAAGAACAACAAATATATGAGGTTAGTTTAAGAATAGGAAAAAAGGTGAAAGGTGAATCTTTTGAGTCTTTATCTAAAGGTTTGCAAGCGAACACAGGAATCATTTACAGCCGGTCAGATAAGTAAGTTCATGGATGGTGGTTGAGACTTTTCTAGTTATCTTGTTAGTTCTAAATTTATCTATGACACCTTAGACAATGTTTGTTATAAAGAAATTGATCTGGCCCCTTATGTTTATAGGTAGATGCTTTTTCTAAAAGATCATAAGGAGAATATAATCATTACTAATCATCATCTAGCAATGAGTGATCTTGCTCATGGTATGTCAAGTATGCAATTTTAATCCTTTTTTTTTGCTAAGCACGAGAAAGAGATGGCTCGACTGAGAAAGGCAAATCTAAAAGTTATAAAAACTTTTCAAAGCTAGCTAAAAAAAACTATAAGGACCTTCTATTTTGTCAAGATGAGTTAAAGAAAGCAAAGAGGCAATATTCTTCTTTTAAACAAGATGTTGAGAAGGTAACCCTTAAGTCATCTTTTAATTTGAAAAGGAATAAGCTTAAAAAGGATCTAGATTTAAAAGAAGAAAAGCTTAGGATGAACTTACTTTAGCACAAGCAAGTCTACAAAAGGATATCAACAATGCTAATAAATTTTCATATGGTATGTTTCTTTATGGTTCTAAAAAGGAAAAAGTACAAGTGAAGTATTTCAATCTTGATTTGGTGATTGATTTCTCTCAAGTTTCAAATAAAAAAGAGATGGCCAAGCTTTAGTCTCTTGATCATCCTTAGTTTTTTTTACACTTTTTTAAGCTTGTGACCTTGCTTTTTTCTTTGTTTTTTTAATACATGTTCATACTTGTTCTGAGATACTATTAGGTATTTTCTTTCAGATTTTGAATTTCTTAGTTATGCTAAGGGATTTGCTTGAGTTTTATTTATACCTAAGGATCTACTTAGGTTTTATTTAAATTAAGGGATTTACTTAGGTTTTTATTTTTCTAAGGAATTTACTTAGGTTTTTATCTTTATTAAGGGACCTACTTATGTTTTTATTCTTACTAAGGGATCTGCTTGAATTTTATTGAATATTTAAACTAAGAGAAATTTTAAAGACTATTATTTTCATATTTACATGAAGTATGGTTTCAAATGAGTTATATTTCATGTTTAAAAGATAAATTTTTCTTCTAGCATTTCTAAATAATATGATCCATTCTAAAGGGCTTTTTTAATGTGAAAAGGTCCTTCCTATGTTGAGACAACCTTTCCATCTTAAGATAGTTGCTATGGATTTTCAATTTTTTTGGAGCACTAAGTCATTTTCTTTGAATTCCATGACTTTTACACTTCTATTGAAAAAAATGTATAATCTTATTTTTATATTAGGCTACTTGGATTTTTTTTCTTTTTTTCCTTTTAAAAAATCCATTTCTTCTTTCTATCATTACTAGTTAACTTCATTATCGTAAGACTTAGGCCATTTAAATATTTTATCTAGCTTAATCTAAAACATAGCCTTTAGCTTGAAAGTTAGTCAAAAAGGTTATTCTTTTGTATTAGTTTGGGGATTAGTTCTATAAAACCATAAAATGCTCTATAATTCCTTGACTTAAATGCCTTTTACTCTATCAAACCTTTTCCTCAATGTATCGACTATGATTCAGTTCACTAACTTAACTTATCCATTCAACTATAGGTGTTTAATTAAGCATAATTTTTGCTTTATTCCTTATTTATGGATTTTTAGAAAAATAATTGATTTTATAATTCTAATAATTTTTTCATTTATGTCTAGTTTTACCCTTCATAGAAGCTAGTCAATTCCTTGCTTATGAATTTTGAACCTATAAAAATGTAATAATCATCATATGCTTTTACTACAAAGGAATATTTTCTTGAATGATGTGACCCTACTACCTATAAATGATCAACTTCTATACAATTTTTTTAGTATTTTCAGCAATTATAATGGCTATGGCTAGAGGTTCTATTTACATCCACTTTATGAAGCAATCCACTACTACTATAAAGAACTTCCTTTATCCAAATGCCTTTGAGAATGGTCTTAGGAAATTAATCCCTTATTGTGCAAAAGTCCATAGGCTTGCAACTACAATCTAGCTAATTGCTAGTTGTCTTGGTACATTTCCATTCTTTTGGCAATTATCACACCATCACATTAATTAAAGGGCATCAAATTTCATGGTCAACCAATAATAGCAAAATTTAATGGCCTTTAGCGCTAAAGCAAATCCGCCTATGTGGCTTCCACATATGCCTTCATGTAACTCTCTTAAAATGTAACTTAACTCTATTACTTTAAGACATGTTAGTATTGATTAGAAGAAACTTTTTTTGTATAGCTCGTCAAGAAACTTTTTTTGTATAGCTCGTGATTATGTAAGAAGAAATGAGATACTCATCTGATTAGTTTTCGTAGTTCTTCTTTCTTGGTCAAGCAATCTCCATTATGATAGATATCATATATGTTCTTCCTTTTTCAATTCTCTTTACTTGCTTCTCCTTTATGCTAAGGTTATAAACTATTTCTTGGATGACTAATTTATTATTGATGGCTATTTCTATGCTAGCAAGCTTTACCAAAGCATCTGTGCAATCATTTTACTCTCTAAGAATTCACTTGACTTCATATGAGAATTATTGGAGCAAATTCTTTACCTTCTTAACATATTGTTTCAAGATGGGTTCCTTAGTTTTAAATCTCCATTTATTTGGCTTATGACTAACTGAGAGTCACTAAAGATTAGAATTTGCTTGGTTCTAACTTCTTTTACTAAGTAAAGCCCTGTTATCAATGCCTTATATTTTGTCTAGTTATTAGTGGCATGGAAGTTGAATTTTAAAAAGTACTCCATGGTTAATCTGTCAATTCCCTCTAGAATTATTCTTAATATGTTCCTTCTTTTATTTAAGGATTCATTAGTATGTAGTGCCCAACTTCTTTCTGAAGGCTTGACATTTTCTTTTGTCAATTTTACCACAAAATCCACTAAGGCCTAGGATTTTACTACTTTTTAAGTTTTAAAGAGAATATTATATACTAAAAGTTTGATCAACCAAGAAATTAATCTTCCTGCTAGGTTAAGCTTTCACAGGATAAGTTAGATTAGTTAATCTATTATGATAATGACTTGATATGTTTAAAAGTAGAGCCTAAGCTTTTTAGATGTGATTAGTAGTGTAAACACTAATTTTTCTATTTTTTGATATCTTTGCTTTGCTTTATGCAACATTTTACTAATGAAGTATACCAATTTTTGTCCTTCATTTTCTTCTATTATGATGACCGAGCTCATTACTTCCTTTAATGCTATCTAGATACACATGTAAAGGCTTTCCTTTCTTCGGCTTACTAAGGATTGAAAGCTTAAACAAGTATTTTTTAAATTATTAAAAACTTTTTTTACGTGAATCATTCCTTGTGAAACCTTTTGTATTTTTAAGTATAAAAAAGGAGATATTTATTACCTAACTTAGACATAAATCTTGACAATGTTACTAACCTCTCATTTAGAATTTGCAATTCCATATATTCTTCATATTGGTCATATTAATGGCAATTTAGCACTTTGCTGAATTTGCTTCTATTCCTTATTCTATTAGCATGAACCTAAGGAATTTGCCTATTCAAATTTTGAAAACACACTTCATTGGGTTCAACCTCATCTTATGTTACTTTAGTACTATGAATATTTTTTCTAGGTCTTTCGAATATTGCTCAGAGTTCTGGGATTTTACAAATATGTTATCTATATAAAATTTGAGGTTTTATCTAATCTATTTATAGAAAACTTTGTTCATCAAATGTTGGTATGTGACTCGTACATTCTTTAATTCGAATGGCACACACAGTAGTAATGTATGCCTTGATTAATCACAAAATGGTCTTTCTTCATCATCTAGGTGCATTTTTAGTTGATTAAACCTAGGGAAGGCATCTTTGAAGATTAATCTTCCAAATCTTATGGCATTATCAACTAGCTGATCAATTTTCATGGAAAGAAACAAGTCTTTTGGGTATGCCTTATTTAGATAGGTGAAATCTATGCATATCTTCCATTTCCCACTTACTTTTTTTCAAGCATAACATTAGCAAGTGAAATAGTATGATCTACTCCTTGAATAAATCCTGCATCTAAAAGTTTTCTCACTTTTTCTTTAATTATTGCCCTTCTTTTAATTTCAAAATTTTGCTTCTTTCATTGTATCGACTTTGCATTTAGGTTTATAGCCAACTTATTGTAAGCCATTTCTATGTCCATTCCTGGTATATTAGATGGCTTCTATGCAAAGGTCTTTACACATTTTTTAAAGATTCTAATCAACATTTTTTTCTCTTATCACTAGATTTATTGCTATTTTTACTATCTGTTCATCCTTATGGTTGAAAAAAATGCACTCCTTCTAGCTCTGACATAGGTTTGGGATGCTTAAGGTTGATGTCTTTTGCATCTAAAGTTACCAAGTTTACCATTTGACATTCTATTTTGATAGGAAGATTGATAATTATAGGCTTTATTCTACTAGAACTTGCTTGCTTATTTTCTAGGCTTTCATGTAATATTTTATTGCAATCACTTGGTCCACCTTTACCTAGCTGATACTAAACTGAGTTAAAAATTTCATGAGCAAATGTGGTATGGAAACCATTATACCTATCTAGTTTAAAGATATATGTCCCAAGCTTGCATTATATGCCTAGTTCGAAGTTGCCATAACTAAAAAGTTAACCTTAATATTTTAAGTCTTTGGAGGCATATTAAGCATCACTATGGTGTAACAATCCCTTCCACAAGTACTTGTTTTCTTGGAAAGCTAACTAATATACCATTATAAGGCTTTATCATGTTCCTACATATATTCATTTTTTAAATAAGATGAGTTTACTAGATATTAGTAGAGCTTCCTTGGTTAATAAGTATTCTTCTCACAAGGAAATTGTGGATTAGGATTAATATCACTATTAGATTGTCATGGTCTCTTTCAATGTTGCCAAAATTAGCTTTGATAAATGAGATGGTCTCATGTAGGATTCATTGTTGCTTTTACTTAACATTCATTATTTGTTACAAATATCTTTTTCTTGCATTCTTTAACTCATCGCAACTCGTAAATCCTCTTATAATTGTATCGATGGCACTTACTAATGATAGTTTGATTATTACAAGCTCCCTACTGTTTCTCTCTTGGGATTTGTATCTTTCTCTTTCTTCCAAGAGAGGTCTATCTTGATTTTTCTTGTACTTGCTCAAATAGCCCAACTTGATAAGGTGTTCAATATTATCTTTTAATGGCAATCAATTATCCGTGTCATGTCCATAATCCTAATGATACTTGTAATATTTTAACTTATCAAAAAAAGGGAGTCTTCTTTTCTTTGGTTAGGGCAATTTAAGCAAGTTAGTTACTTGTACCTCATCAATCATCATGGTTAAGGTTATCCTGAATAGGTTATAAGAATTAAAACTTCCTTTGGGAAGGGTTCTATTCGGTCACTTCTAAGACTTGTCAAATCATTAAAGATGTTATTCCTTTTGATATCTTTTTTCCATGCTAGCTCACTTGGATAACTCATATTCTTGTGCATTTATATATTTTTACACCTGCTCCAAGAGCTTTCCTAAATTTTTAAGAAGCTTTTTAGCAAAGGAAAGAGGGAAAGGACCTAAGTATAATCCTTCAATGATTTGATAGATTGCAACACCTTTATTTAGATCTTTTATTTCTAGAGCCAAGTTATCAAATCAAGTAAGATATTTTTTCAAAGACTCTTCATGCACCTATTGATAATTTAACAAAGCTATTGTTGTCCACTTTGGAACTTTACTTGTGGCAAAATGTCTTGCAAAAGTAATAACAAGCTATCTAAAACTAGAAATTGAATGTGCTAAGAGGTTATTGAACCAATGAAGGTCTGCCTTTCTCAAAGTTATTAAGAAAGCTTTGCACATAATCGAATCAAATGATTTAGATAAAAACATAACTACTTAGAAAGCTTTTAGGTGCTTATATGGCTTGATAGATCCATTGTAGGCATCTAGATATGATGGCAGTTTGAAGTTCTAGGCCAATTAACAAGCCATTATCTCAAGAGTGAATGAATAGGCTTGATCGATGTACATATTTTAAGTTTGGTATCCAAGGTTAAATGGCTCATAATGATCTTGATCTGATTTGAACGAAGTTTTGCTTATTGTAGTTCTTGTAAAGAATCTGGTGTTTACGATTGTATTTTATATGTTATTATTGGATGGTTTTCTTTCTACAAAGGTGTTATGCATGGACATAGGTAGGCTGAACTGATGACATACACATAGTGGTAGAAGTTGGATGTAGTTCTGATATTGGTACTTAGTGGTGGCTTGCTTGCCAAAGAATAGCTAGTTCTCTTTATAGCTAATGAACTTATTCACATCTTGTTCTAACTCAACCTTTCTTCTTCTTTGCTCATTTTGTAATTGTACTTTTTTTAGGATTATCATTCTAAAAGAATATCTGGCAATTAACACACCAGCTTCTCCTTGGGTTAACACTTTCAGGACTATAACTCTGCAAGAAGATTTGGTAATCAATACACCAACCTCCCCTTGGGTTACTAGAGCCTTGTCCCACTAAGAACTCATAATAACATAGTAGCCATAGATGGTGCCAATGATGTTTGAATATAAAAAAAGGATAAGGGTATTGGATACAAGTGTATTAATATCTCAAGCTATTTATAAAGATAGCCCTCCTTCATTTATAGTTCATAAAAGGGGTTACAGTAAATGTGGAAAGTAAGGTTCTAAGTATATTCTAGAGGGTTGTTTGCTAAGCATGATAAGTGCCCAATTAGCATAAGGCATGTGTACCGGCTGTTAAAGGGTGCTTTCTCTTGTAATTTATATCCATGTAGATGTTGCTCTTAGTCCAAGCATCTTTTGGTCTTTCATGCAAACATGGTCTTGATTTCATAGTCCAAGCATCTTTTGGTGTTTCATGCAAACATGGTCTTGATTTTATATCGAGGTGCACTACAAGCTTGGATCTTTTAAGGTTCAATGTCCAATCAGGTAGAATCTTGTTTGTGTGGAACGTTGTTATCATTTCTATTTACTATTAAGCTCTAAATTGATATTTTGTTGATTTGGTGACGAAAGTGGTAGTTTTCTTTTTTCATTTTCCCTTTTGTTTTTGCCTTTGTTATTATACCATCTCTCCCATGAACATATATTAAATTTGTAAGTTCTAACTTCAAATTATGATGGTCACAATAACAACATCCTTTACTCGAACAAATTTCATTATATGCATTCCTTTTATAAGTAATCTATAAATATATAAATATCATATTTTAAATTCTATTAGAAAAATTTATTGAAAAGTTTACTTTGTCCTATTATTTATTAATATAAGAATAATTTTAGGATATATGAAAAGTATAAAGGATAAAGGTGTAAAAAAGTTATTTTATCTTTGATAGAATGAGCATTCCATCACTAGAGAGTGATGGAATTATGGAATGATAATTACATTAAATGGAAATGACATTTATTTGGAAATGGACATTCCCATTTATATAACATCATATAACAAATTTTTTATTCATTTTCTTATCCATTCCATCCAATCAAACATTTAGGCTCTAAATATACTGTGGTTTTAAGCATACTTCGATTATATGTTGTTACCAATTAAGATCATCTTTTATTTGTATTAAACATAAAATTTCTTAGTAACATAGGTTGTATTTTGGGATGAAAAATTCAAGCGCAAGTCTGCATATTCATGGAAGAGAGATCTTCTTGTATGGCGAACAAGCCAACTACAGCTTTTTCACTCTATATGATGTGGGATGTTTATTATCTATTGACTATAAACTTACCATAATTCATGGTAAAATCTGATTTTGGGATAGTGTTGCAATTCTTAGAATAAATTAGGTTATTACTTATAGTTTAATGTACTAACTGTTTAAAAGGAAGTCGGTCAAGTAATCTCCTCTTTTGATTATAAATTGTTGTATCTAATCTAAATATGGTCTTTGTCTAAGTTTAGAAGTAATGTCTTGTATAAGATGTGAGCTTTTTCTCCTAATGAGATGACTGAATGTTTCAGCTCAAAGAATTTGTTTTTCCTTCTCTGCAGCTCCCTTTTTTACTTATATATTCTCTGTGCTGATTTCTTAATAGAGAAAAACCACTTCTAGTTAGTATCTAAAACAAGAATAAGAAAGAACATTGCTTAGAAGAAAGCATATGTTATTAAGTATTACAAGTTGATTAATGAGAAAGATCTTAAACCAAGGATAAATAATAAAGATAAAGGAGGAATCTAACTGGGAATAACTTATTGAATTCTTATTGGGTGCCAAATAGGAAGTATAATTTAAGCGCATTGACGTGCCAGCCAAACTGACTTGCGTTTTGATGATCTATGTAGGCCCAAGAGGACAAGAAGCAAGCCGAAGTAGTCGTAATTGTAAGCTACCTCTAGTAGCTGGAACTTATTCAGAGTCCATGGAGGAAACCTAAACCAGAAATCAGTGAGGAAGCTTCTTCGCACAATGGCCTTGTCATGGCTGAATGCATCAAAGGAGAACTTTCCATGGTACTTGCCAAACCCACTTTCACCAACTCCCCCAAATGGCAAGCTATCAGCTGCATACTGCAATGCATGTACGATTGTGTTATAATTAACTGGTATGTCTGATTTATATATGAAATTGAGTAATAAGGTACGTTAGTTACCTGTAGAATTGCATCGTTAAAGGTGACACTTCCAGATGATGTCTCAGATATCATTCTTTCCTGCAGGGTTTGGTCTTTGGTGAAGACATAAAGAGCAAGAGGTTTAGGTTTTGACTTTATGAATTGAATACTATCCTCAATCTTCTCTACCTGCAAAATCAAATACATCATGTCCTTGCACCACTATAGTAGCTACTTCCCATTCAGAAATTTATCAAGTTAGCCAGGTTCCACTTGTTTTTGGCGAAAATATGTTTTGTAGGAATAATTTCATCTGTTTGCATTTATAATTATAAAATATTAAGATAATAGTAAATATTTAGTTTGTTGAATGTTGGAGAGTATTTTGGAAAACAACATTAATTGATTTAAAGAAAAAATTATTTTCCTTTATTGTCATTGTATCATAAATTATTTATTATTTAATAACAAGGTAATAGATAATATGGAAGACCTTTATTTACTTAGAAGCAAATGAAACTATTTGGCAAGCTCTGTTTTATCATAAGACATTTTTTATAGACAAATTTCATTTGTTTTATAAAAAAATAAAAAGAGAATCATATCACCTATACAGCTTCTAATTTTAAAAAATGCAATGCACGGGGCTATAATGGTAGGGAAAACAATTTCTCCCTTAAAATACATGATGTTGTCTTTCATTATTATATATTTTACATTGAAAAAATATTTTCTTATTTTAATATTTTATAACTATAACCTATATAAATAAGATTATTTTTATGAAATAATGTATATTTTTTATAGAAATAAACAGGACTTTCATATCCATAGACTTACAGTAATAATTGGAAGCAATGGGCCAAAGATTTCATCTGCCATGATTGCTGCTTTCAGCGGTGGATCCACCAAGATTGTGGGTTCAATAAATCTGTTATAATGTCCATATAATTTCATATTTATTTTGGATGTAAAACATGCAATTAAGGAGAGAGATAAAATATTACAAGTTGTCTTCGTCAACAGAGCCACCATAAACCACAGATTCTTTGACTCCTGGATGATCAGTAAGAAGATTCTTGAGCCTGAAGAAATGCTGTTTATTAACTATCCTTGCTATAGTTTTCAATTCTTGAGGATTTTCCCCAAACATTTTCTTGATCCAGATCTTCATCAGTTCCACCTAAAGAAAGAAGCAGCAATAGAGCTATAAGCAGGCAAATTAACGGTGGGATTTGTAATTATATAAATTCTGTTTGGAGTTTCATACCAACGTTGGAGCAAATCTTTTCTCGACAAGGATATAATCGATTGCTATGCAGGCTTGACCCGCACAGGTCCCAAATTTCCCAACAAGGATTCGTTTTACTGCCACCTGGCTTGTGATTAATGTAATTAAAATGTCATAATTAATCAAACTAACATATATATAAACTTCCTCCATCCTTTTTTTTTTAATAACTCTCAAGGGAAATAGCTATACATAAGGATTAAAATGCATAATAAATAGAGTAACAAGAATATTTGGTCCCTTATTTATAAATGTAGTAATTATTAAATCCTCAAATTTTATGATTAGTATTATTAATTTTTATTTTTACTTTTATTAAAATTCATTCTTTCATTTATTTATAATATTAAAATAAATAAAAAATTAAAATTGATTGTTAAATATGTTTGTTTTTTAATTATATTTTTTATCATTTATTTTAGTATTACATGTGAAGGAAGGGACCAATAATTATAATAGAAGTAAAATAAAAAATTAATAATATTAATTATGAAATTTGGGTATATAATAGTTACCACTTTCATAAATAAGAAATTAAATGTTATGTTCAATAATAATAAATAACTTCAATTTTAAAAATTAATTACCAATCAGAATTAATAAACATATATATGTATGTACTTTACATATATAAGTTAGGTTCTATTTATTTTGTTAAAAATATTTTATATAAAAAATTTATTTATTTATATGTAAAATAATGTGGGTGATGTTATTTATATATATTAAAAAAATGAATGATGTTACTGCAATAGGAGAAAATAATATTATTCCCGTAATATTGTCACACACATTCAATATTAAACTTTTTCTATTATTTTAATATTTTAAAATTATAATCATAAGGAAATGATATTAATTTTATTAAAGATGTTTTTCATCAAAAGTCAGTAGCCATGCAGGGGCACCTCTCTATCGAACGAAGATGAAAGAGAGTCAACAACTGCCGGGCATTTTCCTCCCAACTCCAAGGTGACAGGCGTCAAATGTTGCACAGCTGCTGACATAACTATCTTTCCTACTCTTGCACTTCCTGTAACAAAAAACATAAAAAAGGGAAATAAAATTACTAAGAAATGTTAGATATCATGTGTGTCAACAACTTTAAATAATTTTTTTAACTTTAAATCCCTACACTAAACTCCTTAACTCCTTAAAATTTTAACTGGACTGATAATACCGAATACACTTTTAATGAGATGCTCAGGACTCTATTAACCCTTTTTGTTATATATACTTTTTTTATTATTTAATTTTCATCATTAATGATTTGTTTAGATGAGAAGAAATGGAGGGAAGGAAGAGGAAATGGAAGGTCATGTGCTATCTTTTTTTTTTTTTTTTGAATTTTATTTAAGGGAAGAATGAAAATGAGAGTTTATGATTAACCTTCAAAAACTTTCTATTATTTAATATATTGTATTTCTTCAAATTGAAGAAATTTAAAAAATTATTTATTTAATTTATTATTTTAATATTATTTTTTAATTTATATTTATATTTATAATATTAATATTTTATTATTTTTATTAAAATAAAAAAATTCATTTACATTTTTGAAGTGTATCTAACTCGTAAAAAAATGCAAACTATTATTATAAGATTTTTTAATTAAAAATATAAAATATTTTTTTTATTTTTTATGATAATTAGTCTTGATAATTACAATTCATATTTATTTGTCCATATACATTTATCATTTTGTTGACCCATTTATATTAGTTTTAATGTGAATGTGAGATAAATTATTTTTTACATTATTAAATAAGAGTTATATTAAGTTAATTCATGATAATTTTTTCTTAAATTATTTTTGTAATAATTATAAGATTATTGTATATTGACTTACCATGTCGTTTTTTATAGAGAATTTTTTTAGATAGAAAAATATTTTATAAAAAATTTTGGATAAACATTTTTTTGAAAATATATTTTAATTATAAAAAATTTCATTAATAAATTAATTTTTTAAATTAGTAAAATTGTAAAATTACGTAATTAGTTATATATTTTAGTTTAATTCTCCATTATTTCTCTTTATATCATTTTGGATATCCAAATAAAAGGAAAAAAAATTATAATTTAACCTTACATTCTCTTCCTCTCCATTCTTCTTTCTTATATTTCCCTTCCTTTTCCTCTTAACTTTCAAACATATCATTAATTAAAGGTTATGACTTATTCAAGATTTTAGTGGCAAATTAAGGGTAATTTTAATGAGCAGGCTTCATATATGGAGCTAATGAATTATTCTTTCTACCAAGAGAGTAAGTTTTTCTTTCTCTTAATTTGGAGTTCTTAAAAGGAAATCAATGGTTGTTGCCTTTGTTTTATTTTAAATAAAACTTACGATATTTTTGGGAGTTTAGAGGGAAAGTGAAGGGAAGATAACAAGGAAAAATGGAGGGGAATGAAAGAGAGAAAAAAGAAGCGATAAATTACTATTTCCTATTCTCTTATTTGAATTTCTAAAATTATATAAGAGAGAATAATAGAGAATTAAATTTTGCACTTCCTTACTTTTTTCATTTATTCTTTTTTTTAAAAAAAATTCTACAAGTTATGTATTATTTGCTGTAAATTGAGAGAATTAAATTATAAATATTAGCTTGTTCAATTTTAAAAGAAAAGCTTAAATACGAGCAAAATAAAGAATGCAACTTGAAATAAATAAAATCTCATTAAAATTGGGATAAAAATAACAATTTTGTTTCGGTTAAAATATTAGGAAGATTGAGCATCAGGCTTTTAAGGTTAGAAGTAGTGTAATTCACTTCCAAACATAGCTCAAGAGGATACAGTGCATTCATTTAATTTTTTTTTTTTTTTGTTGAAGGGCAGATAGTGTATAATACACGTATGTGCATACATACCCGTAAAGAAGATTTTGTCCCATTTTTGGAGTAGCAATTGTTGAGCCACATCTGGTCCCCCTTGAATGACCTTAATGGCTTTCGTGTCCAAGTACTTGGGAAGGGCTGTGGCAAGTAGAGCAGAACATGCAGGAGACAACTCAGAAGGCTTCAAGACTAGGCTGTTTCCAGCAGCTACTGCTCCGATCACTGGCTCCAAGGACAATCCTGTGTGTGTTTTTCAGAAACATATATAACTACAGCTAAGGTTCTGATTAGGAAATAACAAAGACATAGGATTTTTATGTTCTAAAATAAAAATTATATCAAACGTATCTTTACAATTATTTCATAAAGAGTTATAATTTTATGCAGAAAAAAATTTGGATTTTTTTTAAATTTATTCATTTCAACTTTATGTGTATTTATTATACTTAAATCCTTACACTTACTTTTATGAAAAGGATTTAAATTTCATCCATGTCTTGTTGAAATCAATTTTATACTATTATTGATTTATGTATTATCATATCATTAAAAAATCACTAAAATTATTTCATTATTGGTAAAAATTTTAATTAATATTAATTTTTAATAAGATATTATTTTTTATTCATTAATAATGTAAAAAAATTTATACTAATACTAGATCAAATTTAAACCTTTATAAAAATGTTGCAAATTTTTATATGAAAACTTGGATGTTTCATTACTTCCATGTTATATTTTTTAATAGAAACTTACAATTTTTTTCCTTTAAAGAAGCGTCACAACAAATAAAAATTTAAAATCACACTACTATAATTAGAGTTATCAAAACGGATTAGTTTAAAACTAATATAAGTTTACCTAATATGAAATTGGTATAATTTTGTCTTACTTAAAATTAAATTGGTATAAAAAATAATAATAGTAACCTAACTTGATAAGAGACTGAAATTGATTAGCCCAATTTGGTAAAAATTTTAAATTATTAAATGTTATTCGATTAGCTTGTTGATCTAATAATATTAACAAATAATAAATTATTAATTTATTATTATTAAAATTATATATATATATATATATATTAAAGTTATATAAATGAGTCATATTATATAATTTTTATATTAAAATTAATGAGTTTATATTTAATATTGTTAATCTATATTACACAAAATTATTAAAATAAATAATTACAATAAAATTAAAAATATAAATTATGTGAGAAATTAAATTAATCATCATAAAACTTAAAAATTAATAGAAAATGATTACAAAAATTAATTATTATAACTAAACATACATACAATAATTACTATAATTAAATAAATATATTAATTAGAGTAATAAACTATTATTAGTATAATAAAATAGTGATGTGTGTGTGTATATATATGTTTTAGGGGGTTTTCATATTAAAAATTATTGTGCTTTGATTTATTTTCTTAAAATTTTAATTATATTCAAAAATAATAAATTTTTAAATAATAATAATGATAATAATAATCATAATGGTAATAATAATAATAAATTTTAATTAATTAATAATAATAAATTAACAATAAACAAATAAAAATAATAATAATAATAATAATAATAATAATAATAATAATAATAATAATAAAGTATAATGGTTTGTAAAATCCACCTATGATCATTTGGTAAAAATTGACTTAGAATTGAGATTGGTACATAACAACTTAATCTAATAAAAAAGTAGCATAATTTAGGAGTGGTCTAATATATAATTTTTATTTATTAGATTAACTTAGTAAAATTGGGTTAACCATTTTGATAGCTCTATTTATGACTCACTTTCGCTCGGTGGAGACGTGGAGGAGTCCAATTCTAAATTCTATTTGTTTTATGAATGGAAGTAAATTGAATAGATAGTTCTTTCATATCTAAATAAAAAACTTGGGTATTGATATCCTAATTGATAAGTTAATAAATAAATGATACTTATTTATACATGAAAAAGATTTTCAAATAATTCATTTCTCTATAAGTTTTATAATTTAAGTCTTAAATTTATTCTAATTTGATTTCTACCCTAAAACTTTTTTTTAAATAAATTTATGGGTTTATAAAAATAAGTAAGTTAATTTTTTTTTATGTATTTAGAGACTTAGGCCAAAATTTTTTCACATATTTTGAAAAGTTTTTAAAGCAAAAATTAGACTTTCAAAATAAATTTGAAGAAAAAAATGAAAGCTAAAAGATTTCATTATAACTTTCAATAACTTTGATAGAGTTAACTCCAATAATGAACAACTTTCATAGAATAAACAACCTATTTTCACTAATTTCAAACCAAAATACATGTTATAATGCATTGAATATTTATCAAATTAGAATAAATTTAGATTAACTTGTTATAATTTTTTTAAATATTTTAAAATATTAAAATTATTACCTAATTAAATAAAATAATACATTAATCATGATTAAAAACTAATCAAAAATTAATTTTACAAATTTAAGTATTACATAAATAAATAATTTTACTAATCAATTTGTAATATATCAAATCAATTCAAGTCAAATTATAACAAATTTTATGCATTAAATTACTAATAATAATCATTATTAAAAATTATTTTTGCATTTTAAATAGTGCATAAATAACTAATTATGCTTATTAATCTATAATATATCAAATTATTTACCATCAAAATATTGTAACTTTTGTTTGTCAATTTTCTAAAAGTATCATCTAATGAAATAGAGTAACATATTAAGTATTATTAAAAATTAATCAAGATTAATTTTCATTAAGTTGATATTATAAAAATAAATCATTATGCTAGATTATGAAGTATCAAATTAATTGACACCAAATTGGTTCAACTTTGATCTATCAAATTATTAAAATTATCACTTATATAAATAGAGTAACATATTAATCACAGCTAAAAATTAATTTTTTAATTTAAGCACTCCATAAATAATTAACTAATTAAGCATACTAATTTATGGTCTATCAATTTAATTCTCACTAAATTATTGCAAATTTTTTATATGTTAAATTTATAAATCTCACATATTTTAACCATTATTAAAAATTAATTTCATCATTTATACATCTCATAAATAAATAATTATATTATTATCAATAGTAGGGTGTTACTAGCTATATGTTATACAATTATGTCAAGACTTATTTAAATTTCTTTCAAAGAAATTTCATGGGTAAAATTTTTTGTTGTAAAATTTTTACTCTAATATGTTTCACACATAATCTATCATTTATAATTTTGGCCTAACATTGATAATTTATTTATAAATCAAATGTATTGGTTATTAAATATAATTTGTGGCCTAATAAATTATTATACAAGTCACTACCAATCCAATAAATTATAAATATTTATTTCAAATTATTACTAAATATATAGATAAGTTAAAATATACGGGCAAAATAAAAAAAATATATCATCTCATTATTTTTTATAAATTAATCATTTTTCTATCCACTTTTCTTAATCATAAATTTAAATAACATTTTAATGTGATGAAAAATATAAAGACAAGTTCTTTAAATGTATCCATCCAAATTTTTAGTATATAATTGTCCAAATTGAATATAAATGTAAGAATGTAGGCTTAGTAATACTCTCGCGGCAGGACCTATAGATTACAAGTCTTCGATTAACTCACCAAAGGGGAAATTCCAAGACGAGATAATGAGAACCAGACCCAGAGGCTCTGGCACAATTTCTGCACTTGTGAGCAATGCTATTTGTGGTAATTTAGCCTATATATCATAAGAATTTGATAGTTAGTCGGTCAATTTAATATAACAAAACCTTGTACGTAATTTATATGATTCATGTAAAAATCTGGAATTCTATGCAAGGGTCTTCTTCTATTCTCACCTTTTTGCCAGACATCCAATCTTTCAAATTCTTAAGAGCAAAATTTAAGGACTTCATCAACGTTCCAATCTACATGTGAGCCAGTTAGAAGAAGATGAGCTACCAGGTAAATGTTAGTTTCTTTAATAGTAAACAGTTCATAAGGACATAACAAGCATCATATCATAAAAATAAAAGGAACAAGTATGTATTCTATGTAGTGCAGCAGTACTCAATGTTAATTTGAGACTCTTTTTTCCTTTTTTTTTCTTATTTTAGTATAATGAAATCAAACCCAAAATTTTGTGTATATATTAAGGGTATGTTTGGTTGGAGGAAAAATGAATTTTTGGAATTCATTTTCCAACTTTCCTTTATTTTGACATTCAAAACTTTTAGTCAACAGAAAAATAAATTCTAATCAACCAGAAAGTTGAATTATTTTTCGGAAAAGCAATTTCCCATTTTGAGAAGCGGAATTTATTTTCCTTATTCCTCAATACATTCATGTGCAAGCTTAAACTTTTTGTCTTCTCGCCTTATTATGCAATCGCAATCATAAGTAAAATTTATTTTTATTTGTTGAATATTTTTATGATAAATGCTCTATTTTTATAAAATCTATTTTTATTTATTAAAGTCTAATACACATTTTCATATAATATTTATTAAAATATTCTCCCTTTCTTCCTCATGATAGATGCTCTATTATATAATATTTAACAACCATTAATTAAACTAATTATGTGAATTTATATATAAGATTATGTAATACCTTTAATATATATTTTATTGTTAGAGACAAATCATTATTCGACTATTAGGTACCAAGAACGATAAAAAATTTATAAATTTTTTAAAAAGTACATAAAATTATAATAATTTTAAAGTAAATAATTTTAATTTACTTTAAATGAAATTATTTTTTTTTCACACCAAACATTAAAAAATATTTTTTTTATATACCAAATAATAGAAAATCAATTTATTTTTTGAAATATATTTTTTAAAAAAAGTATTTTTAAAAGTTCTATTTTCTCATAAATCAAACTGAACCTAAAGTGATGCATCACTTTTATTAAAATTCTAAATTACAGTTGGGATACAAAGATTGCAAAAGTAAAAAATGTGGATTGCACGTATTATAGCTTAAAATTTTAAATGCCGTGCTGCAGCCACAACTTACTGCAAGATTTGTTGAGTTTCAAAATAACCACAATTATCCGTAATATTAGATTGCAACACTGCGACTTGAATTCCTGACTCCTTGTGTGAAAAAGAAAGAAGAAGAAAGAGAAAAATACCTCATCTCTAAATGCTTCAACGTGATGTTTGCCTAAATCTTGCATAAGGGCCTCCAATATCTCTTCCTCCTTTTCCATGAGGAAACTGCGCAACCCTTTTAGCTGTGATTCCCTCCAATATGCTTGCTTTGTTTTTCCACTCTCATAATGATCCCTCATATTCTTGAGATCTCTCTCCATGGTTGCCAATCAATTAGGTGCCTCCTCCTCTGCCTCCTTTCATTTATTTATATCTAAAATTTCTACTTCTCTGCAACTAACCCCCTCTTTTACATTTTTTTTTGTACATACCCCCATTTATTACATGACATGGCATATTACCTAAGCCAACGGTCCAGTGCCCTGTTTGGCCCAATGTTGTTGGAGTTGATCCATTCTTTCACACAGAAAGTAAGTCTTTATAAGAAATGTTTTTTTTTACAAAAAAATAAATTCTCTTGTAAATTTATCAGAAAAAATAATCAAAATTATGTACTTAACTATGGGACTAAAAACTTTTTACATGATTTTTTTAATTTGAGATCCGTAATTAAATAACTTTTTTTTGAAAAGTTTTATTTTCTTTATTTTTTTCAATTAATCATTAAACTAAATAACTCACTTGCCTTCCCATATAACTCAACCAAACATCTTTGCACTATGTCATTCTTTAATTAACAAATAAAAGATTATTGTCAATTTTCATGGTATTCAATATTTTGAATATTAAAAAATTATATTGTATTTTTTATACATGAATACGTAGAAACTAATACATAGCTGTAAAATTAACGATTGATATTTATTTATTAAATTAGATTGAGGATACATTACTTCTCAACTAATTATAGGGGAGAAATTCTTTCATGAAGTTGAGTTAAGTTCAGTTGGTTTCACTAGAGAACATTTTTCATAAGAAATTTTTATTTGTTAATTTATATGCAAGTAAAAGATTTTTATACTATTTATATATATATATTATAATTAGCAAAGTAATATATGTTGCCATTGAGGAAAACAACTTTCCTCCTACAACACTGATAATATTACTTTGAATAAATAAAATATTTTTTATTCTGAATTCAATTTAATAATGATTATTTTGCACGGAAATTGTTTCTAATCAGTATAAAAGTTGTGTAAATTCAAACAATTTTTATTAGTGATATAAATTATCATTATTAAAATAATAATATATATATATATATATATATATATATTAAAAATAAGATTCAAAATTAAATTTATAAAAATAAGAATTATCATTAAATATAAAAAATAAAATAAATTTATAAAATTCAATTAAATAGAGATTAAAGATTTAAACACAATTTTAAATCATATTTTTACTATATGTAACATTTTTGTTATTAAAATTGCTCTCACCATCTGCTTTTTATTATAATGCAGAATTTGATTTATTGAAATTACATAACTCTTGTACACTTAATTTACGAAATGACTTCTCAATTATTGGGTTCTTTCTTGCACTTAAGCAATGAGAGAATCACGAAATCCTCCTCCGGGACATATGTGGGCTCCACGCACCCCACCTCCTGTCACTTGATAGCTCCAGGATGTGGTTGATTTAATTGCCTGGTTGATTTAATTGCCTCCAACCAGGTCCATTTGACTATTCAATCTTTAAAGAAAAGGACTAACCACATATCCCCAAACAACTTCTAACCTACACCCAGACACAAACTTGGTGAGATCTAAAACTGGATTTCGCCTATTTTCTACAAGGGATGCGTGTTTGAACTAAATATAAAGGTATAAGTGTAACAAATCTCTAAATGATTTTTTAAAAAAAATATAAATTATCCTCCAAATCATAAAGTAGTTATATTTAATATTCGCCATTATTAATTTTTGCAACAAGCTTCCTTTAATTTTAATGTGTTGTATTTAACATCCAACATTCATCTTATGAGCCATTTAAAAAAAGCAAGTTTGATAATAATATATTATTAAAAAATTAAACATAGTGTAAAGACTTTGTGAAAAACTTGAAAGCAATCCAACGTGTATATTATTTTTCTTTATTTTTCTTTGTTTTAAGGTATTTTAGTTATTTTGACATAATATATTTATCCAATGTGTATGAAAAAACATGTGATTGTAGATCCTTGCAATTTTATTTTTGCATTAAAAAATAGCACTTAAATTTATCCTAAAGCTATACGAAATTCATTATATGAGTGTAACTTATCGCTCATTCAAAGTTAAAGGAAGTTCATTGTAAAAATTAGTAATTATGAAAAATAAATGTAACTACCCAAAATTAAGGAAAATAATTTACATTTTTCTCTGCTCACAAAGGAGAAAGGGATAAGACTAGCACTAAAAGAAAGACTCCAGTAATAATATTCAAACAATTAATAAAAATACTATTTTCATTTTTCTAATCTCACCTTTCACCTCATATGTTAACACAAAAAAATTAAACCACATTTTAACAAGTTCAATTACAAATTGAATTTAGGTTTGGTATTGACCAATTTGTTTAACTTTTTGGTATAGTTTGATTAACCTATTGGCCTATATAAGTAATAAACATTAGATGTACATGGTGGAGGAAGTATTTATCACGTATACTTCGATACCCAAATCAACAAGTGTTTATATTGAGCAAAGTAATAGTAATGAAAAATAACTTAGAAGAAAAGCTCATACCTTGGCCTTATAGAGGCTTTTGTAAGGTTTTGACAATGACATTTAGTGTGATCTGAAGAGCCAATAAGGAGTGTATAACCAGTCTTAGCAAATTGAAGAAATCTTAGTACTGACCTAATTACTTAAAAGTTTGAGCATTCACCTTTTTTATGTTATTTTAGCATGAGTTAATGTGCATAAAAAGGTGCCTTATATTGAGTAGGCTTGCTGCAAAGTTAACTAATTTAGGCCACAGGTATTGTTAGGGCCTTGTGCCAGTATGGATGATTTTACCATATTAGGCTAAGTTCATTAGGTTAGGCTATTTGTTCAATTTTTTATGATATCATTTACCTCTTTTTTTAGCCATTCAATAGGCATATGTCGATCGATCATTAGGTTTGTTGCAAATATATTTCTATTATATTGTTTCAAGTTTATGTCATTATTCCTTAGGTGATGCACCATTAGTTCCTTTATTTTCTCTATCACTTTATGCATAAATCATGATGACAGTGCGAATTCCATGTCTTTTAAGAATAGTTGATTAAGAACTCCTTCTAGTCATTGATTATGCCATCCATCATGAAAGTTCTTCCTTATTTTTGTTCATTGATTGTGTATTGCTTAGGTTATGTCTATTGGATTGGATTATATATAAATTTTGTTTCACTATTATGAAATTGCAACACAACGTCAGTCAATTGATGTTAGTTGAAGTGAAAACCAATGTATATAATAAGCTAGTGAAATTGTTGAAAATATAAGCTATTTAACACTTTAGCTTTAATTTATACTCGCTATTGTAAAACCATAATTTCTTTTTACTTCAATTATTGAAGAATTAATGTTTTATTAGAGCTAAAAAGTTATCTTAGGAAATTGGGATAAAGTTAACATCTTAATTTTTTATATAATTAATGTCTCAAGTGATGCCCATCACCAAAATTAAAAATTGGTACATCCTAATATGTTGATTTTATATTAATAACTGACATGGTTTATGTACTATAAGGCTTTTAAATTTGGTGCTTTGTGCTCTAATTCTCCATTTTTGAAATCACCTTGAGTCTTCAATGAAATCTCTTATTAGAATCTTATCGAAGCAATACATCCGTTTTCTAGAATCTTAACACTCTCACATAGTGGATGAGATGTTTTTGACAAGATTCACAATAAAAGTTAATGAAATTCTAGTGATATCTCTAGTTTGCAATCTTATGAAAACAACTCACCTATTCTTGAGAGTCTTCAACGATCTCATATAATGGATGGGGTGTTTCCACAAGATATAAAACTAGATTAGTGTATTTAAATCTTTTAATGAGATGTCTTTGGTGAAATCTACTCTTAATAAAAATTTTATTTAATATCATCCATTCTTTGGCATCCCTAGCAATCTCATAAAATGAATGGGATATTTCAATGGGATCATAATAAGACTAATGACACTTTAATACAAATTTGTTGTGATATATGATCATCATTATATTTTTATTCGTAATTTTTTCATAGAATTATCTATTAAGATTTTAGTTTTCATTTAATCTTTACTTTTATTTATGAATTTATAAATATGTTTGATCTTTTATTGTTGTCATCTTTGTCGATGTACTAATGTATATGGAAATAAAAAATTATAGAATATATTTTCATAATTGATTATTATCATATTTCTCATATATTTCTTAATTTACTTTCTCTATTAATTACATTTATTTTTGCATTTGGATAACTTTCTGTTTAAAGAAATGAAGGATATATGTTATAAATTGAACATAAAATGATTTCATTGTATAACAAGATGAAAATAACTCTATTTCTATTTGATATTTTCTAGTTAACATCTTTGGTAAAAAATTTCAAATGTTTCATGAGTGTTTTGTGATTAAAAAAAAAAACAATTCAGAAGAAACCATGTCTATTTTTTGTTTAAAATCGATGTCTTTATATTAAGACATTGGCTCATTACCTAAAATTGATGTGAAAGATCGAATATTTCACATTGAGACCTTTGTTGTTAAGAAATCAATGTTGTATATCCATTGTTACATAGTTTTACATGTTGGATATTTATGGAAAACAACATTGATTTTCTAAAAACAATCATTGCAATTGTCTTTAGATAAATTTTTATCCAAGTTAATACACCAATTGTTTATTTATAACCAATATGAAAAGTTATTAAGATGGTGATTATTATGAAACCGATATGTTATATTTGACCATTAACATTTCATATATAATATGTTGGATATTGGACTCTAATTATACAATTGATGTGGAAATGAAATGATAACTTTTTAGTTTTCACTAAATTCAAGAAAACAAAGGGGGATTTGAAATAGAAGGCAAGCTTTGTCTTGGTGCTAAAGTGCAAAGTGTGGAATAAAAGCATTTTCCTTGCAAGATTCATTGTATCCTAAGAAGAAATTGCCATTAAAGATCACAAAGGCTTGTGTTTAATCTCTAATTCAGCCCCAGCTTGTTGAAATCTTACTTTTATCATCAAAGTGTGTTTAAATGCCTTATTTTTCTTTTAAATCTAATAAAGAACATCTTACAAATGTGAGATCCCCATATATGCTTAAATTGTTAAATTAATATGTTTTGATGATGATTGTTTAAATGACTTAATTATTGATCACAAAGATGTGTTTTAATTTATTAGGTTATTATATGCAATGCTCTAATTTTCTAATATCTACCTAATTGATTTTTAAAATAATTTTAAACTATCAAATTCAATTCTAATAATATTGCACATGGTTTATTATAAAAAATAGGAATTGATTTGATATATATATAACTTGTTGGACACTAAAAGTGGTTTACTAGTTAGTACTTTGTTATGAAATGTCCAATTGTTTTTTACATTAGCATAAAATGTATCAAAAATAATTTCATACATCTTTTCATGTTTTTATCATTTAAAATAAAATTGATTTAATAAGTAATATGTTGCTCTTTCCAATATCTAAGAAACTTGTGTTGTGGACTACTGTACATTAAAGAAACAAGGTTAATTGTCATAATTATCTAGGTTGCTTTTTAGTTTTGTGTTTTACTATTCATATATTTTTGTAAAATTTTTGCTTTTTGCAAGTTATTCTTTTGACTACTAACTCATTGCCAAATCAATAATTGTACTTTTATATGTAATAAAGTTCTGAAAAAGCAAGAAAATGGTACAATATAAAAAAGGACCTTTTATTGCCAAAATTCAAGGGTTTATTTGGTTATTTTTATTTTCAAAAATTATTTTTGAATTTAAAGAAAATAAAGAATAAAGGAAGTTCAGATAAATAAATAAGAAAATATTTTATTTAATTATAAAATTGGTACCTAAAATAAAAAATATGAATAAATATGTGAGGTTTAACATTCACTTGAAAAATACAGAATATAAATATGAGAATTTTTTTCTTCTATGTTTATTCTTATAATTTGATTTTTGATTTTCTAGTCAATGCTATTTTGTTATTTATCATATTGATGTACCTTTTAGGGAAGAAATTTAATCTCATTCATCTTCTTTAGTATTTTTTTCATATTATCTACTATTTATTAATATAAAAATGTGTAATACACTAATTTTTTATGAATATTTATTGCATTTGTAGTTATTATATTCAATGACTTTTTTAGGAAGTGCAAACCTTATATGTTGAACAATAGGTTCAAAATAGATTTAGCAAAACACCTTTCTCCAATTATGATATTGTATACAAATTTTCGTTATTTCCAATCTTTTGTTATTTAATTTATTCTTTAAAGTTGTTTAAATTAAAATTCTTTGTAGTAATAGGAGATGTTAGCTTTTTAGATTTGATTAGGAATACATGAAAAATAGAGAGGAGGAGGAAGTGATAAACATGAGGATAAATTAAAATTTGGGATAAGTGAGTAAGAAATTGAGGATCAAGGCATGGGGTGGGTGTGAGGAAGAGATTTGGCAAGGTGGGATAGATAGAACATACAATGTCAGTTTTTTTTAAAAATAATAATATGATATTCTGGTTATTGGATATCAATTTTTTAAAGGTAAATGACATTTAATATTATTTGTAAAAATAATATAAACGTAAAATGTATTAATTTTTACAAAAATAAAAATTGACATTGAAATTACATATATCATGATACTTGTTTATATGTAAGTTGTTTTCCAACATATATCCCCTAAACATCCAACGTTTATCATGAAGGAATAAAATGTAACATTTTACTACAGCCTTACAGACCATAGCTCGTATAATGGCTTCTCTTCCTGTACAATTCCAAGTAAGAAACATGAATGTAGGTATACGTTCAATTACTCGTATATATATATATATAAGTCATAAATAAAAATTTACTTAACCATTGATATTTTATTTATTTTTCTGACAAAAATTAAATTAATCACAGTGCATAATATGTTTACAAGCAAAAAATTTTGCATTGCAAAACACCATGCCTGTATTTTCCATTTTGTCATACGAAAATCACGATGGTAGAGGATCATATTAATAACACATTATTTTCCATTTTCCTATAACGGTATTAAAGTTGCTCTCCTGATACTTGCAATTGACAGCAAAAACGCTGTTGTCTAATATGAATGCTCCAACAGTGAATCATATTTATAGGGATGGCAATAGTTTGACTGATTTTTTTTATCAAAGATGCTAATAATAATTGTAATGATATTAATATTTATGATTTTCCTCTTTAGGTTTGGTAAATGTAATTGCATTAAAATTTGGTTATAAGAGTTTTGCTGTTTAATGTAATTCTATTCGATTCAAATTCTAGTGTAACGTTCGAATATTGGATGGATAAATTAAAAAATATATATATTTTTAAGATCTTTCTCCAACAGGGGCTGTATTATATTTGATGTAGGATGTTAGAGGCAGTATTAATTATGGCCAAATTTGTTAGTACTTCTCAGTACGTTTAACTAAATTTCCCCTTTCATTATAGAAAAAAAAAATAACGTTATTAAAGATTCTCATTTTTCTTTCTGCAACTCGATAATTTGAGAGCTTTAAGTGGTACGATAGAGATTTTAAATTCCAACCTTCTTCTCGACGTTAATATAAAAAGGGAAAAAAAAAAGTGCTGTGACTTTTTTCATTTTTTGGTAATAAAAAGTATTGTGACTTTAGAAAAAGGAATCTCTATCCTAAACAATTGAGAATTAATATTGAAACCAATACTCTATAACAAACATATGATTTTTGGATGGCTTTCTCTTCTGATATTATTACGTCAATCTTATCTTTCTTTCTATTCAGGTCGTGCCCGAAAATAAATAAAAAAATTATAGATTTTATTATTTTTTTTCTTCTTTTAACTTCGTGAAAATTAAGAAATGAAAAATAAAAATAGCAAATCCTAAGACCTCGTTTTGTATTTTAATGGCAACATGCAGCACTACGGCTTTAGGGAAAAAAAATTCTTGTCATAAAGGGGTAGGAGGAGAAATTCCTCTTGGTCCAGTTACGTCTATTATTACTAAAAATTAAAGAATAAAAAAATATTAATTAAAAATTAATTATTATGTTAATTTTTAATAATAATAAAATAATAAATTTTTAATCATAATGAATACATTAATTAAGAATTTTTTACAAGAGTAGAAGGTTTCCAGCCTCTAAAAATACCAGACTATCGTCCCCATTTTTCACATGAGTGCGAGGTTTCCAGCCTCCAGTAATACCAAACGACCATGCCCCACTACGTTTATGTCACTAAAAAAGGGCCCACCGGAAAGCGCAAAGGGCAAATAGATACTGGCGAAATGATGGCTCGAACCGGGCAAAACGCAAAGAAAGTATCAAATTAGGAAAATTCTGAGATGTACCGGTGTACGATGCATCAGTGTCTAAAAATCATTAGGTTTCATTCAATTTGTGCAATATTGTACAATTCAAAAAATCTGGACCTTCAAAAGAAACTGATACACCATACAACTGGTACATCGAAATCTCTCCCATCAAATTGACCACCTATAAAATGAGGAAATTCTTCTGTACTATATTACGTTAAAGTAGTATACATGCAATCAATTATCTCATATTATTTTATATAAAATGTATTTTTATAATAAAAATTATAAAATATAACTGTTCACATAAAATTTATAATTTTTTAATAAAATTTTGTAATACAAGTTAGCAATAATTACAGTATAAAAATGTTAGAAATTATAATAAGATCTTATGAAAGAATTATATTTTTATGTAAAATATTATAAATTTTATGAGAAAAATATCATAAAAACTCATAAGGTTATATGGAGACTACCTTAACTGGAGACATTATGAAAGAATGTCCCATAAAATAAAAGTAAATGAAAGTAATTCTTTGAAGAAAAAAAATATACTTTATTTTTTCTGCAATATGACCCTAGTTGCAACATGATCACTTATATTTTTAAAGTATCAAAAAGAGGACACATATATTTTCCTAATTCAAGTATAATGAAATTTTGGTACATGTTTCTCACATGTTCTTCCTCATTCCTTAAATCGAAATAGAATTCCCAAAAAAAAAATCAGATTTATGATGTGTCTTCTTTAAGGGTGTATTTTTATTTAAGATTTATATTTTACGTAGAAGAGTGAATTAAAAATGACCTAAAAAATTAGGGAAAAATTAGGTGAAATTAGTAAATAAAGTTAATAAGATATTACATGACTTGCACATAATAATCTCTATTAGATTTTGAGGGAAGTTTAAAATAAGTGGATAAGGTATTAATAATATGAATAATATAAATCACAGTTTGCATCTTTTTGACACTTCAAATCATAAGTGAAGATATTTCAAATAAGGCCATGCCATATAGAGGTAAAATATATTTTTCCCTTCTTTTAATAATCTGTATAATTTTGGAGAAAATTGTATGATTTCATAAAAAAAGTTATAATTTTTCCATAAATTTTTTTTATAGAAAACCTTGTGTTTGAGATATGAGTTTGCAATTTTTTAAAATGAAACTTGCAAGTAATCATATTGAATCCTATAAAAAAATACAACATTTTATTAAGAAAAATTGCACAAACATGAGGCGCCAAGCAAAACCTATATTTTATTTCGAGACAAAACTAAAAGCAAGATATATTATAATACCCAAATAGATTTTAGTTGTGGAAAATCGGAATTGGCTACTTTATTCTCATCAAATTTTACTAGTCACACTATTGCCAATAGATTGTTAAAATAATAAATGAATATTTATACATTTATTACTTGAAAACTTTGTATCCATTAATATAATTTTTAACACAATAAATATCAACCATAATTTTAATTTTTCATAATTATATGGTTATTATTATTATTTTTTAAAAAGAGAAAGAATATGAACGATTAGTATTAATTATATTTTTTTAATATTATTATTAAAATATTTTTATAAAATATTTAATTTAAATTATAATAATTATTTAAAGAATAAATCAATTATTACAATTCTATTAAAATATTAATGGATCAAGAATCTCCTACTTAATTTATTATATATACATGCACCACGTGTAAAGAGAAGTCTATCCCTAAAAAATTAATTGCCTCAATTTTAAAAAGGTTTTTTTGTTGGTTTAGGCCAAGGCAGAGGTGTTAAAATAGGTTAAACTTAATAGATTAGTTTAGGGCTGGTATAATTTTATCTGACTTGAGATTAAGATTAGTACGGAAAACGATAATAATTACTCAACTTGATAAGAAACTAGAATTGGTTAACCAAACCTAATAAAAGATTGAGACTGATAAGTATTAATTTATTAGACTATTGAGTTAGCACGTTAGTTTAGTAATAATAATAAGTAATAAATAATTAATTTATTATATATTTAATTTTTATATAGATATTGAAATAATAATTTTAGTATATTAAAATTATACTAATTATATATATGAGTAATATTAAATAATTTTTAATATTAAAATTAATAAATTTATATATTTAATATTATCAATATATATTATATAAGCTTATCAAAATAAATAATTACATTAAAATTTGAATTAATACTTTAATATTAAAATTTTAAATTATTTAAAAATTTAAATAAATAATTTTGATACTAATTTTAAATATATTATATACATATATATAAAATATAATACATTATTATTTATTTTTTATTATTATATATAAATTTTTATAATTATTTTTATTAATATATTATTTATATAATTATTTATTTATATATATTTGATAATATATAAATTATTAAATATATTTATTTTTATATATAATAATTTAGACTTGATCAACATATATTTAATAATATATATTTATTTTAATAAATATATAATATAAAATTCTTGATCAATATAAAATTTAAATTACTTTATTATATATATTATTAAATACAAATTTATGCATTTACTAGACTTTAATAATATATATTTATTTTATTAAATATATATTTATTTTCATACATAATATATATTACTTATTGATATATATAATAAAATTTTAAGTTATAATAATATATAATTATATTTAATAAATAATAATAATAGATTTGAATTAATTAATAATATAAAATTAATAATAAATAAATAAATAATATGATGATAATAATAAAATATAACAAATTATAAAAATTTATTTAAATTCACTTGATAAATGCCGACCTAAAATTAGGAATGTAGCAATTCAATTTCGACTTAATGTAATGAAAAAATAGTTTAACCGGACTCAATATACAATCTTTATCTATTACATTAGTTTAATACGATTGGATTAATCTAGGCCGAAAATCCGATTGTTGTAGCTGTTCGACAGAATTTAAGGGGTTTGGTGCAAGCGGGGATACGGAGTTAAATATGACACTGAACCAAATTCATGGCTATTGATTGGCGAGGGACACAAAGGACAGTCACCGTGCTGTGCCCTTCCACGTGGTTTTTGTACCGGAAATACTTACTGCACTTTTTTTAATGAATTATGCACTCTTCCTAAATTATAAGAAATTGATTAGTTTGTATAAAAAATAATTTCTTATAAGAAAAATAAATTTTTATGAAATAATTTTTAATATAAATTTTTTAAAAAATATTTAAAATTATTTGATTAATATATATAAAGTAATACTTTTTAAGAAGTAATTTCTTATATCTTATTTAATTTAACTTTAAATATAACAAAAAATATTAATAAAATAATTAATATATCTTAATATTATTATAATATAAATTAAAAAATTTTAATTATTATTAATTAAATTTAATAAAAATAATTTTGTTATTGTATTTATAAATAATATAAAAAATAAAACTTATTTAAAGAAAAAATACATAAATAATTTCTTATATTTTATAAGAAGTAGAATTTTTTAAAAAAAATTATTTTTTAATTTATAAAATAATAACTAATCAAATAATTAATTTATTTTTTACTTCCCAAAAATAGAACTTCCATTACTATTGAGACGAATTAAATAATTTCTAAATCCCATATTTTATAAAAAGAGCCAATAAAAAATTAATTTAAGAAAATGAGAAAAACATAACATTTTTACATTTTTGACAAATTGACAAAAGGGTTACAAGACATACTTTCCAAGAAACGCTTTTTGTGTTAGATCACCCGAAAATAATAATATGCAAACGATTTAAAAAAAATACGACAATTATAAATTAGTATGTTTTGTCAGATCGAGATTTGTTTGAAACGATATTTTCGTATTATCTATCATTTTTCCTTGTCACATGGAGTAAACTCTGCATTTTATTGAAACACAGCTCTTATCGGAGAAATATTTTTGAAAATATTTTTCGAAAAGGGATCATTATTTTTTTTTATAGAAATTACACTCAGCTCGTTTCTTGTTTTGTAAGGGTGAGGCCAAATGGTTTAAGTCAATTTTCATTAAAAAAAAATAGAATTCTTAACCGAATTAAGAGGTTGATTGTTTGTTATTACACTCAATTTTAACCGTATAATATGAGATAATCAATTTTAATCGAATGGTTATAAATTGTTAGATTGCTTTTAACTTTTATGAACCATTCAATTTGCATGTAGTTTGATCAATTTGTTAGACTTTTCAGGTCCACACAAACTCATTGAAAATAAATTTTATGTCAAGGATTTTATATTGAAATATTGTTCGCTTATGTTCGATTAGATGTGGCCAAAAAAATTTACACTCGCTTCTAACCGCTAATCCAATTTTCATAAAATATTGTACTGCGTTTAACTTATTAAAAATTTTAATCAAAATTAAACTGACTAATTTTATGTAATTGCGATTAGGATCTGTTTATCCTGGATTTGATTTTTTTTTTTTTGGCCCAACCTTGATTTAATCCAAGCACACACGATGCTCGTCTATTCCCTCCGTGAACAGGTTGCTGATTGTTTTAGTGCATGACATGGTTCAAGGAGGCTCCAAAATTCTTGGCCATAGAATTGTACGTTTCTATTAAAAGTTTTTTATTTAAATGATATTTATTTTTAAAAAAAATATATTTTTTTTATCATTTAGTAATTTGCTCATTTCTTCCATTAAAATAAAATGCAAGTTTCTAAAGCGGAATTAATTAAGTTTGGAGCAAGGTGCATTTTCTTATTTTCCTTATAAGATTTATTATGAATTTTTTTATATATAAAAAAATATTCTGAATCTTACATTCTCATTATACATTATTTTAAATTTAACATGAAAAAAATAACTAGTAACAAAATGAGAAAAATTCATATTCTTATTTTAATGCTCTCCTTTTCTTTGAAAAAAAAAAAAAAGAAGGAAGGAGATGAGAATCATTTTAAGAGCATGCAAAATATAATTTTTTTTTTTTGAATTGAAGTGGCAAGTCTAAAAACTAATAAATTTCAGAATAAAAATTATTTTTTATATTTATTTAGAAAAAGGGAAAAAATAATAAAGGATCCACGTTCATTGGAGCTGAGAAGTTGGCGGGAACCCATGGTCATCAGGTCCCCTCGCTGACAGGGACGGTTCCGAAGGCATTGAATATTTTGGACCCTTCACCAGTGGAATAGCGTAACTAACCCATTAATTTTCAAATCGAGAACTTCAACGCGGACCTAGGGATTTGTTTGGATGAAGGGGGAAGTAGTTGGAAAAGAAAGAAATTTTTTAATTTTTTTTATATTTAGATGGAAAAAAGGAAGAAAAAAATATTAAATGCTTAATTTATTGTTAAAATTTTCCTAACAATTTAATTTTTAAAAAATTGTTTCTCTTCTATTTTTTTTAATTTAAATTTGAAAAATTCCTCTTCTTTTTCTTCTATTTTATTCTCATTAGGGGTTTGTTTGAAAGGAGAAAAAGAAAATATTGAAAAAAAAATTGTATATTTTTCTTTTTTTAATTAAAGAGAAAAGAGGGGGAAAAGAAAATGAAAAGATAAAATGTACAGTCATAATTTTTTAAATTTTAAATTTTTTCTCTCTTATTTCTCATATTTAAATTTTAAAAAAATTCTCTCTCTCTCTCTCCTATTTTCTCTCCTACCAAACAAGAGGTAAATGTTCATGATAATATTTGTTTTGAAAAATAAAATTGAAGAAAATTCAATTTATATTAATTTAGAACTTTATTTGGCTAGGATATATTAATTTAAAACTTTGTTACATGAATTTATATGAGTATATTACCTTTCAAAGATAAAAAAAAAAGGTAAACCAACAATGGGGCGTTTTATTTCAACCAAAAAAAAAATGCCTTTCGTATAAATTGTGGGTCCTAAATTACCAAAATTATCATTTTATTAATTAATGGAATAATAAAATTTTCAATTAATCCTATTTGAATTTTTGGCATCATCTTAGTGGCTAGGGCATATAAGTTATTACTTAGCAAGTAATTTCTTTTCTAAAAACATGACATTTTATTAACAAGGTTATTTATTGATTATTTTAAGGAAGGGAATTTAATTCCTCTACTTACATCCTCTTCCCAAGCTCTCCCTCTACTGTACCAATAAAACAAATTGATACTTCATTGTATAAATATAATAAAAATATAAATTAAATTTATAGGAAGACAAAAAACAATTTTATACGCGTTGAGTCACAGCCATTGCACAATGACAGAGGCATCAAATCCATGAATAGATGTACATTTTACACTTTTGTTGTACGTGCCAGGATACCATAAAAATTATACGCAGTTAATTTTAAATAATTATTTATTATTTATTGTTAATGATTAAAATATTAAATTAGGATAATCTAATTTTATGGAGGGATGATTTTAAAGAATTAATATTGCAGGACATATAATTATGAAACAATGGTGAGGATTGGATAGGAAAATGAATTATCAGATGTTTTAAGAGACTAAAAGCTTGCTCCAATTCGCATGAAACAAGGGTTTACTCTCAATTATAGTAGAATTAGATGCTTTATATGTTATTTTTTATTTTTGGAAATTATAACCCTTTGTTTCTTGTCCTACTACTAACTCATTCAAGGAATGCGGGAAATTGTTTGAAGAGTTTGGTAGGCTTATTATATTAAAATAAAAATAATTTATTTGAATATATTTATATGGATTAGAATTAATTAATTTATTAGAATATTTATTTAAATAATTAATTTTATATTTTAATATTAAGTATAGAACAGATTGGACACTAGTTAAATGTGTATGATTTATAATATGTTAGATCATATATAAGCTCATATAGGTAGATGTTCCAACTTATAGTCCTTTAATGGCCAATGATTTCCTATCACAAGTTCAACCTTAAATAGAGAATAGAGAGATCATGATTATCATTCAAGTGATACACAATAAGAATTCTCACTCTTGAAATTTTTTCTCCCTTTTTGTCTCTCTATCTGAATAACTTTGGGTGAAGTAGGTTGCAAACTCTATTCATCCAGGTCAATGACTTCGTCAAGTATGTACCAAGTACACTCATAATTTATTCTGATTAATTTGTGTATTTATATTTATTAATCATACTGTTAACAGATGGTATCAGAGCGATATTAATAGTATGTTAATATTAATTATTAGTATGATTATATTAATTATTTGATTATGATTAATTTAATTAATCTTGACAAAATTTAAAAAAAAATTCTCAATTTTTTTTCTTTTCAGTACATAGAATCGTATTCTAAAATTCACACGCAATTCGAAACCCCACAGATGTTCCAAATTTTGAAATATATATGTGGACAAAGTATTATAATTTCTTCTGTAATCCTAAAAATTTGAGATATATATTTGAAATAAATTTGCAGTTCTCTATGTATATATGTTTGGCTTTTCTTTGCAGTTCTCTATATAATTGGTTTTAGTTCACAGTTTTGGTTTAAAATTTGGTTTGGTTTGCAGTTCTCTATATATTCTAAATATATAATATATATATATATATATATATATATATATATATATATATATATATATATAGTTCTGGATATATCTTGTATATATACTGTGGTTTGCAATTCTATATAAAATTTGGTTTGACTTTTCTTTGCATTATGTCTTTTGGGGTTTGGTATATATTCTATTAATTTATATATATTCACGCCTAACGTTTTACATATGTGTCTCTAACATTTCATATATGTACTTCTGTGTTTCATGTTATATATATATACATGTTATTCATACTTTAGGTTTTATACATATGAATTTTCTATACATCTATTATTTTTTACAGAATTTTTTTATGTGGCTAATAAATATTTATTTTGAATTTTGCAAGATTCATACTGTATGAAAATACATTTTATTTATGAAATTTTGGCCTGTAAAAATTCATGATCATTTTTCACAAGTTTTCTAGCCTTGGTGATCAGTCACTCTCTCTAGTTGTAAACATAGTTATATTTGATAAATTTTACCTTAATTATGTAATTTATATGTATATGGGTGCCCAAAATCATTTAAATTTACACTAATGATGAATTAGGATCATAATAAGGGTGTTTTACATGAAGACATGGTCCTTCTAGAATGTTTAGGAGCATATTGCATTGATGATGGATGCACCCTATCGATGTAACATTATTAATGTAATTTTAAGGTTTAGACTTTTTTGAATAGGCATGCATCATTTATAATATTTCAATATTTCTTGTACCTTATTGGTATATCTATATTGATTACATTCTTATGTAGACTTTTGTACAAGTCAAATCATGTGGTACATGAAAATTTTGTTGATGCCACCTTGTCATATAGTTGCTTGACTGATTTTGTTTTATTTAGGAAATCTTGTATTATAATTATGTTGTGCATGCATAATTAAAAATTTTCAATCTTGTGGCATCAGTCTTGACCTTTTGGCAACTACCTATGGTAAAAACTCTTAATGGAACAAATTATAATGAATGGAAAAAGTCTTTGAACATGTACTTGACAATTTCTAAAAAAGATTTATCTTTTAGAGAGAACCAAAGCTAACCAATCTCTCACCTGAGTCTAGTGCTGTAGATAAGACCTATCATAACCAATGGTATGAGTCAAATTGAATCTATTTAATAATGATCAAATTCACTATTGATAAAGAAATTAGAGAGAGTATCCCAGACAAAGAACACCGGTATAGAATATATGATAGTTATTGGAGAGAAATACAATTCTACCCCTCTAGCTCTAGTATGTTTTGAGTTTAATACTCTTGAAATATCTTCCAAAATTTTGGCAGTTGGGTTCTAGTGGGATTGTTCATGTTGCAAATTCTTTAAAGGGAATAAAAAAACTAACGAATTCCAAAGTGAGAGAGAGAAGACTGTCTTGGAAGTAGTAAGGAGTAAGATTGAAGTTCAATATATGGGATTAGTTTCCTTGTATTTATCTTCTGGACACATTCTAGATTTGAATAATGTCATTTACATACCTTCTGTGAGAAGGAATTTGATTTCTAGTTTTGTTTTTAGATAATTCTAGTTATTCTTTTTGACAAGCGAGTGGAAAGATTGAAATTTATTATGATTTTGGTATTATTGGCATTGCCACCTCACAAAATGGTCTATATCGTTTAAATTTGAATGATTGTCCTGTTATGTCTTCTGATATTCCTATCAATGTTGTGATTAGACATAAACATCCTAGAATGAGTGAGAACTCCTCCATTTTCTGATATTGATGATTAGGCTACATTTCTAGAAAGAGATTAGAAAGATTAGTAAAGTAAGGTGTGCTATTAGATTTAGATTTCTTAAATTTTGAAACTTTTTTGAGTGTGGGGTTGTAAAGTAAAGGTGAGACCATATAATCCTCAGTTGAAGAAATTAGACTCCAAAATAATTAGTAGATTCTTCATTGGGTACTGTACTGAATCAAGAGGTTGTAGATTTTATTGTCCCACTCATAGTACCAAGATTATCAAGTCTGATTAGACATTCTATTTTGAGGATGACTTAGATAATGGGAGTTCGGTGCCTAAGGCTATCAATTTGCATGATGAGGTCACTATTCTACCTATACCTATTTTGACTCTTTCACCCATTGGAGAAAATAATGTTGAAAATTTTAATTTAGATAAATAAAGATCCTCATGTTGAAGAACTTGATCAGCTAACTATTGAATTAAGATAATCTCAAAAGGTCTAGAGGTCTGTAATACCGAATGACTACATCGTGTACTTGCAGGAGTTTGAATCAGACACTGTTAATAGGATAGATCCCATTTCTTTTCAGCAAGCAATGTCAAACCCTCATTCTTCTAAGTGGCAAGAGGCTATAAATGATGAAATTTCCTTCATGCATCGTATTCACATAGGGAGCTTGTTGAGTTACTGGATGAATACAAACCAATCGGTTATAAATAGGTCTTCAAAATAAAACGGGGCATCACCGGTAAAATTAAAAGGTTTACATTCAAACTCGTAGCTAAAGGCTACAATCAGAAAGAAGGCATTGATTATACAAAGGCCTTCTCTCCTGTATTTACTAAAGATGCTTTCAGAATTGTCATGGTTTTTATGGCACAGTTTAACCTCGAACTCCATTAGATGGATGTCAAGACCACTTTTCTAAATAGGGATTTATATGAAGAAGTCTACATGACTCAATGAGATGGTTTTGTTGAACCCGATAAAGAGCACCTGGTGTATAGACTACAAAGATCCATCTATGGGCTAAAACAAGCCACTAGGTAGTGGTATCTGAAGTTTCATGAGGCTATTGCCTCTTTTAGATTCATTGGGAATGCTTCGAATTAACATATCTATTAGAAATTTGATAGGGGTAATTTTATTATCTTAGTGCTTTATATTGATGATATTTTATTAGCTAACAACTTAATCAATTTTCTAGATGAGTTCAAACGCATGTTGCTATGCTATTTTTATATGAAGGATCTTGGCAAAGCATATTTTACTCTTAGAATTTAGATCCATCATAATAGAACAAGTGACATTTTAGGTCTATCCTAAGCTAATTAGATTGAATGAGTGCTTAAAAGATTCAAAATGGATACCTGTGCATCCAGTTTAGCACTTACTCAAAAAGGCAATATGTTGTCTCAATCACGGCACCCTTAATTTGTTATTAAAAAGGATAAAATAGACAAGATTCCTTATGCTTCCATTATTGGTAGTCTTATGCATGCATAAGTTTGTATTTGTCTAAATATAGCTTTTACTACTAGTGTGCTTGGAAGATACTTAAGTGACCCTATGATGGATTATTGGAAAGCAACCAAGAAGATAACGAGGTATCTTCAAGGTACCAAGAATCACATGTTAACTTATAGATGATCTGATTCACTTGAGGATATTAGTTATTCAAATTTTGATTATGCCTCATGTATAGATAATCATAAGTCAAATCTGGATACATCTTTATGATGTTTGGAGGAGTTGTCTCATGGAAAAGTATTAAACAAACACCGACAACTACCTTAACTATGGAAGCAGAGTATATCGTATGTTATGAGGCCATTTGTCAGGCTGTATAGTTGAGGAAGTTGATATCTGGCATGTATTTAGTTAATTCTATATCACAACCTCATTTGTTAGGCTATATGGTTAAGGAAGTTGATATCTAGCATGCATTTGGTTAATTCTATATCACAACCTCTTACAATTTTTTGTGATAATTCTTCTACTATGTGCTTCTCTCAAAACCACAGGAATTTTAGTCATACTAAACATTTTGATGTTAAATTCCTATTCGTTAGAAAGAACATTGCTGAATCTTAGACTCACGTTGAACACATCCCTAGTAGAGATATGCTAATGGATCCGTTGACTAAAGGCTTACTTATAAGAGTATTTAAGAATCAAGTAACTCATATGGGTCTTGTTAAATCTTTTGATGAAGTCTTAGTTTAGTGGGAGTCTGAGATATGCTTATTTTATTTAGTTGATGTCTAAGACCACTTATGTAATAATGCTTAGTTTGGATGTTGAAACATTGGTACTGTATTTGATATATCATCTGTTTCCCTATCGAATTCAATGATTTGAGTTGTTTCTTTTCTAAACTTTGGTCTAAAGACTAACTTTATTTTGTTGATGTTTGAGATCACTTATATAATAATCGCTCAATTTGAATATTGAAATATTGGTGATATGTTTTATACATATATAAATCATTTGTTTCCCTATCGGATTCAATGATTTTAAGTTGTTTCTCTTTTGAGCTGTTATTAAAAGACTAATCTTATTCTGTTCCTTTCAGATTATGAGATAATTATATTAAACATCACTCGTTTTCCTATCGCATTCAATGATTCTGTATGGTCTCATTCTCTGAATTAAATTGAAAGCTTAATGTATACTAATTGCTTAATTATTTTTATTTCAAATATTCTATGTAATTAATTAATTAATACTATCTAAATGGGAGATTGTTATATTAAAATAAAATAAATAATTTATTTGGATATATTTATATGGGTTAGCATTAATTAATTTATTAAAATATTTATTTAAATAATTAATTTTATATTTTAACATTAAGCATAGAACAAGTTAGGCCTTGGATAACGTATATGATTCGTGATAGGTTAGATCATATATAAGCTCATATAAGTAAATGTCCCAATCTTACCCTTTAGTGGTCAGTGATTTCCTATTATAAGTCTAACCTTAAATAGAGAGATCAGGGTTATCATTCAAGTAATGCACAATAGGAATTTCCACTCCTGAAATTTTTTCTCTCCTTTTTCTCTCTATTTGGATAACTCTGGGCAAAGTAGGTTGCAAACTCTATTCATCTAGATCAATGGCTTCATCAGAGTATGCATCAGCTACACTTATAATTTATTTTAATTAATTTATGTATTTATATTTATTAATCATACTATCAACAAGGCTAACTTTGAAGTATGTATATTAGGAAGTTAATATGTTTATCAACTTTGTTATGAAAAAAAATTGTAAATACAAGTAACAGATTGAATATTTTGTTATGTCTTTTCAAGGGAGCTTCTTTGCACCTAATTTTTTATGCTATGGGTTTATCATTTCCTAGACTTGTGTAATCCTTATTTTTGTTAGTAAATTTTTTTCTACCCAAAAAAATGATGAATGTTATGATACCTCTAAAATCTAAAGGGGTTTGGAGCATGACATGTATAAGTTGTGACAATAAAATTAATATTATAGGGAATGAGGTAAAATTGTAATTTTAATTGAAGTAATTAATTTATATATGTATTTATAAATAATAATTATTATTTATTTTAATATCAAATAATATTATTATTGTTATAGTTGTTTAATACTTTATTACTTTTAAGTATTAATATTTAATCATCATCATCATTATTATTATTGACAATCAAATTTAATTGCATCATTAAAGTGTATTTAACTGATTATTTCTCTTTTACTACTTTCCTTTTTGTATTTAATTAATTATATTATATTTAGTCTAATTTATTTAATGAAATACAAAATGATAGATAAAAAAAAGGAAAAAATATACATGGAATAGATAAAAAAAATATTTTAAATAAGCTCTAAAAAGTTTGATAAAATTTTAATTGATGCATATTTAATTTGAGTTATAACACGTAAAAATTAATATAAAGAAAATAGTGATGAAATTAAAATTAATAGTTTTAATTTTTATATTTTTACAAAAAATAAGATATATAATTAATTAATTCAATTATTGCTTTTTATATTTAATATTAATTTATTTAAAATATTTAATAATAAAATAAATATATCAAAACAAAATATACATAAGGCATAGAGAATGACCGTTAATTCATTAATTTACAAAAAATTATCACATGACCACCAATTGATTAACTTTAATGCATAACGCATTTATACTTATTAAGGTCATTGTATTATTGGTCTAGACTACAATGCGCTAATTCTGTTCATGGGTAACTCATCTTCGATAGATGGACCAATCAAATGCTACCACATGGAGCCTATAAACCCACTTACCATTTCTCCCAATCTTCTGCCTTTGAATTACCAAGTCATCCTTCAACATCCTTTTTTTTTTCATTTGCTACCTCAATGTTATAGTAAAATATTATATAATAAAATATTATTTTTATTAAATAATAGAAAGCTATTTTCATATTTACCCTCTGCATATGAAGCCTCTCGATTTGGGACTTCTTCTTATCCATTGTTCATGTCTGTGTACCTATCTCGGACCAAGAACTCCTTCTAATGCCCTCATCCCTGATGCAGTTGTTATGCTGGTACCCTCAAATTGGGTTTTCCTCATACCAAATATATACCTACCTCTGCTGAGTGTCATCAATAAGCTTCATCTGAAACCCTAATCCCCTCCCTTTCTCTGCTCATGCTTCGTATTGTGTACTTGGTATGCACTCCCATAAGTTCATATCATTTCTTATTCCTAAATTTCCAATCCTGTTCCTTGTATCGATTTGATTCTTCCTGTTGCATCCTTTTCTGCATACGAAGTTCTTGTTTAAATTTACTGTTCTGCTTTTATAATCATTTTTGCTTGGATTTTGCTATTTCTTGATGGTTAGGTCTTTGGATTGTTTGAATAATACCTACTAAGCAGGGTTTTAGATCTTGTTAGTTTCTAGTAAGCTGTCAAAAATAGCCGTTTAAATTTCCTCTGACCTAGTATCTTTAATTTGTTAAGAAATATTTCCTTGGAAGAATTTAGTGAATAACAAGACAATAGTCTTCTGTAAAGGTTATTTGACCCTTTTAAAAGCAACACAAAATTATCTGGTTTGAGATAAAGGATTTAAATAAATAATAGGAAATTCCCTGTACTAACTATTATTTCTCCATTTTCAATCTTATTAAATCCCTTAGTAGGAATATGTTATGGAATTTGATGAGACATGCATATTAAATGCTGCTCACTTGATGGTTGCTAGTTTGGCTAGAAGTCCTACACATGTTACATGCAGGGTATAGCTTTGAATTTTGCCAGACTAAGCTACTAGTTTGACTAACGATGATGGTGGTAAATTGATAATATTAGTTTGATCCTTATTTAATTAGGTTCTAAATTTCATCCTTCCTTTAGATTCTATTTTTTTTAATGTAGTTCTTCAGCTATGTTATCAACGTAGTTGGAAAAACTATAACGTAGAGTAATTTAATAAAAATATGCATCATTGTCCATATGAAATTTACCTAATGACATATGGATATATTCTTACCCATAATTGGTCTAAGCAGTCTATAGATTGTTAGACTACTAATAAGAAAAATAATAATTTGTATGTTGCACTCTATACTTTTCATATCTTATATTGCTCTGTTGCACCACTACTGAAGCTTAACTTATGTGTGAATTATTTGTTTAGGCTTTGCATTTTAGAAGATTGAAACTAAAGGGTTAGCTGGAGTCACAAGAGACATGGTTAACAATCTGGCAATTTGTGCTGAGAGGGCTATTAGCGACATGTGGATTGGTCTAAACTAGTAATTAACATAGAGTTGTGTGATATCATTAATATGGATCCTAGGTATCATTTTGCTCTTTTATTTATTCATTTCTAAAGTTTATAATGGAAATTGAATTCACATTTGGCATTTTATATACTGAAAGTGTTTGCTAAAATGCTTTAATAACTTAGAAGTGTCTCTTCTATGCTAGCCTTAGTAGCCCACAACCTTATGATCCAAGGCTTAATTTTGTTGCTAAAAAAAAGCACCTTTCTTTGAATTTCTATTTTCTTTCACTATCATGATTTGCTAAGCGGGTGCTAGTTATTTACATTTGTTTTTTTAAGATTTAATTGTTCCCAATATAGCAAAGGATGCATTGAAGACAATTAAGAAGCATTTGAGCAGTAAAACCTAAAAAATTCAAGTTTTAGCTCTTTTTGTCAATATTTCCACTCTTCCAAGTTCTATAGTATACATTTAGATAACTTAGTAAATTTTCTACGTGCTTGGATACAAAGAGATATGGTATAAGCATTTGTCATATTATAGATAGACTATGTAAAAGTCCTGATAATTTCATATTTTGCTACTGTACAAAAATTAGGTGTCAACTGATTCCAATAATGTTGTATACTTGTATTTATACATTTTTGCATGAGAAAACAAAAAACATTGATAATCTTACATGGAAGTTACAATGTTGTATTATTTCATATGAAGGCCCTAGAGATCCTTAGCAAAAATTGTGGTGAACATATATTTCAGCTAATCATTGAGTGGGATATCTTACATGACATGGTTAAGATAATGAAGAAAAAGGCATTTTCCAACTCTTAATACTATCACTTATGTCACTTCTGCTGCTTTCATTTTTTTTCCTTCCTCAGAAAGAATACTTGGTTATTTAGTGCTGCGTTCTTTTAATGTAATTACACAGCCTAACTTAAATGTGAGGAAAAAGATACTGATTTTAATTGATGTGTGACAAGAAGCCTTTGGGGGGGCCCAATGGACATTATCCCCAGTACTATGCAACACATAATGAACTAAAGGTGATTCTTTTGTTACATTTTGATGTTACTTTTTGTGCATGTATATTTTGCAAGTAACGATTTTAATGAATATTGAAAGGTATTAACGTTCCTAATAGTGCACATGGTTTTCCCCCTACTAGTAAACCAAATATCTTATACTTATAATAATTGTATACTAGTTTATTTGTGGATTTAACTATGAATTTTTTAGTTCCATGTAAAATAAAACTTGAGCAGAACTATTCTATCACCATTTAGGTTATGCTATTTAGCTCTGATTTGACACATTGTTATTATTTATCTATATGTATTGTTGTGACTAATTGTAGTATACTAGAGTTGAATTTCCTCCTCGAGAAGAAAATAGTGTATCATTATTCACTCCTCCTTGATTGTAGCCAATTATTTATCCAAGTGTAGATTATAATGATGTTACCATTTAGGCTTTTGTCCAGTCAGATGCTTTTGGTCTTAGATATTATTTGAGTTAAACTTTAAATGCTTCAATTTTGTGATATTATCAATTATGTTCTTATTTTTGGGCATTTCAGACAATGCAAGAAATTAATATAAAGTAGTTCATTTTATAATCTCAGTTATTTTTGAAAGTATCACATAATCTTCACTATAAATGTATTTTGCATGGTTCTTGATGTTCACTTCACATGTTTTAACATAAGTCTCCCTTTTTTTATTTCTTATAATAGTTTTTATCACTTGGATGTACAAAAGATGACAAGATTATTCATCAAGAGTAAGAAATATGTCTTCAATTACTTTACTAAAATGAAGGGAAAAGAAATTTGTCAAATGCATTGACTAAATTTTGAAAATAAGTCTTTAGCTACAACACCCAATCATGATGCTTAAATTATGCTGCTACCTTGCCAGCATTTATGTTATTTAATTAGGTTCTGAATTTCATCCTTCCTTTAAATTCTATTTCTTTTAATGTAGTTACTGCAACTATGTTATCAACATAGTTGGAAAATGCAGTAATGTAGAGTAATTTAATAAAAATATACATCATCGTTGCCTTTTGAAATTTACCTAATGCCATGTGGATATATTTCTACCCATAATTGGTTTAAGCAGAGACCAACTTTAACCAAATGCGTAGAGTGGATAGACATATTCTTGTAGGATGGTGTCCTTGTAACACAAGGTTATTAGCTTTTGCCCAACTGTATGTACTACATGGAGGGTGGGATGAAGTTTAACATTAACAGATGCAACTAGAACTCTGTGAAATGAGGTCAAAGGCATTTTCCAATTAATCTCATGCTTTCACTTGGCATGTGCAGAACACTATTATCCCTCCAAATCTAAAGAGTACACTAACTAAAACTTGTAATAGTAGCGGTTGATAGAAAATAATATGCCTCTTAGTGACCAAACCACCTTAACATTAAATGCAATCGTAGGGGATTGCAATCCTCGCCATTGAAACCACACATGGCATTAGTGGTAGTAGGTGAGCAGGGAATTATTAGGATTAGGTTAAAGGAAGGTCCAAAAAGACCAATTCCATTCCCACCATTGTCTAGGCCCATCACTATTTTAGATTAGTGGCATCCATTCCACAATTAGCCAATGAATCTCTAATTTAGGTCATAAATCTTTCTCCACACATGTGTGATATGCAATGGAATCACATGAGTGATAATTGGTAGTTCAAGTGGCATGTGGACCTTGTACCCTTATGCCATTTTCCATCTTCATTTAAATTAGCGATTAATATTTCCACGTCAAGCTCTCCTCTCAATTGGGTGAATAAACAATAAAGGCTCCCAAAAATCTTGTAATCCAAGAATTAGCCCTTGCTAGGTAAATTTACGGACCTAAAATCTGACAGGCACGACTGCTAAAAGGGATTAGAAGGAAATAACCAATGGTTCTCTATTATCAGTAGATGACATACATTGAAATGGTAACTTTAAATCCTATAAAACCTAACATTAAATGGAGGAAAAATATCAAAAATAGCATGTAATACGTGGCATTCTATATATGTTTCTATCCTTATTCTGGTTAGTGGATGAAAACTTATGTTCAACATCTAAACATCTATATAATAGTTGATACACCGAACTTCGTTGCATAGTACCATCATTTGTGCTCTTTGTGAGGAGTCTAGGCCTCTCCAATAAATGAACCTTGAATCTCCCTCCACCAGATATGGCTATTGCACAAAGAGTAAGGGGAAAAGAAATACAACTAAATGTAACAATTATTCTTAGTAAACATAGCCTAATATGTTATTACCAGGAGATAGAAATCTATATGGTAGAAATCTATGTGGGTGAACATACATTAAAATAAAATGTTAGAGGTCATACAACCCAGAGATACAAAAGGGAAAAAAATAGCAAATATGATCATTCTTGGATCATGTATTTTTTTACATTGGTGGCCAACAACTTCATTTCTACATTAGTTCATTGATACAAGCACATATTACATCACATGTTGATTGACTAGGATGCAGCCTTTTTTCTCTTATTTGATACATTTATATAGTATTTAATACATTGGACTACATGGTATCTCTGTGCCTGCTATTTGCATTAAGTCCAGATTGGTTTACCGATATCAACCTTGGCACCTACTCAACCAGCAACTCTAAGACAATAATCTAATATGTTAAGAGCTACACAAATAACATGTTATCCTTTCAGGTAATGAACTAAGGTATTTATCATCATGTGGTCAATTTGTACTTTGCTCTAAAAGTTATCATTTCACCAAGCTCTTGAATCTTATCACTCAATCTCTGGAGATTCTTCCAATTACACTGCCTATAGGATCAAAATGATAACTGCATATTATGAGGGGTCACATTTAGTTGAAGAAACTTAATCACACATAAAGGAAAGAAGTCAACAAAACCCATCATCCATATATGTTCTTTCAATAAAGAATTCACACATATCATGTGTTTGTCTTTAAATAGAATTAGGTGGCAGATTTCACCTTCTAGTAAATTGAAAAGAGAAAATATAATTACATTATATGTCCATTAATGGAAATTACTACCATGTGTTCATGCATTGGAATGAATCATATTATACAAATCTAACTCTAGATTGGAGCCAGAATTCTTCCTCATGATAGAACTCTACTTAAGAATGAACTGGTTGTATCTTATATCTAAAATCTCTTCATCAAATTTAGGAGAAATATGTGCATAATATTAATACATCAAAGCACGCTTGATCTTCCTTCTTGGACTAGAACCAAAACTAGATAATGGTAAAATAAGAGAACAAGCCATAAAACACTTAGAATTTATTGCATTTTTAGAACTACTTGCCATGGCATAGAAAAGCATAAGTACATAAGACTATATACTATTAGGCAATTGAGCATTAGTAAAAAGCACAAATAAAGAGGAAACTAAGCATGGATAGTGTAAAACTATCAAAGGAAATGCCAAACATACTTTATAATATCACTAAGCAGTAATCATATATACATATTGTATCATCATATAGAGTAAGTAACACACTCTTACTATTGCATCTCTTGGTTTAATTTTAAGAGTGGTGGAAATTCAAGAAGTTTTAAGTTACTTTATTAACCTTTAACATCTGGAGATTTAGTAACTACATCAATCAGTCAACACCTTGAAAAGGATGAAAGATATTTGTTTTTGCACACATCAATCCTTACTTTGTCGTGGCTTCCAAGATCATTATATCCAGGCTTTCTAATATGCTCTGCTAGATCTTCACCTCGTGTCACCTATTGAAACATATGTTCTCAGTTAAATTCAAATGCAGTTAAATTTAGTAACCCATAACATCTTAGATTCCTAGTAAACTAAGAGTGACAAAGTACATGTAGCTGACTTCAAAGTCACAAGGAAACTAAAACCTATATGATAGTGTAAAGGTGGGCTTCAGCCTTTTCTTTCTTTTTTGTGCTTATTTACTACCTGTTCTTTCTTCAGCCTCTCTTGATTTAACTAACACTCTTTCAACAGATGGATTCCTATTTTTGCTCCAAGGTTGCAAACTTTATAAACTTGCTAGGTGTAATTGTTATTTCATAAAACAAAGTTGAAAAGGATCCGACTATTGAAACAGTGTTTGTTAAATAAGGATAGTAGACAAACTAACTTCAAATTAGAGGTGTTTTTAGGGATTTGAAAGAGGTACAACAATTACAAAATAGCATATTGTACAAAAAGCAGCAAGAGAAACACATGTGAATACGAAGAATGAACTCTTGAAAGGCTGAAACTTAAAGAAATTATAATACCCACAGATATCATCACTAAGTTTGATATAGAGCAAGTAATATCTCGTAATATTAGTTCATAAATTTCACACATTCTCATTAAACAAAAAAACCTAAAAAGCTAACCAAATTGAGATTTTGTTCCAACACCACAATTAGAAAAAAGCACCTTAATGACAGGTAGTAGCTATACAATTAGACACTGATTCTTCAATGTCCTCTATGTACAGACAACTACCAGAATAGGACGAAGTATCTTGGTTTAAAAGAATCAATTATAGGATAGGAGACTTGGTTTTTAGATCTCTATCCAAAAATCTAAAGGATGATTCATCATTTGCACATTCCATTAGCTGATTGGTAAACATCTTTTCTATTGTATACTTCTTGGTGATAAAAGTAATATGTCAAAGTCATTTAATACATCCAAATTTAAAAAGCAAGGCTAAAAAAATAGAACATTATCATTTTTTTACACTAACTTTGATAATTCTATGATGCTTATATCAATAGAAGTGCAAATAAGAGTAATGCCATAGAAATACAAGGTCAGGGCAACCATGCACTACTGCATGCACAAAATAATCAAGAAGCTAGCTTATTGTCTCTTATTTTTCCATTTCTCCCTTCACCCTGGAATACCTTTAAAAGACATAAAAATAGTTTTTTAAGAATGCTATGCCTTTTTCTTCACCTTCATAATCGCGTGTATGTTTACTATAAAAACCTTGTAAAATTTCCTTATATTTAACAATATGCATAATAGTAAATATATGAAGAACATTGGTAACCACAAATATATCTTAAAATTACCCCATATTTAAGTTATAGGTTAATTAAACCATTACGGTGATCCAACTATTATTGAGTCTACACACATAACATGCTCAATTGTCCTAAGTTGGATTGACTCTGAGGCTCCGTAGGTTGATCAGTATATCCTTTACTCTAAACTTTGTAAAAAGGATTGAAAATTCTCTATTTCTAGCTTGCCTTCCATGTTCCAATCAAATTTTTCACTAAAGAAACTAGAATCATCTCCATCCTCGGATAAGAAAGGAAAGGCCTAAGTTACATATTAGATCAAATAATTAAGAATAGGACGAGAAGGAAGAAGTCTTCAATCCATCTACCATAGCACACTGTGCAATTTGATTTCAAATGAAAACTTATCATACAATAGGAGGGTCTACACATGGACATGATTTAGAAAGTGACAGGTACTTACCATTTTCAGCATCCTTGCAATGACACAGGTTCTCAAGTTGCCTAAGAATAGAAGAAATAGTATTAAGACAGGAAAAAGAAGATAATAAATTAAATATCAATCCAAGAGACTTTTTTATTGACAACATAGAATAATATGATTTTTAATAGAAGAAGGCTAACTAACATTGACAACGACAAATCAATTTCCACATAAGTTAGAAATAAAAGTAACAATGTTTCAAAATTCACATCTACCATACAAAGATGTTATGGACCACTCATGCTCATATGATCAGAACTTCTGCCTCAAAACTAACAAGCAAACAAATTCAACTTGATATAACACTGCCAGACTAACCAAGTTTCCATGGAGAACATCCAGAACTAAAGTTAACCACATGGAGTGTCTATGCATGGCAACTTTCTTAATATATTCAATACATGATTGAGACGCTGTAAATGATATTAACAAGGAGGAAATAAGCAATCAAAATAAAAAAAAATGAAAATAATTGAAAGCATATTATGATTATGATTCATTAAAATAGATAATACATGATTATATTTGAGCTTGATTACAATTTTGGACCCTTACTGTACAAATTAGTCATATTTGGTTCCTCTTAAATCCATTATTCTATCTAGGTCTTTTTTTTAATATATAAATTAAATTAAAATCTAAATTAGTGACTTCTATAGAATTAAGGACCAAAAACCCTAATTAGCCCAAAGAACTTTAATGGGTTTCCAAGTTGTAGTCATTAGAAGGGAAATTAGTGGAATTCAACTTGCTACGTCAGACAAAGTGTAATCCATGTAACCCACTAATCTGTGAAAGCATCTCTCATTAAAAGATCCATTAATTTCTCTTACGGTGACTACTAATTTGGAGCTCCATATGAGCTCTTGATAAGACATTTAGACTTCAACTTGACTAAAGTAATTAATGAGAACCTAATTTGTCTAATTTGTATATTAAAAAAACCAAAATAAAATGTTATATTCAAGGAAACCTAAATGTGATTAGTATTTTTATAAAAGGTACAAAATTATGATTAGACCTTAAAAAAATAGAATTTGAGGGATAAAATTTAGAACTAATTAAATAAGGATCGAGTTGATATTATAAGTTTACCACTATCATCGACAACTAAAGTAGTGGCTTAGTCTGGCAAAAATTTAGAGCTATACCTTGCATGCAACATGTGTAAGACTTCTAGCCAGACTAGCAACCATCAAGCAAGTATCACTTAGTATACATGTCTCATCAGATTCCATAGCATAATCCAACCAAGGAATTTAATAAGATTGAAAATGGAAAAAAATAAGTCAATACAGGGAATTTCAATAACAACTTACAAAGTTACAATTAAGGTCCTGATAGCTTGTATCTATAAGGACATGAATTCACAAGAGATTGTTTAGTTGATAGAGTATTTTCCCTTCTCATAACAAATACCCCTCTAATTTGAGATATCTGAACATGGTTTAAATTGTTACAAACTAAGTTATATTATCTGAAAAATAGTTATCCAAATTTAACCAAGGCTGCTTAAGGACTAAATAAAGCAAGAATTAGGATGTCAGTAAGGTAGTACTGAGATAAACCACAAAAAAACTAGAGCCCAAGTTTAAGTATATATGCAGACACACAAACATATTTTTAACTCATGGAATGATTGCAAAAAGGAATGGAACATCTTACTGTGAAAACCATAAAGGTAACCATATGCTCAAACTAGAAAATTCCATAAAGAAAAAAAAATATAACAATAGGACATAAGCCTAATAATACAAGGAAGAGGAAACAATGAAACACCAGTATCCCCTACCCAAGTCAACATTTTTTTGTGCCTAATTCAACACTTTGAAGTAAATGGAATTACATTAATCATCAATCCCTTCTCATATGCCTATTGTAATTGAAACAAGTAAAAATAAATTGAAAGAGTAAATTATTTCATCTTCAAAAAATATACAATAGATTAAAGATATTCATGGTTATCCCAACATAATGAGATCCTAAATTATTCATCCAACACTTGCCTTTATAATCAAAGATTTTAGGTCTATCTCACAAGCCTTCAAAACCTAGTTCCTGACTAATAGTAAGATTTCCTAGCTAGCTTCCCAAGTTTTTAAGCAATAAATATTCCTCTGAACTTGACTTTATGAGCTCTAAGCCTAGAAGAACCTGAGTACATAAATAACAAGTATTAATTTTAAAGACAAGTATATTTTTATTGAAATAAAAAGAAAAGGAATAGTATGAAGACTTATACCTTGCAGTTTTCATAAGTCACTTGTATAATTTTCTTATTCAATGCCTTAGAATTATCTTTGCTAAGAAATGAACCTGCTAGTGCTAAGGCTAATCGAAGGACTGTCAACTTAATCCATTTCACACATGACAATGTCAAGTTTTTAAAATGGAAGCTAGTGTTAAGAGCTATTACTTTAATGTACCAGTTCTTCACGGAAATTCCTAAGGAACTTCCTCATTGCATAGACTTTCACCAGTTGCCTGCTGATAAGTTTTGGGAGAAAATGCCATGTCAACCTTATAAAGAAATCTAAACCCTGATGATCATACCAAACATTAACCTAACATTTAATTAAATGTTCAATTTCAACAATAAACAACAAGAGTCTAAAAATTATAGGATAATAAGTGACAATAGTGAACCTAGGTTTGAGTTGCAATAACCCTTGTACCCCCATTAAACTATATCATATTAGATAGGCAGCATCATGCAGGTCATTTAACACTAGTGGACTCTATATGTCAGAGATAACACTTAACACTCAATTACTTAAATAGCATTGCTCATGTTGATACAAATTTATAGTAAGATATTCCTTAAAATATTCTATCAACTTTTTGAGAATGCTAGCCCAATGGTCTTGGACAGATCACTTACCTTCCTCTCTTCACCAATAATAGCTAGTAGAGAACATCCAAACAATTAAGAGTGAGCATATGAGATAGACAAACATATAATACAGTAGTTTTAAGTTGTTGCATCTTATTAAAGGTTTCAAAGATATCAATGCTAGGTTAATGAATGGTGCAAACAATCGTTCACCTAGTATTTATTGTGTTTCTTATAGTTCTCATCATAATGGTCGTGGCTTCAGTGTCTCCCCCCTCTAGTTGGTTCATCCATAAAGATTATTGAAGGATTAGCTATAAGTTTAATTGCAATAGTTAGCCTTTTTCTCTGTTTTGTTAACAACCTAATAATACCTAGAAGTCCTATAATAGCATCTCTCAAATTGTCCAACTCTACCAAATCGATTACTTTATCCACAAAAATTTGAAATTTATTTGTGAAAATTGAGTTAGTCTCTATAAACCACACTTGAAAGGACTTTTAGTCAACTTAAATAAGCAATTTCTATAGTAAAAGTGAACTTCCCCTTTAGTGGGTAGACTCTTTGTATCTGAGCAAAACAAATAAATAAAAGCATAAGGCCGCACAGAAATAAAGATCGATAATAAGGTTTATTGCATAAATGTTAATACTTATATAAATTTGAAAACAGAGGAATATATTTAATAGATAATGCAAAGCAATGCAATACTTTCATACTACCATATTCCATGGCAAAAGGCATGAATAGTTTAGAACTACATTTTCTTCTTCTTTAGATAGATTTAACATAAAATCAAAGGAGGAAACAATAGGGTGGTCAACCGGTAGAAGCAGCACCAACTTAACCTCAATGTGATCATCCAATGCTTAGAAACTCACTAACAATTCAAAGACAACAAAAACCTTAGGCATAGGAATTCTAATAAAGACTTGAACACCCTTAAACCAGCTCACCACAACTAAAGAGCATGAGAATTGAAGACGAATCTTCAAATGCTAGCAATGAAGATAGGGATTAACACCTCTATTGAAAAGCAATAAATAAAGCAGTGGGGTATCAGACTGTACTTCATAAGTATACTGCCATTTTCCATCATTTTCATTTCCCATTCTCCTTCATCTTTCGGCCCCCAATCCCAACTATAATTATATGAACAGTGACTTTTACTGCCTTAATTTAGGGAGATAGATGAGTACAGAGACACGGATGGAAAAGAAAAAGCCATTGTTCGAGAAGCTTACAAAACTAAGGGATAAATCTAATATTTTAATATTTAATAAAAATAATATTTTATAATATAATATTTTCTTATTTATGTTGAGGTAGTAAATGGAAATAAAATAAGTTGAAAGATGAATTCACAATTTTAAGTTAAATAGTGGGAGCAACTTGGTATTAACTTTAGAATTACCACATGTCAGCATTCAATTAGTCCATTTGCCTAGGGTGAGTTACCCATGAACAGGAGTAAGGTATTATAGTCCAACCTTATATTATTTTGGAATCTTAACAGGCAACTTTTTACTTTTAGCCTCTAATCTAAAATTTATTTAACATCTAATGGCTATGATTTCATAGTTTGCCATCTTATCGCTATTACATAGCCAACTCAACGAAGGTTTTAAATCCATATAGGTATCATAAAATGGCTTGAAAGAATATACATTAAGGTTAAATTAAAAATCATATTTAAAATTAATTAAATTATAGAAACAAACCTTGCTCATAGCTCAGTAATTTGGTGGTCAATTTTTATAGTATGTTGGATTAAAATATTAAGATAGGATAATTTAATTATTTTTGTAGAGAAATGATTTTAAAAAAAATTAATATAGGAGGATAGATATCTATGGTAAACAATATTAATTAAGGAAAAATTAGAAATTATATTTAAAATTAATTTAAATAATAAAAACAAACATAACTATCTAGTAGTCGACATTTACAATATGTTTGCATTAAAATACTATAAATATCATGATCTCAACCTACATCGTCATTGGTATGAAGAACAAATGGATTCCCAATTCTCCACTAAACTATATCATACACAACACTTTGTTACTTAAATGTATCATATACTTAGGGTACTTATTCATTCAAATGCATTTAGATGGGAACCCTACACTAAATATACGGGCATAACACATGTATATAATTCCCATTCTAATTCAATTATTTACTTATAGACACACTCTAATGGAAAGCTTATGTATACACTACACAACTACACAAAAAGATGTGCAACTGTTGAAGGTTATGTTCATAATTGAGGTAGAATTAATATCCTACTCAGTTCAATTAGTTAGATTAACATTTAAGTGCAAAAACAAATTAGGTATATTCATAAATTTTAATTAAACAAAAATTTGGATTGATTCATCTAAATTTGGTAAAAAAAATGAATTGGTGTTTCATTCAATTCATTAACTTGTTTTGCCTTTTTTCTAATTTTTATAAGTTTTTGGATTTGAACTAAATACAATTCAAATTGCAAAATAAATAAAAAATTAAAATATAAGGTCTAAAAAAAGAATAGGACTTATGTGATTGTAATTGGAAATGAAGATAAAGTTCTTGTTATTAACCTTTTATTTTAACTAAAATTATGTTAGATCATTTGTTGTATTTTAAAAATACACTTATATTAATTAAGTAAATTTAATTTTTTTATCTCTTGGTATGTATATGTATACTATATAGTATATATACATATAAAAAATATAAAAAAATATGCTCCACCTACTTAAGGTTTTGCCTTTTTTTTTTTACTTAACACTTTCAAATTTTTAACATTTTGCCTTCTTGAACTAGTTTTTATCCAAAATTTAGTAGAAGAGTCATATGCATTGCTTTTAATCTTTACTACATCAAATTTTGACTTAATTTGATGCTTACTTAGAACCAAATAACTTGAAAATATCCTAATTTTATTGAAAATTTATCTTTTACAATTTAGTTCATGATTGTTGAATAGAAAAAGTCGAATAGAGTTTTTGAGGGTAAATTAGTTCTAAGTATGCATTAAATTGAGTAAAAATTTAGGGAAGTAAAAATTACAAATAATGTATAGGAGTTTTTTTTTTGTTAAATTTTACATAAAAATAGTTTAAATGAGTAAAATATTAATGATTTGAAAGCATAAGAAGATGAATTACAATATTTAAAACCACAAGTGGGTTAAGTGAAAAAAGGAGAACTTGATATGCTTCATTTTACACCAAAAATATGTACTCTAACACATAAATAAGGGTGAGTCCAAGTTAAGCATAAGAGAATTAAAGTCAATTGATAAAAATAAAATGTAAACAAGAGGTTTTTCAAAAGCAAATATAAATGCATAATGAAAAAGAATTAAAATAGAGTAAATTAGGATATAAAAACTCAGCTCAAGGAATTTCACTCTCTAATTATAGATTTATCATTAACATCAACAAGATTACTCTTGATTTAATTACTCAGTTATAAATTACCCAAATATCCTGCAATAACACCTATTTGAAATTACAAATTAATCATTGAAGTTTAATTAATTCAAGATTGATGTCAAATCCTAATTAACTAGCCAAAGCAAATCAATTCATGAATAACCAAGACTAAATTAACATCTTACATATGAAAAATTATCAATTTATGCTTTAATTTTCTTATACATTAATAATTTTACATGTGAAAATTAAACACATAATTGTTACTAATTATGACAAACAACAACAAACAAACATGTGAGAATTAATTGCAATTAATCATATACTAACAAATTATCAAAAGTAAGTAATTAACAAGCCTAATTAGCCAATCACCCAAAACAATCACAAACAAGAGTAAAATAGAGAAATAACAAATAAATGAATCGAGAATAAATTAAATTAAATCAAAGTCTCAAAATCCAAACAAAAGTTGGAGTGCTAATCTCTCAAATAAACAAGAAAAATTAGCCACTCATGGTAGTTTGTAAGAGAAAAACAAGAAGAAGAGTGTTTGCTATTTAGAATAAAATGTATTGCCTTTAGACAAAAAGAAAAAAATTCTCTTAAATATGATCTCTTAAGTTAGAAAAATCTAATAGGTCAAGTAAATATACCTTATAAGGTTACAAAAATGGGGCCTTACATAAATTGGAAACCTATAACCTATTTTACAAGTTAAATTACTAATAGTGTCAATTGTAGTAAATTTTTATGGTTCAAGTTCTAACTTAAGTTTGACTACCAAAATGATATAGTTTCATTAATCCATAATATGAGAATTATTAAGTTAGGTCTTATCTAACTTTGGGTATTTATTTTACTTTAACTAAATTCCTAGAGCTCTAGAAATAGCTTAAAAATATTGATTGCATCACTTAGGGGAAAAAATAAAGCTTCATTTTCATGAGCAAGTATGACCCTCTAAATATGCAAATTAGGCTTTGGCCAAAACGTTAAAGCTTTAGATCTTCGTTTTCACTTTCCAATAACATAAAGACTACCCAATTTAGACCTCTAAAATTCAAGATATAATAAAAAATCTAAAATAATGTAAAAATGTAATATTAATTGAATAATTCCATAATATTGCAAAATCATAACCTAATCACAAAACTAGACTAATTTCATTAAATTAAGCATATGTAATCCTGTAAGAAACATAAAATAAAGGAAAATAATATAGATAATATCTTACATATCAAATTCCTCCTACACTTAACTTTACATAACCTTGAGCAAACATAACTTTATTGAAGACTTTTCTTACAAGCCATAAGTTATTAAAAACTAAAAAAAAATAAGTGACTAACCTTACAATGACTTTAATATCACAAAATTCACAAGGAAAAGGATAATCAAAGCCATTAAGAATCATAACACATTATGAGTAGAAATCTTGACAAACCCAAAATTAATCAACATAACAACCTTATTTAAAAAGGATAGATCATATTGGTAATTTTCACAAAATTCACTCTCCATCTCTGAAGTGTTTTAAGTTAATGTTTCACTCAAATTCATTTTATGAAATTTTCATATCATATGCTTGCTTATCATCTAGTTTTCATTACTTAAATCATATTCACACATAAATCAAAAAGACTTTCTTGAAGGTTGTAATAGGGTTAGGGAAAAAAAGAAAGAAAAATAAAGATGTAAAAAAGGAAAAATCAAAGAAATGAAAAGAGAACTTGAAACATAGATATATGAGAAAATTATAAAACATTACAACTTAATATAATAACCCAAATTATAATTCCAAATACTCATCAATATTTTTCTTTTTCATTTCTTTTCTACTTCTTTTTGCCTTGTTATTTCTTTTTCTACTTTTTTACTTTTTCTTTTCAACTTTTTTGATAATTTTTTGATTTTTTTTTGTTTTCAACTAAACCTTGACATTGAAATTGATGATGTATAACATCCATATATACACTATATTTATTCAAAAACCCATCTCACAAAGATTTCAAATGCTCTATTAATCCTTGAGGTTAGGTAAAGATATTATTTTTCTTTAGAAAACATCTTGATAGGCTAAACAACAAATAAAAGGTAATTAGGCTAAAAAAGGCTTAATAAAGATAATCTTTCAAGGTTGGTTATTTGGCATTAGCTCAAATAAAAAATATCTTTATCATATTTGTGCATACATATGCAAAGTTAATATAAAAGAATCAAAGTAAGTTCTAAAGAAATAAATCATAGAAAAACATCATACATAAGAAGAAAAGAGAATGTCATAAATTTTCAACAAAGACTCAATATTTCATAAGGGAAGACATACTACAAAAAAAAAATTAATCCAATAATTTAAAATCCACTACTATACTAATCAATTTCAAGAAGCAAGACAATTTATTCAATCATATTATAAAACCATCAGACTCTTATTAGTTCTTACTCATGAAAATGGCAAATTCTCAATTAATGAAAAATAACTAAAATGACTTAAAAATACTAAAAAAATAAGGAAACACACCTTTTTTACTTTTTATTTTTTTATTTTTTTTCAAAATTAACAGTGTTAAAAGAAAAAAAATCGCAAAAGTCTTCCTATAATTAAATCTTTCATTGTCCTTAATGTAAAGTGTATCATTATCAAGAAAACTTATGCACAAATAAAATAAAAGAGATGGGAAAGAAAGTAAAAATCTAAAAACACTTGGTATGCCTCTTAAAAAGTACTTTTCTTTAATGTTATTAACTAGACATAAGTTACTTCATTTCAACCAAGATCTAAGTTAAGAATAACTATTTCCTTTACCTTGAAAACTCTAACTTTCATGTGGTTTAGTAAGAGGGTCATTGTAAATTAAGACTATTTAGCATAATTTCTCCAAGTTTTATCCTCAAACCATTATTTCTTGTAAGCTTAGAATTATCTTGCATAATGAATTCAATAGGATCCGTAAAATAACTAGAATAATTACTAGAAAAGCATTATTTTTAGCTAAAAATTAATTTTTTACTATGTGAGCAAAATTAGAAGCAATAAAATCATAATTAGTAAGATCAAATATGGTATAATCAAAACTAGCAAAATAAAAAAATAATGGAATGAGGAACATCATGCAATGAAAGCTAAAAAATATCAAAGAAAGACACAAAATTATCAATAAAATATTGTATGACCTAAAAAATGTTAAACTTAACTATTATACTATCAAATTCCATGGTTGATATTCCATCTTGAACATTAGTCAGAATTTTTACTATTTTCAAAAAATGCCTGCTAAGAATGATTAGGGAAAGAACTTTACATGTCTCATTTTCTATTTTCAAAATGTAAAAATCAATTGGAAAAAATCAATTCATCAACTTGCACTAAAACATTCTCAAGAAAAATCAAGGGGTAAATATTAAATCTATTTTCTAATTGGACGGTGATGCTTGTTTATTTTAAAGGTCTTAATTTCAAAGTAGTATAAATAGAAAAAGGCATAATATTAATTGAAGCTTCCAAGTTTAGTATAGCATGCTTAGTTCTAGTTTGCCCTAGAACATACATAATGGTAAATGTTCTTGGATCTTAGCATTTTTTTGGCAATTTTCTTTGAATAATGACAGACATATTCTCCACCATACTTACTTTTTCATCACCACTTAATTTTCTTTTATTAGTATGTAAATTTTTCAAAAATTTAACATACCTTGGAATCTATTTCTTCAAGTTTAACAAAGTTATGTTAACTTCTACCTTTTAAGAGTATCCAAAATCTATTCTTTTATCATCAATTTTCTTTAGTTTATTAATTTTTCTTGGAAAAAGAAGAAAGATATGAAAATCAATGGAAGGTGAAGGCTTAGGATTAGAATGTACTTCACTTTTACCATGTTCTATTTCCTTTTTTGGTTGACCTTTCTAGCTCTTTTTATCCTTTAGTTAATGGATTTCTTGTAGTTCAAGAGGTGGATGGAGCTTGGTATGTCTAAGTAATACAACATTAACAGCTTCTTTATTCATTGCATTGATGATTGACTGTGATGGATATTTATTAATAGAACTTTATCCTTCTAATTTTCTTACTAAGGTAGCAAGTTGACTGATCTGGTATTCAATATTCTTGATGCTTAATCTAGTTTCATGATTGAATTATTATTTACTATTTTTAGCTTCCTACTAAAGTTGTTTTATAGAATTTCTAGTTTTCTATTGAAATTGCATAGTATTAGTAACTAAAGTCTTTATGAGATATTCTAATGGTGAATTATTTTTAGGAGAATAGGGTTGAATTCTATTATATGCAACAAGATACTAATCTTGGCTAGAAGTATTGCCATATCTAAGATTTGGGTGATCTTTCCAACTAGGATTTTTTTAATTGAGAAAAACAATCACTTTTATGTTAGAACTATCCTTGAAATCTTTTTATGGCATTGGTTTATTGAGTGGAATCATCATCTTATAGAGTTAGACATATATTAGTAGTGTGTCTAGCATTGGAATAGATACTAATAATTTTTCTATTTTTGCTTGAGTTACAGTTACAATTAATTTTTAAGCTAAAGAAGTTAAGTCTACTTGTTACCTTTCAACACTGGATGTGCAAATTTTATTAACTCTCTTGACTACAAAATCTTACTTACTACTAAATTATTGAGAACTAGCAATCATATTAGAAATCAAATCCTAAACAACATCAGGATTTTGTCAATTAGTGCACCCTCACTAGCAGTATCAATTATGCTTTTGTCTATGGGTAAGAGTCTTTCATAAAGATATTGGATTAGCAACTAATATAGGATTTAATCATAAGGATAACTGACACACAACCTATTCAATTTTTCCTAGTACTCATACAAACTTTCCCTTTTAAACCATTAAATGCCATAAATCTCTTTCTTTATATTTGCTACACAAGAGGCAGGGAAATATTTCTCTAAGAAAACTCTGTTCATGTCATGCTAGGCATTAATGGTGCCAAAAGGAAGGTCATAGAGCTAATTCTTGGCTAAGTTAGCTAAAAAATTGGAAAAGCTATCAGTTTGATATCTTTTTTTAGTATGCCTTAAGGATTAATGTTGCTACATACTGCAAAGAACTCCTTCAAATGCTTATGAGGATTTTATTCTATAGGACCATAAAAAATGGGCAACAAATGTAGTAAACTAGATTTTAATTCAAAATAAGTAACATTAGGAGTAGCAAGTTCCTTTAAAATCTTGTTATTTTTTATTAACAGCCATGTTTTCAACATTTAACCTATGTTTTCTTCTTGATTCATGTAAAGTTCTCTCAATTTTAGGATCACAACTTAATATGACATCATAAAAGGACCTAGTCATGCATTAAAAATAACTAAAACTAAGTAAAATGATATAATTCACGAAAAATTAGTAAACTACTAAAATATTGCAAAAATAAAGAAAAATGGAAAAAAAGCAAATGATATTTTTAGCTAAAAAAATGGGATAACACTTAGCATAAGTGGGCATGTTGATTAAAAGTTAAAAAAATTTGGATCATTAAGTTTCATCTTCTAATTCCATTGAAAATTTTACTAGTTACCACTACCGAAAAACTTTAAAAACACTAAAAACTAAGTAGAAAAAGGTTTAAATTTGGAGAATTATTTGAAAACTAACTAACTAGTCCCTTGTAACAAGTTCAAAATTTTGATGTGTATAATTTCACACCAAAAATTATTACTAAACTTACATTAACATGTAGATAAAGGTGAGTTCAAGTTGAACTCAAGAGAATAGAAGTCAATCGATGAAAATAGAATGTAAAAAAGGGGTTTCCAATTGTTGGGAATTCGGATTATCACATGCAGCGGAATTTTAAATTTTGATCCGAATTCTACCTAGGATCCATGCAAAAAGCATAAGTCAATAATTAGGGTTTTACCTATTGGGCACTCGTGTTTCGACTGATCAAAATTTGAGAGCGGATGAATCAAATGCCAGCCGGAAGGTACGACGTCTCTACGGTATCCACACGGAGTGAACAACGACCTCTCACCCTCCACGCGTCTGCTAGGATGCGTTTTTCTCTCTAAGAATTAGGATTGGATGTTTTCTGAGTGATTTAGGGTTTATATGGAAGCTTAAAACGTGATTATTAAGTGCTGCCCTCAAGTCCCTTTTTATAGAACTTAGGCAAGCCATAATCCTAGTCCTACTAGGATAATGCTTCTAAAATCCTAATCACACTTAACAACTCATCTTATCCTTATCCTAGAGATAATGGGAAGAGATAAGACTTATCTATTAATTATCTAATATTAGATAATGATATTATCTCATAATATAAATATCTTAATATTAGATAATTGCATATAGTTATCAAATATCAAAATAATATTATCTCATAATATATTTATCTAATATCTGATAAGATAATTACTTGATATTACTTTAATATCAAATAATATCACATAATATATATATATATATGCACGAAAATAAGTCCAATTAATTGGATATTAATATAATTAAAGTCCAATTAATTATTATCTTATTCCTACTCCTTTTGTGTGACCCTGTAGGTTCTTACTACGTTGACAATGACTTATTATTGAGCCATAGACAACGAGCCGTATCTAGCAATACATCACTGCCACTCAAGTAGTAAGAATGTTTGTGATTCGACATCCACCTAATACATGATCAACGTTTTACATCATAACCCTTTTGTAATAATATCCAAATTGAACTAGAGGCATGGAATGTGTCATCCTCGTCAATGTTCAATTTATATTTCTTGATACTGAGTAGACTTAAAATAAATAATTAATATCACATATTAATTCAACTGAGCATGGCCATGCATTTCTAAGTCTCACTCAATCAAGGGGCCCAAGAATATTTCTCTTTTATACAAGAGTAACAAAATCCCATTTACATCACTCACTTCCCTCTGCATGATTTATGACACACCCAATCAATGCCCTACTTGTCACCTGATTAAAGGTGACATAGGACAATATTAAAGTGAGTAATTCCTCATGTAGGGAATCGTAGTGACTTCAGGTCAAAGGTTTATGCGTAGTTGTGATCATATGAGAATAACTTATGACATGTTTATCCATGCAATATTCTCATACTGGGTCAGTCCAGTACATTGTTCACTAGCAATGTACTCATGTATTGACTTGATATCACATATCCATGATTCGTAATCATCAGTCACTATACATGCTAGTCTCGATGTATTATTACTATCCTTTTTCATAATAACACTTGACTAGGGGCATTTTAGGAATAGCAAAGCTATTCCAAGGATAATTATTATATTAAGTTATAAATTGCGCATAATAATAATAAAAATAAAATATAATAATTAAATTGCCTAAAATAAAATATAATACATTGTGTATAACTCTAATCATCTTATATGATTGGTTCTAGGACACACACCAACACCAATAGCATATTTAAATGCACAATGAAATAAAATTAAAATAAAGTAAAACAAGATATAAAAAATTAATTTAAATAGTTTTACACTCCAATTACAAATTTATCATTGATATCAACAAAATTACTCCTAATTCAACTACTCAGTTATGGAATACCCAAATGCCCTGTAGTAACTCTTAATGAATAATACAAGTTAATTACCTCATACTAACTAATTTAAGATTAACTCCAATCCTTAATTAACTAGTAAAAGCAAATTAATTCATGAATAATCAATATTAAACCAATAATCTTATACCTTAAAAACTACTAATTTATCCTCCAATTCTCCTAGGTATTAATAATTTTACATATGAAAATGAAATACATAATTGCAATTGATTATAATTGAAAATAACTAACCTATATATGAAAATTGATTACAATCAATTATATAGCTATAGATTATTAAGAGTAACTAACTAATAAGCCTAATTAGCCAATCACATAAAATAATCATAAACAAAAGTTGAACAAAAAAAATAAGAGATAGATGAATTAAGAGTAAATTAAATTAAATAAAATTCTCAAAATATAAACAAAGATTAGAGTGTTAATCCCTTAAATAGACAAAAAGAATTAGCCATTCTTGGTGGTTGTAAGAGAAAAATAAAAAGAAAAGTGTTTGCATTCTAAAATAGAATATATTGCATTTGGAGGTACAATACTCTATTAAATATGATATCTTAAACTTGAAAACCTAATATGCTTCCTAAGGTTGCAAGAAATAGGGCCTTACATAAATTGGAAGCCTATAGCCTTTTGCAAATTAAATTATTAATAATGTTTGCAATAGTAAATTTTCCTAATTTAGCTCCTATCCCAAGTTTTACTACTATAAAATGGTGTAGTTTTATTAATTCCTAAACATGAAAGTTATTGATCTAGGTTTTATTTGACTTTGGGGTGATAGTTTTGCCTCAATTGGACTTCTGAAACTTTAGATATAGCTTAAAAATTGTGATTGGATCAAATGAGATAGAAAAAAACTTCATCTTCATGATCGAATTTGACCCTCCAAACATGTGAATTAGGCTTTAGCCAAAATAAAAACATTTTAGATCTTCCTTTTATTTTTTTAACAATAAAAAATTACTAATTTGGACTTTCAAAACTCAAATTATAGCAAAAAACTTAAAATAGTATAAAAATCTAGTATTAACTAAATAATTTTAAAATATTATAAAATCATAACCTAGTCATAAAACAAGACCAATTTCATTAAATTGAGTATATGTAATCCGATAAGAGACATAAAATGAAAAAAAATAATGTAGATAATATCTTGCACATCAAAACTTTCAAGTCAATAAAGTGTACTTTTTTGAAAATATATCAATCAATTCAACTATCTCATTTGACTAATTGAACTAGTTTGACATTGACCCAATTATCTTATTAAGTTAATGGTTAGGTTGAGTTTTAAACATTGGGTGGAACATATGGCTTCCAAATGGACTACAGACAATGGTAGAAGGGGAGTTTACAAATATCATGCATGTCAAATGCCATTTTTGTACTATTATAATGTCATGAGCACTAATATAGATAGATTTTTATTTTATTTTTTTACTTACTTGTTAAGAGTATTTATTTTATATTTAATTAATTTATTTATTAGAGTTATTATCAATCTTTTGTTAAGGTGTGATTGACCACCTAAAATATTCAACTAATTATAACAATCTTGTTAAGTATATCAGAATTAATAAATTTAAGCTTACATATCAAATTTAGGAATTGGAAAGGTTTGGTTATATGTAAGAAAGGTACTAGCACTCTTACAATATCCATCTAATAGACAATACTAACAAATTATATATTATTTGATTAACTAATTTTCTAAACTTCCTCTTTAATTTATTTGTATTAAGTCTTATCATCATAAATATTAAAAAAATAGAATTTAAAAAAAATGTAAATATCTTAGTGATATAATAGTAAAAATAAATATTTAACAGAAACATATTTTTATATATTATGTCATTCTCAAAAAGCTTCCCTAAATTCCTTCAAAAGATACTAGCTATTATATTCCCCTTGATTAAATTAGGAAAGAATGAAAATTTAAAATTTTATATTGATAGTACAGATGATACAATCAAATTTAATTATACATAACCCAAAGTGTTACAAGTAAAGTAGAATTTAAAGAAAAAGAAGTGAACTGCACAAACAACAACAACAATTTTAACAATAATTAACATAAACATATTTATTTAATAATTATATTTTTATGAAGAACTTCCTCAAATTACTCGAAAGAAGCTAATTTTATCCACCCTAATTAAAATTGGAAGTGAACAATAATTTATCGTGAATGCATATCCTTTGAATACTAATACAATAGTAAGTGCTTGAAAAAAATAATAATAATGAAAATAAAAATAATAATTGCAAAATTAAATTGGTAACAAAAAGATAATAATAATAGTTAAAAATATAATTATTTTTTAGTAATTATATTTTCCATAAAAAACTTCATCAAATCACTCAAAGGAAGCCAAATTAATCTTTTCAATTAAATTGTAAGAGAACAAATTTTCAAATTATTTTATTATTAGTACATAATTTATAATAATAATATTAATTATAATAATATCGAGTGTTATGCACAAGTGATGAAAAAAGAATATAAAATTACACTAGCAAGAATAATAATGATGATGTAGTAATAAATATAGTAGTAATAATAATAATAATAACAAAAATAATGATAACAAAAAATTGTTTATTAATTATATATATTTTTTGTGAATGGCTTCCATAAATTACTCAAAAGAAATTATTTTTTATTCTCCCTAATTAAACTAGAAGAGAATATTTTAAAATGATAAATGATCCATTCACATAATATTAATTAACATATAAAAATAAAAAATAATATTAATAATAATTATAATAACAAAAATAATAGTATAAAAATAATAAACTCATAAAAATTTAATAATCTTATTTATTAATTATATTTGTTGTGAAGAGCTTTCTCAAGTTACTCAAAAGGAGCTATTTTTATCCTCTCCAATTAAAATGTTAGATTATTAATACACAATCTGTTTATAAAAGTCGTAAAATTAAATTATGTATAAAATAGACTTAAGTTATCATTAGAGAGAGAGAGAGGCTTAAGCCAAGTAAATATATCTAAGCGCCTACTTCCTTATCTCAAAAAAATAGGATCAAAGCTTTCATATTTAACATGTGTGTATGATAAAATAGAAAAGAAGAAAAAAAATATATTAGCATAACTTAAAAAAATTCTAATGAAATAAAGAAAATAAATCACCTTTCTTCGCATGAAAATATAGGTGTTTGTGTTATATCATGAGACTCGTGCTTTTTATTCCACCATACACAAGATTGGAAATGAATTGAACCAACTGATGAACTACTCATAATTTAATTCGATAATGAGCTTGAAGAATCAAGTTTATGAATCAAGCAAGTCAAATTTGAACTAAAATATTAAACTCATTTCATAAATAAACCAAACTTAATTTTTGATGTGTTCAAGTTGTTTGATTCATAATCCAACTTGAAAATTATATATTATTTAAATAATTTGTATATTATTAGTATAATCAAGTAAAATATTGACAATATATCTAGTACAAAATCCAAAAATAAAAATTTTATACTACTATGTATATATATATTGTACATTTCAACTTTTTAATGCATTGTGTACAGTTATAGTAATATGCTAAATATTAATACGCTTTTTTTTTTGGTAGATTACAAGGACTTAAGCCCAATATGTTACATATAATTTACTAATTTGTAAACACGCCTTTTCAATAGATTGATTCATGAAAGGCCCATATTTATTTAGGTCAAGTGTTGAAATTCAGAGGCCCCAAGAGCCATTCTATTGCACGGTGCCGTTATTGTCTTTGAATCTCATGTTCTTCACAATTAATTACCGGTAGGTAAGAGAATTCTAAGATTTCTCTCTTGTATTGTTCATTATATTTCTGCTCAGAACCTTTGGCTTGTATCGAATGGGAAATTTGTCTCCATTCGTGGTTTTCTTCATGATTCTTACGTTGGTTATTGTTTCTCAAACCCCACCTGGCAAAGCACCGTGAAGTGCCACCAAACTTCACAAAACATTGCCGACTGCAATCTATGTCAGTTGTGCTAGATGAATTTTCGAGCCGAAGCGAGTCCTTTCCGAGTTTAAACCGAGTCAAATACAAGCTTAAAACATAACTCGATTCGAAATGAAACGAGTTTCCAATTTGAACCATTTTAGTCGAATAGAGCCGATCTGAGTTGTAACTCGACTCGGTTCCGATCAAATCCACCCCTAACGATGTATGATTTTAGTGGATTTGCCAAAAATAACTAACCTAATCCTATTGTACTAATTCATCAAATAAAATTTGTATGTTTAATTAGTCTTAGGTCGAATTGTTATAGGGTCAATTCTAAGGCAGTTTCAAGTGGATTTTATAATTTATTATTATTATATCATTAGTTAAATAAAATTAATCTTAATATTATTATTATAATCCTTATTATTGTCATAATATAATTATATTTTATTATTATCATTTAAAAATTTACATTATTATTATTGGGTATAATTTAAATAATAAGAAAATAAATTAATTCATAATATTTTTCATTGTAAAAAACCTTCTAATTAGATAATTAAATATCACAAGATTTAATTTAAAAAAATTATACTATTAACTTAGATAGTAACTAAATTTACAATATATATGAATATATCACTATTTTATTATAATACTAACAATTTATTAATCTATTTAATGTATTTATTTAGTTATAATAATTATTTTGTGTAATTCTTTGTTAGTTTTATGGAAATAATTTAATTTTTCACATAATTTTTATTATTTTTTAATTTTAATGTAATTATATATTTTTATAAATTTATATAATATATGTTGATAATATTAAATATATAAATTTATTTATTTTAATCTTAAAAATTATTTAGTATTTCTCATATATATTGATAGTGTATATATATATACATATATACAGATACATACATACACATAGTAATAGATTAATTATTTATTATCAATTCTATTTCATTATCCTATCAAATTAACCAATTTTAATCCTTTAATGGATTAGGCTACAATTTTATTTTTTATACTAGTCTCAATCCCATAACAAGCAAAATTAACATCACTAGATCTCATTGAATGTTTTACTCATAACTAAGAAGAGCCAATATCATGTTTACCTATTGTCACAAGTTAGCAGTTATGGTAGTTTGATAAGTAAATGTGCTAAATTAATAGAAGATTTGATGAAAAAATCTAACATGTTGTAGAAGTCCTGTGGCTAAAATTTAGGATCAATCAGCTAGTATACTATTTTTCTGAATTTTCCCAATTTTGGGAATATTTTGGTCATTTTGATATGGTTCAAGAATTCAGAGAAGTTTAAGAAGCCTATATTTTTTATCCTTACATTTTTATCTTCATATCGATTGATTTTTATGTGAATTGGACCCCCAAAACTTTAAGAAAAGGCCTTATGATAATTTAGAAAAAAGTATGTTTATTTTTTATAGGAGAGCTTTTGCTTAAAATACTTCTTAACAGAGTGGAGCTTTAGGAAGGTTTGATAGTGCATTTGGATACTGAGTTAAGTACAAGATTATGATAACTTGTGGTCTCTTACACACTTAAAATTATGAAATAAGACATATATTAAGTAAATAAAGTGTCCCTTTCTTTATTCAATTGTCCTTTTCGGTCTGTTGTGCTCAGAGGCTTTATGTGTGGAAGGATCTTATAGTTTGATATACGTTGGCACTTTGGTGATATTTAATTATGACTTGTAGACTTATGTGTTTCACTATCTTTTCTAAGAGCACTATGTGTGGGTTTTGGTGGGAAAGCTAATATATTTGCTAAGAGTAGCAAGCATATATCGCATAATTTTAACTAGAAAGTTATCAACTATCACATTTGATTTTAGAGCTCAATTTATGCTAAAGAGCATTGGGTAGATTACAAATGGTTTAAATATGACTTGTCCATTACTATATGAGGAATGTGCGAAACTATCATTCTTACAAACTCAGTAGTGTCATTGCTAGAGACTTGATCAAAAGGTGAAAGAGATTTGATTGGCTTGAAAAACTAATGTCTGGGAAAATGGTGTATTCAAGTGACCATGGATTGGTGTATCGAGTTCAAGCATTTGTGCCAGAGGGTTATGTTACTTGCTTGTATTTGCAAAAAGTTAGTTATGCACTCATTCATAATAGTGTCATCGAAGGATACAAACCACCATCCAAAAAGGACAAGTGAATTAACGGCTTATCCAAGTAGGAGAATCCTTGGTCTTGTCAGAAGGCTTAACTGTTAGTTGAAGGATCAATGAAGCTACAGGTTAAAAACCTTGATCGTGTAGAAATGCATGGCCATAGTTGGAGGGCATGAGTGGATTGCTTTAGAAGGATTAGTCCAAAATCATAGTCCAAAGGGATCATTTGTGTTGCTCGCGGAGGCATAACCAAAGGATTAAGCAAAGACTCAAAGGAATCAATGCTATGTGTATGATCTGTGGGTTGGATAGAGTAAGTACAATCTTTGCATATAATTCTTTGATGTAGTGAGGTAGGTTATATAGTTACTTTGTGAAGTGGCAATAATGACTCAAAGCAGTGGTAACAAACTAGCACTATATAGTTGCATGGTTAAGAGACTTTATGGCAATGACTATAAGTTTACATTTGCTTATACAAAGGTAAAGTAGGTTTTGAGCTAAAGTGAAAGATGCTTTATGCTCAACCCATTTCAAAGTAGGGGAACCATTAAAAGATATGCTTAAAGAAGTCGTCAGAGAATGCATCATAGGAGGGATCATAAGCAGTATGATGCTAAAGAGTATTAACTCTGAGAGTAGGCTCTGATAGCTAATAAGATTTCAGAGAGTATTAATTTAGATATGATTATAGGATTCAATCAAGTGTAAAAGTGACATTGCAAAGTGTCATGAATTAATCAAAAGTAAACAAGCAGACTTGGGAGCAAGGTTATAAGGCATTTGTATAGATCAAGCGTAACTCTTGTCTCTTGCATTGGTGGTATGCGACATTAGGTGCAAGACACATATTAGTAAGTAATTCAAAGTGCTAAGCATTGTTTATAAGTTAAAAAGGTATCAGACATTTTTGCTGTGGAGGTGGCATCCATGTGAGTCATAGAGGCAATAAGCATAAAGTTGCAGAGGTAAGTACCTATCGAACAAGTTATAGAGGTAACAAATTCAAGAAAACTAATAGGTAAGCAACATTAAAAGGCATCAAGATGTTTTGAAAAAAAGACTACAAAGATAGTCCTTTGAGAAATTTATGGAAGGTATATTTAGCTAAAAGAATATCAATATTATGAAGGCAACAACCTAAATTCTAGATGCAGGAATATTCATAGTACTCAAAGAGATAGGCTTGAGTTGTTGAGGTAGTAACTTAGAGAAGTAGGCTGAAGACCACTATGAAAATTTGAAAGAGTAAGTAAATTTTTTATAAAGTTATATCAAATTGAGGTGTTAATGAGAATATTGAAATTTAAAGTGGGGGACAATGTCACAAGTTAGTAGTTATGACAGTTTAATAGGCAAACGTGCTTGAATTAAGATTAGGCATAGTGAAAAAATCTAACATGTTATGAAGGTCTTATTGCTAAAATTTAGGATTAATTTGGCTAATGTATTACTTTTTTTATTTTCCTAAGTTTGATGGTATTTTAATCATTTTTGTATGGTTCATCTTTGTGTTTGTTAGTTTTCATGTGAATTGAACATCTGGAGCTTTAAGAAAAAACCTTATGATAGTTCAAAAAAAGTATGTTTACTCCTAGTAGGAAGGCTTTTGCTCAAAATACTCTTTAAATAGGTGAAGTGTCAAGAAAGCTTGGTGGGGCACCTGGATATTGAGCTAAGGATGAAAGTGTTTTGACTTATGATCATCCTCTATACAATCTCCTACACATTCAAAATTATGGAATGACTCATATATCAAGCATACAGAATGTCCCTCTCCCTATTCAATTGTTCTTTTCAATCCATTGTGCCTAAAGGTTTCATGTATGAAAAGATCTTATAGTTTAGTATGCATAAGTGCTTCAGTAACATTTGATTGTGACTTATGGATTTGTGAGTTCCATTATTGTTTCCAAAAGTGCCACGAGTGTGTTTTAATAGGAAGGTTGGCATATTCACCAAGAGTGATAAACATGTGCTACACAATTTTGGCTAGAGAGTTACTAATTCATAACATTATGTAAACAATTAAGCCAAAGTCTGACTTTTCTTCTTTTATACCTTCAGATTCCATCCTTCTCATATATATAGCCAATACTTTAATGCACTTTACCTTTCTTATCATTTTCCATTTTTCCTTCTCAAGCAATTATGGATTTATAGGTTTTAAGCCTATAAGATTGTTTGCTCCTTACTTTACAAATGTAGATGAATGCATATCTTTTCTTATTAGTAAACAAATTTTAATTTTTTTCTTCATATATTTAATTGATTTTGTATATTCTATTATTAGTAAAACACCTTCAATGAACAAGCTATTTCAATAGGCAAAATCTTATTACTAATACCATTATTGTTATTATATATCTTCATAAATAAGGCCCTTAACAAGAGAAATTTCTCTCATTCAGTGATGCAATAACTAAAAATGAGTATATTATGTTAAAGCTTTCTTTTTATTCAACATTTATCATTTAACTCCTTTTTCAAGTTGAAACTCTACCGAAGTGTTGCCAAGTGAAAAAGAATGTAATGAAGGAATAAAAAAAAAGAATCTTACTTGGATCTAATGACTTTTATATAAAAATAATAAATAAGCTTTGGCACCAGTAATCTATGGTATATGAAGAAGATTATTTACCTTAGGTTTTTTACCTTTTCTTTATCTCTCCGCCCGATGCTTTTGTTAGATATCTCCTATTTATTTCTTATCTCACTATTTAATTTTTCCTCTTCTCTTTAGAAATCATTGTTTGTCTCTTAACAGAACATCTCTTTGCTCGTAGATTATTTTGTCATCATCCTTTTTTTTATATGTAAATAAGGCTCTTGCAATTTAAAGAAGAAATCACCACTTTACCAACCAACCAAATTCATTCATGCAATCAAGTTAAATTATTTTCTATTATTTTATATTTTATTTACTTTTTTTATCTATCTATAGCTGAAAGTGGCAAGTTGTAATGTTATTATATTTTCTAGTTTCTTGTATTAATTTACAATGGATGGAATTAGCGGGTGAAACAAAAAAAGGTGCTTACTTAACCATATTGTTTATGAAAATTGCTTGTTTTATTATATAATACTTAATTTTTATGTGTGATGAAAGTTTAATAAGAGGAAAAAATAAAAAAAAATGAATAACTGAAAAATGCTACCAAACAAGGGTAAAAAAGCTAAAAAAATAGTTTTTAAACTCTATTTCGTACAAATAACTGATAAATCAGCTGATAATTAATAATTCAATTAGTAGTTGATAAGTTAGCTAATGATTGATAACTAATAACTGATAAACTAACTAATTGTATAAAAAATATTTTACAAAATTAGCTATTGAATTAGCAAAAATTACAAATAACATTAAAGAATAAATTAATAAATAGATATATAATTAAGAAGTTTAAAATAAAAATATAATATTTAATATATAATTAATTATATTTTATAAAATTATTTATTTACATACATATTTTTATATATTTATAATTTAAAATTAGGATATAATTAGGTTAAAATTAAGTTAATTATATTTTATAAAAATAATATTTAAATTTATGTTATAAAGGATGTAAGTTGTAAATTAATAAAAAAATAAGGATAAATTTGAAGAAAAATTGAAAAGGCAGTAGATTATAAGTTATAATTCATTTTATATAATTTATTAAATTAAAATTTATTTTTTTCAATAAGTTATTATAAGAAACATCTCTAAAAGTTAACTTATAACTTATTAATCAAATTAATAAATTATAAGTTAACTTATTTATTATACGAAAAGAAGTCTTTACTAGTGGACAAGTTAAAAAGCAATGGCTCAATCATAACTAAAACATATCATATGTATTGTGACTTTCACAGCTTTATTTCACATTATTTTCTTATTAATGCAGGAACACAATGTCACTTTTTACATAAATATGTAAACTAGTTAAATAATAATAAAATAAGTAATAGAGATAATAAAAATAATTATAATAAAATAGGATTATTTTCATATTTTCTTTATTGATAATCTAATGCATTTAAAATTAACAAAAATAAAAAATAGATTTATAAATTATTGATTAAAAAACTAAAAAAACTTAAGAATTAAATGAGGTGTCCATATGTACTTTTTGGTGGCTACAAAATTTTTGTTTAAGAATATGAAAAATAAACTATGAAAAAGTGAGTGTGAGTACTAAACTAGTTATGCATACATGTAACACATAAGCATATCATATTAAAATAATTAAGCAAATCACATAAAAGTCTCCTCGTACCTCTTAGATCACTTTTATCCCTCTTAATAATTCCACTTTATCTCTCTAAAGTCATTCTTATCTGTTTTAGCAATTTAATTGTCATAACCTAGCCAAAGGTGTGAGATTGGCATAAAGAGTCATTATAGGCTACAACTTACCAATCTCACCTAAATGTATCTAATGCAATGTCTCATGTGCACTTAGCAAATTTTTCATAAGGACATACATGTGCTTAAAATCAATCGTGTAATTATTTTATAAATCGTCATGCATGTGTACTCCAATTTTTTCAATACTTACCCTAATACCATAAAGTCCTCAATAGGACCCACTTTTAGCTTGTCCATCAGCAACTAAGCACCTCAGGGGAAATTTTCTTAAAGAAAAGAATAAAAAAAGGAAAGTGAGTTTCATTGAAACTCAATAAGTAATCCAAAAATAAAATCATAGGTTGTATTGTCACACATAAATATGTAAATCTATTCAATTAAGTCTTAAGAAGGCTAATGGAGTTTCACCAAGGAAGATCAAAATCCTTTACTACTGTTACAATGTAGATGTTTAGAGCATATTGGATTAATACATCTAAGCACAAAAGTCATAATGACAGGTATTCATAGTTCCATTGTTATATTAACACTACATAACATATATGCATATCTAGTACTTCATAACAAGGTCTAACTATGGAATCCATATAACAAAGTAAATAAATGAATAAGAATGTAAATCTCTTTGTAACTCCTTTCTAGCCTTATCCAGTATAAGCTCTTTATCCCTCGAGGGTCACCTTTTTTTAGTCACAAATAAGCTTATGGATTTGGTGTATAAGCCACATATCATAGCCCACATGGTTCAATTGATGTGAAACTCATTTTCATTTTCCATAAATGTGTTTAATCCTAATTTGATACCATCATATAGTGATAAATAAGCTAATTAAATCTAATTTCTTCACTTCCCTATTGAAGGATTATTTACATTAAAGTTATGTTGTTGTGCATTTAGAATATCATAGATTAACTATATAGTCCCATGGTTTCGCTATTCTAGCTTCTTCTCTATTAATTGTAGTTGCTCAAAAGCATTGCTTAAAATATTCCTACTCATATATTATAGGTGGTGGTTGTTGAGCTTCAACTTAAATATTTGTAAAATAAATTTTAAGAAAACAATAAAACTCAAAGTACCCTTAAGAAGATAATTTATTTACTTAAAATATTTGTAAATTTTCAATTGAAATATTCATTTTATATATCATAACATCAATGCAATACTTTACTCAATTGTTAATCAATTATCAAAATATTCATAGTTTAGATTCATATAAGAATCAATTAATAAATAGCCTACATTATGCCTTTCGATTACCCCTTATCTGTTCACAAACTCAACACTATTCCTCCAAATATATATATATTTTTCAATCATAATCACATAATTCAGATTCAATTCAAACATTTCATTTTTATTTTGTTTCTTAATAACATTATTTCACATCATCAAATTTTTATATCACTATAATTCAGCATTTCATTAATTTTTTCAACTCCCCTATTTTTTTTCATTTCCACATACATAATTTATCATTTCATCATCATATTTTCATATAATTCCTTAATTATCACATCATCTTAACCAATTACTATAAATTGATATGCATATAAATACATATAAATGCTTAATAAATATCTATCACTTATAAATTACTGACATACATTCCATCAAACTACTTTACCTTAAGTTTTTATACTAACCTTTGTGTAACAAGCTAGATATTCGAGTCTAATACTCAAGTATGGACTCTTAACTTAGGAGTTATACTTGAGTACTATATTTGACTATTTAGTAATAATACATCAAAGGATCTTGATATTTGAGTATTGTACTCAAATATAGATAACTAAATAACTAGGCTTGTATTTGAGCGTGCTATTCGAATAGTTAAACTTAGCTACAAAGAGGTCTTCAATATTCAAATATAATACTCAAGTATTGGCTTATTATGCTTACTTGCATGGCAATACTTAAGCACTATATTTAAGTACTACTTCTAAAAATTCTAAAAATAGTTTGAGAAGTGCAAAAATTCCTAGGTACTTATTCGACAATACACACAACAATTTATAAATTAATTTTTATACAGTTATTGACCTTGTTCTTAAGCTACAACAAAATTCTTTAACAACAGCATCATTTTAGCTTAATTTATCAAGAAATTCAAGATTTCTACATCAATCTAATACAAATTTAATATTTTGATCTATCTTTTAAATGAGTAGATTATCTACATATATCAAAATTGGATAAGTAAAGGAGTTTGAGGTCAAAAGATGCTACTTTTTCCTAAAATAAGATTAAATTAAGGAGAAATTAATCCTTTCCCCTAAATTCTTAATTTCTTGCTATAAAGAAAATCTAATTCCATTCTAAAAAAATACCTTGGTGGCAAGAGGACTTGATGAAGATTTAAAGATGATTACTCATAGAATTTAGCTCCAATTTTCAAAGGATAAATATATTGAAATGTAGAATTGAAGTATGCTATTAGTTGAAGAAGAGAGAATCAGTGACAAAGGGAAAAAAATAAGGACATAGGAATTGGTTTTTTGCTTTATATAGTTATGTTGAGTTATTGAGGGTATTGGAGAGCATTTAGTATGTTTTAGGTAACACTAGGTGTTTTGTAGTAAATGTTTTAGGCCTTTGTTTATATAAGGTAAAGAAAAGGTAGAATAATAGTACTTTTTGGGATTAGTTAAGTCGACTTATCTCTAAATGATAGACCACAAGTAAACCTAATTTCTTTTGTAACTAAGATATATTTTGCTACATGAAAAATATCCTTTTTTCCTTTTACTATTAAGAAACCTTTCCCCAAATTCTTGTGTTTATTTTATTTATGTTAGAATGATTCATGAATTAGGTTAATGGGAACTGGGTAGCAAGTTTTATGCTGATCATGACTAAGGTTAGGTTGTGACAAAATTAGTACTAGAGCATAGTCTAGATTTTTAACAGGATAAGACTTTTAGGTTATATCTATATGTTTCCTAAATAAGTATTAACAAGAACTGTACTAATAGTATGTGTGCACTTAGGATCTCACTAGCATTATTTCGATAGACCTTATGGTGCTCTGATATTAGTGGTGGAGCTTTTGTGTGATGAATTACTTGATAAGATGTCTTGATTCATTATTTAATTATTTAAAATTTTTATATACTTAGAAATGGTGGGCATAAATGAGGAGCCTTTTGTAAGCATATAACCCCAAGGTAATAAAATGTGGATAAGGAAGAAAATGATTAACAACTTCCTTTTTAAGCTGTAAACTTAATGCATCACATTCTAGATCGAGTTGATAAGGCCCTTAATTAGGATAAAAGACATAAACACTATAGAAATCAAGATAATAATGAGAAAAATTAAGAAAATCATGATAGGGATCATGATCATGATAGGAAATGCAAAAGATAGTGTACCCCACTTGAAATAAGTACCACAACAAGTTCCAGATAGCCTATGAGTTTTTAAAGTTAAAGCCTTTGTAGTATAATGGTGTCGATCTAGCAATAAATCTATACTAATTCCTTAACTAAATAGAGTATTATAGGAAAATGTTAGGATACCCCAATTAACTATTGATAAAGCTTGTAGGCTACAAACTCGATAATGTAGCATATCACTAATTCATAAGTAATGTAGATGGTAGAGACTTATATTTGGCAATCATGACTTGGAAGGCATTTCAAGAAAGTTTTATCAACCACTTCTTACCCCTAAGTGTACGTTAAGTTAAGGTGAAAGAGTTTAAGTACCTAAAGCAATAAGGTCTTTCCATTTCTAAGTATAATGTTCGGTTTACTAGACTATCTAGTTATATAGCTTATTTAGTCCTTATTGAAAGCGTTAAGGTTGAAAAGTTTATGCAAAGCCTTGATGACATTTATTTTAAAAAAAAGTTCACATTGATGCCATTACAACTTATCAACAAGTTATGGACCAAATATTGAGGTTGGATCTCAAAATTAAGGAAAAAAAGGAAAAAGAGGTTTAGAAAGGAAGTAAGAAATGAACTCAAATTGAGGAACCATGTCAAATGCAACCTTTAAAGAGAATATCCCCTTTAGTGACATCTAAATGAAATAGAGGTCATTTTACTATAGAATTGATATTACTTTATAATACGCAAAATGGATTCTCCTATAAGGAGAAATGTTAAGAGTTAAAGGAATCATTTAAACATACCATATAGTAATCAATCAAGTCATTTTAGAAGAGTATGCCTCAAGTGCATTCATAAAGGAAACAAAGTAAGATAATGTCTTGAAAATCATCATATCCAAGGTAATAGTTAAATTCTGTCTCATTAAAATGATTTAAATCCTTTACTTATAAAACTTCTAAGAGAACAACTGGTGCCCTTTAAAAATACCAATGTAATCTACTGAGAAAGGTTCATAAGAAGGATTCAAGTAAGAGCTTATGCACTAACTAGCTTAAAGGCTTATATCTTCAATGTCAAAATTACAAGCAGCCAAAAAAATTGATGATTCTTCCATTAAGATTTAAATGATTTAAGTGATACTCATTTTTTTTAATTCAAATAAATTTGTTAATACTTATGATGAACTCCTTCTATGAGTCTAGGAGTACACCCTTGGTTATAGTGACTTTAGTCAATAAGCTTCCATTAGATACTTATATCATAGGAATTTATCTATATAACTACTTTTGAACATACGTTGTTTATCAATTTGGCCACGCTTAATAGAAATGAATGATGTGGTCTTAAGGATAATATAAACTTATAAGAGAAACTGATAAAAGTAAATGTATAAGGTGCTATAGGACTTTTGGACAAGACTTAACTAATCATTTTAATAAATCTAATGGATGATATTAAATGAAAAATAAACATAAAAAATTTAAAGTGAGTTTGAGTATAGGACAAGTGAATCAAGTTGTGAAATGGATTTTAGTAATAGTCTTAGTTTTTTATGAGATTGAATATATTGAGAGAATAATTAATAAGGTGCATGAGTACAAAAATTAATAAATGATATTTAATTAAAAGTATTTGGGCAATGTGTGTAGGAACTATACAAAGCAATTTATTTATGTATGTGTGTATATATATGCATATGATAATGCTATAAATATCGTTATCATCATCATTTAGTATATATAATATTACTATTATTAATGTTATCATTATTAATACCATTGATATTATCCTAGGAGATGACATCAATAGAGATATTATTATGGGTGTGATTATTGATATGGATAAATCTAAGTTAATTATATTGCTATAGAAAATGTTATTTGTAAAAGCAATATTATGACAATAAGAATAGTGAACCTTAAGATTGTTCATATAGTGATATGGCCAATGAAATGAATTGATGTAATGACCAAAGAAGCTTTAAACATTATAATAAGCTGTGAATTGATGAAATTGTAAAAACTTAGGGTCATATTACAATTGTATCAAGAGAAAGATATAGAAAATGAACCTGTGAAATGGAGATGAATGTTAAAACCTATTAAATATTGATCAAGTGTAATTAATGAAGAGATTATAGACATATACAATAAATTTAGACAATAAAACAAAAAGGATAAGATTACTAGAAACTTAAGGATTGTTTTAATATAGCCAAGTGAGTGGCTGAGTATCTAAATACTTTATGTAAAGTGGAATCACACTTGTTAAAGGATCCTCTGTAGTTACTTTTAAGTTAATATTATGCTTAAAAGTAGTGCCTAGGATTAATAGTATAACTAGATTAGTGAGACTTTAAGAATTTGAGGATGAATTATTTTGAAGAGAAAAACATTGTTATGCTCTCTTTAAAATATAAAATTGTATAGCTTATTTTGTGATAAAAATAATTCAAATGACTTGTATACCTTTATTTAAAAACAAAATTTTGTATAGAGAAAGGAAAATTTCAATGAATAATTTTGGTGAGATATAGGATAAGAAACTTATGACAAATAGATGGAGAAAGTTAATAGAATAAAAATATTTAAAGTTTTAAGTCATTATAAGTGATTATATAAATATGAATGAGATTTTGGGAGTATTTTCAAAAATAACCCCATTACTATTCTTTTTTTCGAGCTAAGATCAACTAACCTTCTTTCATTTTCCCAAATCTCCATAAACCCTTACTCATAACTATCTTCACTCTTTTAATTTCTTCTTTTCCATTTTTCAATTCAAGGAAAGAAAAGGCCAATCAATCTTAAATTTCTCACATAATAAAAGTAAAGTCTTTTTCATTGTTAGATTCCTCTCTTAATTTCTTTTAGTTTTGGTAAAGGTTGGAATATTTTGGTTCCAATAGGAAATTAAAACCTTAACTCAAAAAATTTATGATTTAAGTGTGATTAGGATCAAGGCATACTAAGTCCACCACCTAACAATCTTCTTCATACAAGATGAGTAAATTTTCTAGCTTTATTTGATGAAATTAAAAGTTTTTCGATGATTGAATTATTTATTTTAGGTTTTCTTGACCATATGCTTAAATGTATGAATATTGTAATACTATGTGGTTTTTATTTAAATTAGATAATGGAATTGGCTCTATTGAAGCAACATGAGAGTACATTTATGATGAGATAAGATTTAATTAGGCATTAAATGTAATATATGTTTGAAAATTTTGGGTGAACAATGAAAATTTCAAAGAAATCTATAGAATCCTAGGCAATAATCGATTATGCCCTATAATGTGTATTTTGGGTATGTATAGTTGATCATACATTGACTATGAACCCAAGAATTGCTTTCTAGATGCTGATAGTCAATTATGTGAATCTATGATTATCCTTTGGACCTCGATAATTGAATACATAGTTAATTATAGTCCTTGGGGTTGCTTTTAGGGCCTTATAGTTTAGTATATAGCAACTATAACTAGTTTACTTGATGTTCTCATAATATGTAGGGGTCAAGGTGAGACATAATGATCTTTAATATTAGATTGAAATATTATATAATAAATAAAGAGCTAAATGCATTATTTATAACTTTAAAGTGTAGCATGAAGGTATTGTAAACTGTGATATATGTTGGGAATAAAATTTGTATGTTAATTATGAAGCAAAAAAAGTTATATGACCATGCAAAGAAGTATCGTAATGTTGTAATGTATGAAATAAATTGTGAACCAATTTGTTATAGACTAGATAGAGTTATACAGTAACATGATACAAGAGTTGTGTGTGTTTTAGTACTTAGATATAAATGAATGAGTAATATAAATATGCTCGAAATGTGGTATGCTTGACATATATTTTATGGAAAAGAAATGCATTGAATATAGTTAATAGGTGATTTAAGAAAGGAAATGTGATGGTGTCGAAAGCCTAACAAGGTTATCTTCATTAAAGGAAATATGATGTTGTTAAAAACCTAATAAGGCTGTCATCATTATAGGAAATGTGGTGGTCTTGAAAGCTTAATGAGACTATCTTCACCAAAGGAAATGAGATAATGTTGAAAGCTTGCACAAAACTATTTGTAGTAAATGGCTATAATATTGAAAGTCCACAAGGTTGTCTTCATTGCGTTGTTATATGTATGTCACGATGAGATTTATGATATGATGAATGTGTATGTTTGAGAAATTTCTTGTAAATAAATAAGTAATTACTAATAGAAGTTATGTTATGATAAGTATGATTATGTGGCTAGGTTCCCTAGAAAGTAAATCTAGCTAGTAATTTATGTTTGCTTACATTAGAATTTTACTCAGTAAGTCCTAGACTTACTTTTCCATGCGTTATTCTTTTATAAATACTCAATTTGATCCTCCTTTACCACCTTGACGTTGAGCTTTCAAAGAGCATCCGATATGTTTTAGGTAGCACTTGGTATGATGTTTTAAGCCTTCTTTTATATAGGATAAAAGAGGGGTAGAAGAATAATGCCTAGAACTTTTACTACTAGTTAGGTCAATTTATCTCCAAATGATGGATCACAAGTAGGTATAACTCCTTTAGTAACTAAAATATATTTTGTTAAATGAAAAATATCTTCTTTTCCTTTTATTGCAAGGAAACCTTTTCTAAATTCCCATGTTTATTTTATTTATGTTGGAATGATTTATGGATTAAGTTCGTGGAAACCAACTAGTGAGTTCCATATCAATCCAACTAGGTTGTGATAAACTTATACTAGAATCCTATCATGTAGGTAGACCACAATTTAGGCTTGTTTTTAGGGCTCAATTATGAGCCAGTCTCTTTAGTGGTAAAAAATCCACTCACATTTGAGCTTTCATTTAAAATTATTCTCTTTGGCCTTTAAATAAAAAAATACTCCCTTTTTAGGCTTTTTTGGAATTTTCCTAGGATTAGACTTCTACTAAAAATGCTAATAGGCTATTTCTAACTTAGTTTCCCATTCTAATTGGCCTAAAATAAATTTACTAACTCTTAATACTATTCTTATAAAAAATTTAATTAGATGGACTTTCGACGGATGTCATAGAATTTCTACATTTTTTAAAAAAAATTTCCTTGTTCACACATGAGGAAATTCACCCAAATCTCATTCTTTGTACAATATCACATAATTCAACCACCATTAAACACAAAAATAATATCATGGGTACCTAATTCCTCGAGAAACTCATATTAAACATTATTCCATAACATTTAACATAAAATTAAGAAATTTTCCAAGACCACCTAGTTTAATACCAACTAAATCATTTAAATCACACAATATTAGTTATAATGTTTATTGAGAACTTATAGAGGAGAAAATAGGTAGTAGGATTGGGGATTGTCTTACTCCTAAACATTCAAAAATCCAAAACTTGGTGTTAGAGTGCCAAAACTCCATCCAACCTAAAATTCTCAATCATTCAAAATTTAAATGAGGAAATGGAGGAGAAACATTACAAAGATTAAGGTGGCGAAATCCTTACCTTGCTTGGCTTTAAGGTAGATGAGAAGATGAGGGAGAAATTGGCTCTCTAGCAATTTAAGAAGAAGAGGAAGATTGTATTAAGTGTTTTGGAGGCGAAACAAGGGGTGGATTGAAGTAGAGGGAATAATAGAGGAAATAAGGTCAATGGCAAAATGGAAAAACATTTTCCTGACCTTCGTCTATACTTATATAATCATGATTAATTACTTTTTTTTTAGTAATGGCAGGAGTAGTTAAACTACTAGACGTACATACGCAGAGACCAATAATCGAACCCTGAATGTAATGGAAGGCACAAAGCCTTCAAGAGACCTCGAATGCCATTTGAATTACAAGTTCTCAACATGATTAATCACTTTTAACTTTATATCATTCTCACTTAATCAATTGTACATAATTTCTCATAAAAATATTTTATTTTTCAACTTATAATAATTAAATAATGCTGCATAAAATATTTTAAATTCTATCCACTATGATAGTAAACTTGAATTTAATAGACTATAAACAAACCTTAGTAATATATATATATATATTAAATAAACTATACATTGAGCAAAATTTTGTTTTCTAATTTAATCACGTAAAATTAAGAGTATTAAAATATCACAATACACTAAAATTAAAATTGTAAAATTATATCTTTAAATATATATAATAAATATGAAATAACATATATCAATATATTTTAAATATACGTATTTATATAATTAAACAGGTTTGCATTAACAAATTAGATTTACCCTCTATTTGGTTCGGTTGGAATGTGGTGGAAAGAAAGGGGAGAAGAGAAGAAGAGATGAAAAAGACATTTTTCCTTATTTGGTTAAAAAAGTTAATTTGAGATGAAACCAAATTTTAAAAGAAAAGAACCGATGGGCCCCAAAAAAAAATTTCTGCTGCAAGCTGGGCAGAATTTGTGTGGAAATCATCAATTCTGCCCTTCCTATACAGCAGAGGTCAAATATTGTTTGTGGTTTTTAGTTTTTTTTTTTTTCATAATCAATCAATTGTAAATTGATATTTTTAATAATTTATTTTTATAGGCATTATAATACAATGTCATTTCTTATAGATATATATAATTGATTAATATATGTGGTCGATTGTCTTTGAAAATATATATTATTTTATATATTTATAAAAAAGGTTAAATTTATAATTTGATTATATTATAATCTCTTTTCTTTCACTTGTCTGCCTAATCAAATAATAAAATTTATTTATTTTTATAATTTTTCATTCATTTTCTATTAATTCAAACAATAATTAAAAAAACACTTTTTAACATATTTTTTCACTTTATTTTCTTTTTTCATTTTTTTTTGTTACAACCAAACAAAGCATCAAAGGTAGGGAGAGATTTTGTACCGAAACATTAATAAATTTAATAATTAAATTTTATTCATTCTACATGATATTATATAAATTAATAAAATTTAATAATTTGAACAAATGATACCTTAATATAATTAATGCATCATAATAATCACCTTAAATGACTTTTACTTGCTATGGAAGTAAAAGTCGTCAACGCAGAAACCTTACGTACACCGCCATTACAAATTACCAATTATATACGACAAATTAAAAATAAAAATGGGTTGGATGGCAAATGGCTTTGTTGCTTTTAGGTTTGGCGGCAAGCGATTGCAAATTGAAAGAAACTCCTGTATTATAAACAGTTTGGGCAAGGGTTTAAAGCTTCGACCCAACAATCTCCACCATAGCTGACCAATACTCTCGAAAGCTCACTACTTTGCCAGCGGATTGATAGGGCAACCTCAGCGAAGTTTAGTTGTTCTCTTCTCATTCGGTTAAATCCCTTTATTACCATAAAATTTTAAATGGATTTTCTGTTTCCTGCTCAGTTTTTGAACAAAGACCCATTCTTAGTTCAATGTGTAAGTTTCTTATGTATTAGTTTTAGGAGGTTGGCAATTCAGTTGGAGACTCCTGACAAAGCTTTTGGTGATTTGTGCGGAGCTGCTTTTCTTATATATTCAAATTGTATTAGATTTTCTTTTGGGTTTTGATTGAAAAAAAAAAGTTTTAAATTCCAAAATCTTGATAGCTGTACTGTTAAATTTTTATTTGGACTGTAAAAAGCCAAAGAAAGTTCTAAAATATGATCAAAAAATTTATATCCGCAAGATTTTGGATGGCATGTTATTAGAAATCTTACTCATCAAGTAACTCAAAATAGGAAACTTTAAATTTTGCCACACGGGAATTTGTGTAGAAAAAACAAATTATCTGTTTTATTTTTTAAAGGAATGATTTGATTGATGTTTGAAGCTAGGGAGTCTGCATGGTTAGGGCAAGTTTGTTTAAAATGATTATGAGTGCAGGGTCTGAGTTTGGTTCGGTAATTTTATAACCCAAACCTTGTTTGTAATTTTGTCCTAATTGCTTCTGGTTCCCTCTGCAGCCAGAACTAGAACGAATGGTGCTCTCTGAGGATGAATCCTCCAGGCTCTATAGAATCAGAAAGACATTGATGCAAATGCTGAGGGATAGGGGTTATCTTGTTGGGGATTTCGAAATGGACATGTCTAAAATGGAGTTTATGAATAAATATGCTGACAACCTGAGAAGGGACGACCTTTTTATCAATAAAGCTAAGAAGGATAATAGCACAGAGCAGGTATCTATCCCCTTCTCCTCTCCTTTACTTTATGGCTTTACTCTTTCTATTCTCAAGTGATTCACCCCCCCTTCTTTCTGTTCCTAAATCCAACCTGTGATTCTTTCTTCTAATATGATGGATTAAACTTCTGAGTGGAAGTCTTACAACCTCCCTCTTGTGAATTGTGATGCATATCTCTACCACAGTTCAAATTGATGGAAAACTGGCGGTTTAAAATTTTCAAAAGCACAACAGTTGCATACAATCATAGAGTTTGGTGAAAACAACCACGTATTGCTCACTAATGGTCGTTTGCGCACTTGGTTGTTCAAAATTCCTAATCCTCTTCAACCCGATGATTTCAAACATTTGAACATCTGCCAGCAAATAGCTCTGCAATATTACTACTCCATTTCTCTTCTTCGTTATGTGTGTGCAACTTTTATCTTTATTGCATTTTAAAAAAGAGGAAAATGTCTATTTTATTTAAAAAAATGTGTACGCATATAAAAAATTCTCCAACATTAAGGTTCCATTTGTTTTAATAGCAAACATTTTCCGTAAAATATTAAAATGAGGGAAAGTGTTTTATTTGTTTGATATTAAATATGAAGAGTATGGAGAATGCAAATTCCTTTATTTCAAAAGGGAATTTGCTTTTTCCCATTACCATATTTTTAGGTATCATTTTTTTTCCTATTATCAATACAAGTCACATATCACTTTTTTATCAATATATATATATATATATATATGACATTTTCCTACAAAATGTATCATTTGCATAGATATTGATGAAGGAGTAACATGTAACTTATACTTATGATTTAAAAAAATAATACCTAGAATCATAGTCATAAAAAAAAGTAAATTCCTCTTTGAAAGGAGAAAGTTGCTTTCTCCCAAACTCTTCATATTTAATATTTAACAAATAAGACACTTATCTCATTTTCACATTTTATAATTATATTTTACGAAAAATGCTTTCTATTGAAACAAATGGAACTTAAGTATGTGTACAAACCAATGCTTCAACACATTTATACTCTCACCTGCACTCAGCATTATGTGACCTAGGTCTCATAGGATTCGATAATGTTGGATCTTAACTGCTAAATTCCATATCACTGGTGAATTTATCCATCCCAAGTTTGATGGAAACATGAAATTTTTTGTTTTTAATTGCAGTACTTGGAAGTTTTGTTGTTGAAGGTATGCTATACCCTGTATGATATGTTTTAGTTTATCCCTGTGCAGTATTCTGATCTCATCAGAGGTTCTTCCTCCATTGTTTTGGTTATAAAGGACTACTTTTATTTTGAGTGGGTAGCAAATAATTGCTTGAATACAGTTGATACTATGTACTAACTAGTAACTACTAACTAAAGCTGCTAAGTGATCTTTAAGAAAAAAAGTGTAGTTTGCATGCATGGTTAGCTGATTTATGTTGATTGTTTAAGTCACTTTAAAGGGAATTCTGGGTTGACAGGAGCGCTCAGAAATTAATAACTATTTTTCCTAAGTTTTTGCTTTATGATCTCATTGATTGTTTTTGTCCCAGATCTATGTTTTCTTTACCAAGGAATCTAATGTTGGAGTCAAGTCAATGAAGACATATATTAATCGCATGAAATCAGAGAATGTTTACAGAGCAATCTTGGTTGTTCAGAAGACAGTGAATCAAGCTGCTAAAAAGTTTAGCGAGATGTCTCTTAAATTTGGGTTGGAAGTTTTTCAGGTCAGGTGATTGATTTAATGGTTTTGCAGTAATGAAATTGCCAATGTGAATCATAGTATTTACTAGCATAGTTATGGATTTCTCACCCTAAGAAATTGGTCAATAGCCAATTACATTAAGTGAACGTGAACGTATGGTAATTTAATCAGTGTTCTTAGGTTGAAGAATCATGCAACAAATAGAGTACATGATACTTCATTTTTGTCGTACTACTTTCTTCTTTTTTTGATTTATCGATCTGTCTTAAGCTTTGGTTTCAGAGGAAGCTGCTTTTGATATTCGCATTCCTTATGCAATTTTCCTTCCAGCCTTTGTAGTTGAGAAGTTTCATCATAACTCATTAGACTATGCATGCAAATATTATCTTGTTATTAATTCTTTCCTTAGATTTTATTCAACTTGTAGTTTTTTTCCCCCTCTTGTTCTGTTTTGTTGTATTCTTTAGACTTTGATGGCAAGAAAGTTTGTGTTGTAGCTATATTTTTAGGTGCATACTTAGGTAGCAAAGAAAAAAAAAATGGTGCTATTGATAGCACCACATCTAGGCCATTCAATTTTGTGGCCCAACCAAATTGAAGAATTGCCCATGTTTTTAGGGTTTTAGAAGTTTTTAATAGTAAGCCAATTGATGCAGGAGGCAGAACTGTTGGTCAACATTAAAGAGCATGCTCTTGTTCCTGAACATCAGGTGCTAACTGACACTGAGAAGAAAACTTTGCTTGAGAGATATATTGTGAAAGAAACTCAGGTTGGTTATGGGAAAACTTGTTCGCATAGTGCCGAAGATGTTAGGATCTAAATTGTTAAAATTGTACTCAACTTATATGGTTCCCTACTCTATTATCATATCTCTAAATATTTATCCTGCAGATTGAGCAACCATTCTAGTTGGTTCACTATTATATGCTAAATGAATATATTAAGCTCCCGATGTTGAGAACAATAACTCCCTCCCTTGCTCTCCTTGTTTCCCTACTTAAAAATCCCTGAAGATTTATGCTTAGTTTCTGGTTCCTGATCAAATTTCATGTCCTCTGGTTATGTAACTCTTTCCTTTCTCCTTGTGGATGTCACTTGAACCGTACTCAGAAACCTGGAGTAATGAATGCCAGCTACTACATTGAGACAAAGGAAAGAAACACAATGAATTGAAAACTTGAAAAGATGAATAAATAGCCAATGCCAGCTACTACTTAGTGTTCATTCTACCAAGTAGCAACAGTTTACTTTCCTTCCCTCCCTGTCCTCCCTCCTTCTCTCAAGAAACTAATCCAATGAAGGGCAAACAATCACTTCTTTACAGAAGAGAATTAATGGATCCGAAATAGAATTTGCTTCAATTCTATGATTGCCGGTGACTCCTTGGAGTATGCTCCAAATTGGGGTTGAATTTCACCGTAACCTTTATTAAGAATTTGTTTCCTTTTTGTTTTTTTGGGCAAGTACTGCAACAATCTTGATGCATTATCCAATAGTTTTCTTTTTAAAAAAAAAAAATTGCTGGGACTGAAATATGTTTTTGATTAAGAAACTAAATGTTAATTTACTGGGAAATACATGAATTTTGTCGTAATTTCTAGATTTAAGGGGTATGTGATTTGCAATAAATTACATAAGGAGTACACCTGAAGCTTGTGTGTGTTTCATTGCCTGGAGGTGTATGGATTATCAGTGATTTGTCCTTATCTAGGCCCTTTTTTCTGAGGGAGGAAGGGATTTTCTTTGTTTTCTGCAAATATCTGGAGGCTAACAGTGACAGATGTCTTTGTGATAATTTGTGTGGACTTCTTGGAACGAAATAAAGATATTATCCATTTCAAGTCGAAGGAATGTATAATAGTAACAACTAATTTCATCCTGTCTCTTGGAGTGAGGTACTCTAATACGATTAATGAACAGTGTACATGTTGAAATAAACTTGTGTCTGTAGGAATTAACTTATTATTGCTTCTAGAGCTTTCAAGTCTAGTTAAAGTGGGTGACTATTCCTGTAGTCAAGATGTAACTCCACTTTTATAAAATGAATACATCTAGTAGAGGTCATAATTCATATATGCATTGTTGATGTCAATCTCAAGTCTTATAAAATGTAAATACTGTTTCAGTGATCTGGCTATTTACTTTACTGTTCATTGCATATTGCATCTCATTGCGCTTCTTCAAACTTTGTCAGATGACCGTACTTAAGTTCAGGCATTTATCTTTACTACTCAGTGGTTGTTACATCTCATTGCAATTCTATGCCAAGTTTGAGACTCTTGGAGTAAGAAGAAAGACACAAGGGTGTGGGATCTGCACTCATAGGGGTTGAACACAAGTTGGATCCACCCTTGTGGGTCTCACCATCTTGTGTCTTTTACTCTCATTCTTGAGTAAGGATTTCTCCTTATCCTGTGAGCATATTAGAATTTCTTGTCAAAATTTTTCAGACTTTTAATTTTAGTTTATCTCTCATCTTTTTGGGTTGCTATGCAGCTTCCCAGGATGCAGGTGACTGATCCAGTTGCCAGATATTATGGATTGAGCCATGGATAAGTTATCAAAATTATCCGACCAAGTGAGACTGCTGGCCGATATGTTACCTACCGGTATGTGGTATAAGAGTTTCCGTGACGTTACTATCCAAGAAGCATGGATAAGCAAGTAAAAGCTTAGACTAGGGCCTTCCCCCCCCATGTCTCTTTTCTTTTGTGGCTGTTGTTGATGGTTGAAGTTGAGGTGTGTTTATTTTTTTTTTTCACCACTACATATTGTTGAAACTTTCTGATGTAATTGATTGCTAATTTGGGGCAAAACCTATGTGAGGTGAAGCTGTTAATTGTGTGTGTGCATGATACTGGTTTTCTTTATCAGTCCTTTTTCCCCTTGTTGCCCTTAGGTTGATTTCACCAAGAAGATAGAGGAAGTGGTTTCTAACCAGTTTCTACAGGATCCCTTTGAGACTTGAATTGTTGAAATTGTGCTCTTGTAGATTGCTAATGAGCGTGAGAAATTTCGGTATTACGTAGTATAATGTCAATCAGAAACTGGTATTGTCTAACTTCTACGGATAAAATAGGGATCCTCTCAATTTCTGCCAAAAAAAAAAAAGGATGAGCGTGAGTTTTGAAGAGAGATATATAGAATTTTCCTTTTCGAATCAAAGTGGTGACCAATAAATTTTAAACCGGAAATTATAACTTTTTCTTTTTAATATTGAAGGAATTTAACAAAATAAGAAAGTGAGGGGATGTAGATCCCTTTTTCTTAGATATGATACGTAAGGAGACATAAGTGTTCATGATGTAGTACATAAGTCGTAGCTAAGAATTTCTCAATAATGCCATTACAAAGCGTGAGATACATGACCCTGATTGTTGTATCTTGATGAAGAGTTAATGGCGCCACTATCATCAGGTTTGGTATAATGGAATTGAAAAAAAAAAAATTTGATAGGCATTATAATATTTTATAATGTCCATTTCTTAAAAAAATGTTATTTTATAAAATGATGAAATCTTTATTTTATAGTAAAAAAGATGAAATGGTTATTACATTGTTTGTAGAATAGATTTTTTTATACTTTTATTTTTATATTTTTCATATATTTTAACATTACTTTTTATTAATAAATAATAAAATATCTATTTTTAATATTATATTATTAATTATTAAAATTTTATAGTAATTATATATTTTCTTAATGAAATTTAAAATAAAATATTTTTGTGTTTTTTTATAAAAAATTATTTAATAGAAAAAATTTTGGTAAAGTAAATTTTTATATTTTTACTATAGAAAATTGTTTCTTAATTATAATATTGATCACTATGATTTTTTTATATTTCATTAAAAATGTTATAAATAAAAAATCAAAATATTATCTTCATATAAATATAATTTTAATTTTACATTTTCTTTTTATTTTTAAGAATATCATTGACATTAACATATTTTTTCATTGTATTCCTATAATATTTGTTATATGAAATATAATTATAAAATGGAATGAGCATGGAACATTCTTTCCATTTACTTGTTCCATTTTTAAACCTACCAAATATAATTATTAAAATAGTTATTTCATTTTTTTTTCATTTTGTTCTATATTATCTTACCAAATGCAACATAATGATATTCATAACTTTGATAGCTATATCTTTAAGGGAGCGCTTGGTTCGTACAATCTTTTTTATATTTTCAAAAATATTTTAAAAGAATATAAAATTTTCATATTTAATTCAAATTTAAAAAAATATTTTTAAGAATATTTTTAACTTAATATTCCCTCAAAATATTCTTATAGAAGAGTTGAATATTTTATATTCTTACGATATAAGAATGTTTAGTTGATATAAAAAGATTGTTTTATTTATTTCACCACTCACTACGATCAACCATTACTTATCATTATCAATTGTTGATGGCCATAGCTTACCACCACCTTTAGCTAATGATTACTACTAACCACTATCCATTTTTGGTGACTATTGTTAGCCACCACATACTGTTAGTGTCCATCATTTATCATTATCTATCGTCAATAACTATTATCCACCATTATGCATCACTAATAACTACTATTAATCATTATCTATTGTCGGTGACAATTATTAATCATTATTCACCATTGTTGATTGTTGTTCAACATTACCTATTGTTTCTTGCCACAACTAGACATTACCTATTATTAATGATCACCATTAACCATTACTTATTATTAGTGACCACCACCGACCATCACCCATTCTTGGTGGTTATCACTGATCATCATTTATTCTTAATGACCATTATCGACCACCACCTATTTTATGTGATCACACAGTCGCCACCCCCTCGGTGGCTATTGTCAACCATTATCTATCATTAGTGACCAATATTAACCATCATCCATTATTAATTATCATCATTCACTACTATTATTTCTGCCATTATCTACTATAAATGACTATTATCTGCCTTCATCTACCATCATTAATTACTCAATTTTTAATGAGGACTTTTTAGTAATGAAATAATATTTTTAAAAATATTCAAAATAATTAAAAATATAATATTGTAATAGTCCTAGGAGTATTTCTAATTGAACCAAATACAAAAATGTCATATTTTCAAGAATTAAATTTATGAAAATCATATTCTTAGGAATATTAAGACTTTTGAAAATGTTTGAATTTATAAACTAAACTCCACTTAACAATAATGCATGTGAAGACCACTTAAACCAAACTCCATTTATTCTCAATGAACATTATCAACCACCACCTATTTTAGGTGATCACACTAGCCACCACTCCCTTAGTGATTATTGTCAACCATCACCATCATTAGTGACTAACATTAACCATCACCCACTATCGATTACCATCATTTGCTACTATTATCACTGTCATCATTTATTATAAATGACTATTGTCTGCCTTCATCTATCATCATTAATTACTCAATTTTTAATGAGAACTTTTTAGTAATGAAATAATATTTTTAAAAATATTCAAAATAATTAAAAATATAATATTGTAACATTCCTAAGAGTATTTCTAATTGAACCAAATACAGAAATGTCATATTTCTAAGAATTAAATCTATGAAAATCATATTTGTTGAAATATTAATACTTTTGAAAATGTTTGAACTCTAAGAATTAAATTTATGAAAATCATATTCTTAGAAATATTAAGACTTTTGAAAATGTTTGAATTTGTGAACCAAACTCCACTTAACAATAATGCATGTGAAGACCACCTAAAGAAAACCAGTTTGAGGCTTTAAGCTTTAATGATATAGTAATAAAGTGCATAAATTTATCATAAAGCAATTTTTTTACATAAGCATATAATATATGAAGTGATGTTTAACAATATTAACAATATTTCTAATGAAGACTTTTTGGTAATGAAACAATATTTTTAAAAATATTCAAAATAATTAAAAATATAATATTGTAACATTTTTAGGAATGTTTTTAATTAAACTAAATATAGAGATGTTATATTTTTTTTAATTAAATTTATAGAAATCACATCTTGAGAATATTAGAATTTTTGAAAATGTTTGGATCCATGAACCAAACTCCACTTAACAATAATGCACATGAAGACCACTTAAAGAAAAAAAAGTTTGAGACTTTGAACTTTAAGGATATAGCAATGAAGTGCATAAATTTATCATAAAGCATTTTTTTTATGTGAACATAGAATATTTGAAGTGATATTCAATAATATTAGAAGATTTATTTTTCTTTACATTTTGGATTTTATTGTGAGTTTTTATGCATAAATTTAACAACTTTGCCACTCATACTTTTTAAAGTGCATAAATTTAGTATGAAATAATATTGTTATGAAATGACCAATTTTTTTTCTTTGAACCACTTCCATAATATTCTTTTAATAAAATTGTATTACTTTATAATATTTACAATTTATATATAAAAGGTTTGTAAAGATGTATCTTATGCAGATTTTAGTAAATAATTTTATTTGAGGGTTTATAACTTTGTAGGATTTATAATTGGTTTCACAACCTATCCCTAGCAATATAGGAGTTTACTACATATAACCATCTACTAACATTTTCTAATGCATCTAATTCCATGTTTCATATGAAATTACACTTTTCATAAGGAAAAATATGCAATTTTTGAAAATTTGTTAAGCCCGAATTTTCGAGCAAGCCCACTTCTAATCCATTCAACAATAACTAGGCACCTAATGTGGGAACTCCCTAAAGAAAAGAATAGAAAGAGAGTGTGTGGTGTGTACGTGTGTTTCTATGAAACTCAATGAGTAAGCAACAATTAACTAAGAATATATTAAAATACACCTATACTATAATAGAGGGATTATAAGTAAATTCTTTAGGAGAAGTCTTTAAATTTCTATCCAAGAAAATGAACTACACTCACGTACCTTTATCAAGAAGGAGGGAAGAGTTTTAGAAGACTAACTTATCTTTTAAAAGCTAACCTCAAATTTAAATATATATATATATATATATATATATATATATATATATATATATATATATATATATATATATGTATATATAAATTTCATTCAAAGCCATACCACACATTTACATGTCATCATAATCACGAGAGATTTGATTTTTTACATTGATACCTTCATTTCCAAAAATTCATAATCCATTCATATTGATTCATGAATGTTCAATAGAAAATATAAATCATAATATAAGAAAGCATGTAAATCTCTTTATGTCTCCCAATTATTTTTATCCTTTTACAAACTTAATATTATCCTTCCAGGGTCAACTTTATCTCTTCATAAATAAGCATGTGTATTTGGTGCAAATAACTATAATGTATATATTAACCCCTTTGTCATCATCAAGTCTTGATCATTACACAATGTATAAATAAGTGTTTCATATAGCATTTCATTTTAATGATAAATAAAATTTCACAACACTCATGCATATAAATGTACAAAGAAAGAAAGTTCACATGTTGGTCACATCTCCATTCTTATGCATAATGACAATTATCACTTATTCATTCCATACAATTTTACATCATACATTTCATGGGTACCCTAACACCATATTTCTTTACATGACCTCACATCTTGTATTCAAGTTTAACTTATATGTAATAGTCCATTTCAATACCGTGAAACACCTAATTATATCTCAAACCTTTATACAGCATGATTGTAGAAGTTTCTAGGGTGTGGTCGAATATGGAACCCTAGAAAGTAGCTTTGTAAGGTTATTATCAATTATATAGTTAACAATAGGGGTGTTGAGGCAATTCCTATAAGCTCATAGTCAACTATGTAATTCCTAAAAGCAATTATGTAGGTGTATAATCACTTATGTAGTCAATTATGGGTTGAGCCTAGTCGATTATATAGTCAACTATGAGCTGACTTCTTGTAGAATCTCCTTCAAAAATATTATTCATTCATGAATTTTTCACTAAGAATTCATTATACAAATTAAAATTCATAATCGAATCATTATATATCATAAATACAACATTATTTATACCATTTTCATCAATGTTTTTAAACTAAAACTCTTCATTCAACATCAATGTTAGAAAAAACATAACTTAGAAAAACCTAAGTTTTAACAAACAATTTCAATCTAAATCCTTAAAGCTAAGTTAGAATGCTTACTCATCTTATATGAAGGAGATATTTACTAGAAGTAATTGAGGTTTAAAAACTCCTAATTATCTATAAATCAAAGCTTGGAGTTAGGGTTCAAAATCCTTCTATTAAATAAAAATCTTTAATCATTCTCAATTAAAATGGAAAATAGAAGATAACCGCTCATAAGATCTAATTAAGAGGCTACACCTTGATTAGCTTGAGAAGTAGATGTAAAATGATGAAGATTAATGTTCCCTTACCAAATGAGTAGAAAAGATGAAGAAAAAAAGGAGGTTGAGAGAGGAAAATGAGAGTTTTTAGTGAAAATGAAAGGTATAGGCTGAATGAAGAGCAAATAAGGGTAAGTGACCAAGGCTAAAATGGAAAAAGTGATATAAATGTCCACCACACACATATACTCTTATCTAAACTCCTTTAATCTTTGAACATTTTATTTCATTCACTTTTCCTTAACTAATTCATACAAAACTCTCATTTCACATTCATTCAAATAATAAAAGTTTTATTATATATTTTTTTATATTTATTTATTATCCTTAGGCAAAAACATTTTAAGTTTTAAAAGGTTATAACAATACTTTCCCTATAAAAAAAATCATCCTTGAATTCTATTGATATGCTAATTAGCCTCATTTAAGGCATCTTATTAATTTAAGAGGCTCGTACATCAATTTCTATACTTAAGCACTAAATCCACAAACTTATATGCAATTTACTCCTTTTAGTAATTAACACTATCTTCCTTTAGTTTACTTAGCTTAAGAATTCAAGATACTTTATTTATTTGACATACATTCCAACTCCCACGTTGCTTTAAGTTCCCTTAAATGTTTGTTTTCATTTTTGCTTTTGCTTCAATACTGTTGCCCTAAGTATCACATATTAAATAATTGATTTTATCATTTGTCTAAGAATAGTTAAATCAAAACTAACCATGAATGATTGATCTTAGTAACATTTTTTTACTCTGTTTTCATGTAAACCTTCCTTAGTTTGGTCTCTATACTACCCATATCTTCATTATAGATTTAAGTTTCATGTACCATTAATAGTTTTAGATTTACTCCACAGGTTTGTATGAACATCTGGTACATTTCTAGCTAAGGGAAGTTACTAATTTTATATTTTATCAAGGCTTAATTTAAATTTTAAGGGTTCATAAGTATAGGATAGTCCACCTTAAAAGTTTATGGAATACACTTTTATTTAGTCCTTTAAATCCCAACCACATAGTTATGTTGTAATCATACTACTCTCGATTCTCGTGCAATATTAATACTTGATCTTCATAGTACCAAGCCTTATGTAGACACCTTTAGTCTTTTATTGATTCACTTTCACAAAACTTATTCCTTTATAAGTCATAGGATTGAGCTTATCATACCCTTAAGAGTATGTCTTAAGGATAACAATTACATCTTTGAATCTAGTTCACTAGGAGATTTTACCTTTTAAATGTTACCTAAAATTATCTTAACATACTAAAAAGTAAGTATACTTATAGTCTAAAAATTCTATTTTATACACATATATATCTAAAACATGGTTTTCAATTTGGTGGCATCTTGTACGGTCTCACTACATATTATCATTAATCTTTCCCTTTAGGATAAATAAGGGTAACAAATGTAAATCTTAAACATTAGTGAACACATGACATCTCTATACTAGAAAAATTTAAGTACTACATGCAAATGAAGTATGATTTAGGAGTTAAAAACCTCATATACTAAGGTAGTTAATTTACTAGGTCCTCCAAGGGCCACAACATGTAAAACCATCAATTACAGATTGTAAATAATAGTTTAACAAAATTTTACCCTTCACTTTCAAATTTCTATAAGTTCACATTCTCAATAACTTTCTTATAATATTATATATGTAGATAATATTTCCCATAACAATATAGTTAATTCAAGGTCAATAACAATAATATTTGTAATCACAATAATTTTTATGTTGATGTTAATCCTATAGTGGTAACATCAATAATAGAAATAATGATATTATTTATACTAATTTAAAGGATATGAATAATAGTTGTAATTATAATGCTAATATTAGCAATAACAACAATTACATAATGATAGTAGTAGTAATAATAATAAAAATAATAAAATATTAACAATATTATTAATATATATATAGCACAAAAGTTCTACGTAGTAGTATAGCACTAATGTATTGGCAAACAACCAAATTTACTACAATATTAATAACATCCATACGTTTACATATGTGAAATTACATTGATTAAATACAATACAAATTCATTATTTATTACCAAATAATGATTAAGTAAGCAAATAAATCATAACAACAATAACACCTTGTTTAACACTTGAAATTTTAATTTCATAATGCAAATAACTAAATACTCAAGGTTATAAATGGCTTGTCAATTTATTTAATATTCTAGATTCAAACTTCATGATTCCATTACATAACACAATCAATTCATCTAATTTTCTTTAATTTATCATCAAAAATAGGTTTACGCACTCAATTTATTCCCTATTGCTTATACTAAGGCTATTTATCATTACTTTCTCACCTATATGAAGTAACACCACATGAAACCTTAAACATTTATTTTTCGAGGGTTACAACCTTCGATATATTCTCTAATAGATGTTATTTCCACCACCTATTTACATCTTTAAATGAAAAAAATCCATTTTAACACAATTTACTATGTTAAATCATTTAACTAATTAGTTGACGATTACCTTCTAGCTTTATTGCAACGACTAGGTTTTGGAAAGTTCTATGTTGCTAAGATTAGTAACCTAATATTATAATCATAGGACTTTTATTTTAAAATTACAACACACCTAAGACTTATCCTATAGAAAATGTTTACCTAAGCATTGAATTTTTCAGCATTCCTATAACACACAATTTCAAACAAACAAAAGGTTTCTAAACAATTCCATTGATTTTCTAATATATAAGTTCTTGAAGCTTAAAGATAATTAAGATCATAAGCCACTAAAATTGTACTTACAATTTTATTATCTCCAAATTAATGGTCCCTTAAATGGTGACTACTATTCTACTTACCTTTAGGTTAAATAATTATACTGTATATATATAGTGCACTATGGCACTCATCTTAATTGCACATATAACTATAGAACTTTGAGGTTCATGGACTCCTATCTCTTATGTATCCATATACAGCACCTTATGTGCTAATGTTGCTCAAAAGGATTTAAACTACATCTTTATAAAAGCAATGAGGATTTTCTAATCCCTGTTATCCTTTATCTTGATGTTTGCCTTTTTTATATTAGCCTAAAATAAAACACATGAAAGCTTACTCACTTAAGGTATAAGTTAAAACTACCCCACTTAGTTTAAAGCAAATTATTCTTACATCATCCTAATTTGTCGAAATGAGCCAGGAATTTACTTTATCCCTTAAATAACTAATTTTCCAAACTTTCTTTTCTAACATTCAACCACAATAAGTTTAAGTTATTGCTATGGCCTTTTAGACACAATCAAACTCAAATATTATATTATTAATATGTAATTAAAGTCATTGTAAATAGTTCTCATAGGTACTAGCATGCATTTGAGCAACTCCTTCTAGTTGTGGGCATGAGAGAATAGGTATACCCATAGATTCTTAAAACGGACAAATAATCCACAATTTATTTCAATCATAATCATTATTAAAATTAAGGATTTCTACTGATAAGGGTATTGTAATAGTTTAAATAAAAGGAATACTCACATTAATTATCTTAATTAGTCATGATAAAAAATAACTTGTAGTCGAAAGTGGCCTATGGAGATTATGGCTCATGAGAAGGTATCATTTAGTTTGACTATGCCCTTTTTTTAATAGTTACCAGCTTATTATTAGGGGTTCGATTTCTCAAGCTATTCACTTACACAATTGGAGCCATCTACTTCATGATTTCAAATGAAAATGCACTCTTGGGCCTTAAATTATGCTCTAATACCATCTTAGTCGTAACATATCCCCAAACACATAACCAGAATAAGATGTTACTACATGCAATAGCATACCACCTTTCTTAATGCATCTAATTCCATGTTTTTTTTATGACATTATGCTTTTCATGAAGAAAGATATACAGTTTTAAAAAATTTGTCATAAAGTATATAAGTAAATTTTTGTACATGACTATTTTAACTACTCTAGGACTTCAATTAATGTCAGAATTCTTGAGCGGGTCCATTTCTAATCCATCCGATAGCAATTGACACTTAAATGGGGAGAATCCCCAAAGTAAAGAATAGAAAAAAAGTGTGTGTGCGAGTTTCTATGAAACTCAATAAATAAATGATAATTAAATAAAAATCTATTAAAAATACACCTATGCCATAATAGAAGGATTACAAATAAATTCTTTAAAAGAGGTTTCTAAATTTCTATCCAAGGAAAGTAACTACACTCTTATACATTCATTAAGAAAGAGGGAAAAGTTTCAAAAAACTAACTTGTCTCTCAAAAGCCAACCATAAACATATGTAAAAAAAATAAATTCCATAAGGGACCATACCACAAAGATTCACAATTCATTCATATGGATTTATGAATATTTGATAGAAACATAAATTATAATATAAGAAAATATATAGATCTCTTTGTAACTCTTGGCTATCTTTATTCCTTCACAAACACAATCTTATCCTTTTTCAAATAGGCACATAAATTCAATGTAAATAGCCATACTGTATATATCAGTGCCCCCATCATCATTAAGTCTCAGTCATTACATAATGTATAAATAGGTGCTTCATCTAGCACTTTATTTTAATGATAAATAAAATTTCACAACACTCACACATATACATGTATAAAGAAAGAAAGTTCACAATTTGATCATATTTTCGTTCTCATGCATAATAACAATTATCACTTATTCATTCCATATAGGATTACATCATACATTTCATGTGTACCATAACATCATGCCTCTTTACATGGCTTTACATCTTTTATTCAAATTTAACTAACATGTAATGATCCATTTCAATAACACCTAAAAATACCTTGAACTCTTGTTCAACATGATGTATGGAATTTAACAAGATGAATTAACTATATAACTTTAGAAAATAACTTTGTAAAGTCATAGTTAACTATTATCATGACTTAACTCTAGTTGTGATCAACATAACACCCATTACCCAATTTCCATATGCTTATCCTACATTTCCTAATAATAATTAAACGTAAATAGTCTATTAAAGATGAGAAATCATGCAAAATTAAGGATTTATATTCATTTTCTTTAGCTAAGTGCAATCTAGTAACAAAAAGAGTTAGGCCTGCTTGTACATTGACTAAACTTGGAGTATAAGCTAGCTTAACTAGTCCTATAGGAAGGAGTTTCTACTTTTATCCTATATAAGATAAGGCCCTAAAAGTTATAAATATATTAAAATATCTGTTGTTGCTTAAATTATATTTAAAAACTTCTAGTGAGCTTAACTCTACAATGGTGGCAAGGCTTGTCTTGTGTATCTAAAATTTGAAACATAGAGGGGTAAATTTGGGGCTTAATAAGTAAATGTTCTGATATATGCAAAAGTTGAAAGGATAAGAATTAGTATAATTCTTACCAACCAAGTTTACTCCTTTTTTACACAATAATAGACTTTAGACATTATCAAATTCAAATATTAAAAATCAATAATTAATGTTCCTAAAAATAAGGTCTATGACTATGCTAATTCATATCATAGCATTTAATATATTATCATTATATAGTCATAAAAGTAAGTAATCTTCTTTGTGATTCCCAATTAACCTTATATTTTTTACAAACCTAACCTTTGCCATCCTGGTTTGTCTTATTCCTTTCACAATGCTTATTAGATCCAATTTTCCAATCACATATATCTCATTAATTCACCTTTCATCATATTTCTCATATTCAAGACATAACCTATATTTCACATACATGTTTTAATGCATATTACAGTCCTCCATCTTTTCTTACATAACCATTTCTTAGTTCAACATACTTCATTTGATAGCAATCATTCATAAATCATGTATAGTCAATTATGTTGGCCTGAAAGTAGGGACATAGTCAATTACATGTGCTCAGAAAGTAAATGGATAACCTCATAGTTAACTATGTAGTTGACTATGAACTCTCTATAGATAAGGGTTATAGTCGATTATATAAATGCCTATAAAGTTCTACAGAGCACCCTATTGACTTATAGTTAACTATAAGCTTCTCGAGAGCAATTCTATAAGCTTATAGTCAACTTGTAGTCAATTGCCAAGGGTTAAAGAGCAATCCCTTGGCCTTATAGCCAACCATGTAGTCAATTATGCCTGCTAGAAGCACATCTTAGGTTGCGTAGTCGAGTTAACTACCTTCTTAGGTTTCTGTAAAATTTCACAAAAATACTATTTAAATGGTCAAAATTTTCACCTAAACTCATTTTATACTCCACCAATTTATAGTAAATTAATATAATTCATTTATTATAACTTGCTAATATCAATTTCAATGACAAAATCTAATAAATCAACACACATACACATATTCAATGTATATATAATCATCAAAGCCTAAAGTTTGCTCACCTAACCAAATTCCATTTAAAATGTTAAATTTGTATTGGAACGTTTGCTTACCTAGTATGAAGAAGAGAATGGTTAGCTAAAGTTAACTATTGATGGCTCCTAACCAGTCAAAATAAGAAATTCAAGAGTTAGGGCTCTTACTTTCCCTTTTTAGCTCAATCTTTGCATTTTATCCAAATTAAAAGGAAAGATGAAAAAAATGCTTAGGATTAATGAAGATTTAAATAACCTTACCTTGAGTGTGTATGATTTTGATGAAAATCAACCCTTAAATTACTTGATTGAAGATGAGATGGAAGAAAAGAGGGAAAAAAAGAAAAGAAAAGAGTGTGTGAGAAAGGTGTGTTTGGAAATCTAAGAAATGAAGGATAAAGGAGGAAAATGTTGAGTTTAAGGGAATAAGGCAGAGACATTTTAAAAATTTTGCCCTAAATCTTTTCCATAATCACATACCCATTTCTAGATGCTCATGATTATTAAACACCTTATTTTTCCTATATTTTTTCAACTTAATCATATTATTTTCTTATTTCAAACCTTTTTAAAAAATTCATTATTATTTACTTAAAATTTCATTTCATATTGTAATGTTCGACAGGATTTTTTTAAAAAATATCTTAGGTGAATTAGAAATTTCAAATAGGTATTTTTTTTTAGAAATCCCCGAAATAAAAAAATTTGGTAGGAAAATCGGGTGAAATTGGGAGAATCGTATGAGTAATTTCAATGTGAGCCCAACTAGAATTTTCATAAGAATTTTATTATGTATTAAAATAGGTAAAAATATAATTAAAAATCCATTAATAAGTTTATGAAAATTCACATAGGAATTTATTGAAATTCCAACACTTGGGTTAACTGAAAAATGAGAAATTAAGCCGAAAACTAAGCAAATTAATATAAAAACCCTTAGGCTAATCTAAACTAAATTATTTATGCTTAAAATGTGTATGGAACTTTAGAATTTAAAGGCCAAATAAGGCCTAAGAATATCTAAAATTTTTGAGGCAAAATGTAAGAAAGTGAAAAAGTGAAGCTATTTTGCAATAAACACTATTTGTTCCTTTTATGTGGACTAATTTTATTAGTTTATAGGATAATTATTCCCTTGATTTTCTAAGCCACTTGGATGCCTCAAGATCACTAGAAATTGTCCAAGATTTATTTTTCAAAATTCAAAATAAATAATAAATAAATAGTAATTTTTTAAACTAGGGTTTGGACTTATATATATACATCTCTTTAGAGGCTAGCTAATTTGAAGCAAATTTTTACTTCTCTGGCCACCAAAAATGTGAAAGCGAAGAGGGAATTTGGTGAAGTATCCAAGCCTTCATAGGTTGCCAAAAGGTTCTTCAATTTTCATCATTAAATTTTATAAAGTAATTTAGGATTCCCCATTACCTTCTTCAAAAATTTATGACCTCCCTCTCTTCTAAATGTTTAAAATTTAATTTATTTCCATGAAGCTTCTTTCTTGTTGTCCCAAGGGGTTGTTAGAAATTTAAAAACTGAAGGAATTAAGGTGAATGACAATTACTCCTTCTTTTATTGAGTTTTTCTTGAAAAGTGAAGGAAGATTGCTGATTTGGTTATGTTGGAAGAGAAGCTAATTTATAAAGTGGTTGAGTTTGATTTTGATGTTGTATAAATACTAATATGAAGATATAATATTGGTATTATGATGTTGAAATGAGTAAGAGATGATTTATTAGGTTTTTTCCTTAGAAAATGGCTATAGGAAGTGTAAGAAGGAAATTCTGTCAAGAAAGTTTTAAGAATGTGTTTTTGTTTCTCCTTATAATCATGGGTTAGAAATTTTTAAAATTTCAATAGTTAGCATTTTAAAGTCATATTTAGTGTTAGGATGGTTATAGAAGAAATTGGAAATTTTTAAAAAATTTTGGATGCATGAAAAACTAAGTTATAAGTGAGATACTCAAAATAGTCCAATTCAAACCTTTATTCTACTTAGTCTTGGGTTTGGAATTTTTTAAGGCAGCAAATGAGTGATAAAAATTATGAATTCTTTTACACATGATTTTTTGGATGTTAATAAGCTTATATCAAAATTTGGTGGCAAACAGAGTTAATTTAGTTACTCAAATGATAGTTTAGTTTTGACAGTTCCATTATTATCCAAATTTAGTAGTTTTAGATTTATGCCTTTAGTGCATGAGCAAAGCCATGAAATTTATTGTACAACACTTAATTATTCCTTATTTAACATGTTAAGAATATTGTATCAAAATTTGGTGATGATTAGAGATGATTTGGATATTAAAAAGAGGCTTGGATTACAAATGCTCTAATGCTATCCTATTTTGCATTTCTCATGTTTGGTTTTGTATGAACAGTACTCATGGGAAGAAATAAGGCAAATTAGTTAATATTTTATGTGTAACATTATGTTAGAAATGTTAGGAAAAATCTTGATAAAATATAGAATTGATTGGAAGTCTTAAAGACACTTATAAAGTAATTGGCAATATGATAATTGTAATTTCTTTGAGAAATGATTTGAATTTATAAAATGGTTGATGATATTGGAATTATGTGTATAGCTATTCATTTAAGTTATATGTTTCTAAAATTGTAGATGGAAAGGTTGTATGTGATAACTTTTGATATAACATTACATGATTATGGATCATGGATGATGCTTTAGTTACAAATTACTAGTCATTCATAGCAATTGAGTGTTGTCATTATTATGAATGGAATGGATGAATATGAACCTTGAATATAATGTTATATGATAGTAAAATTAGGTTAAGTATGAGAGTTATGATACAAATGATAAGGCTTAAGCTATTTATCTTGAATGAAAATATTGTATATCAATATTAAACATATTGATATATGTTGTTGAAAGTTGAATATATGATAATGGCAAATTTTATTTAACAAAACACTTATGACATAATTGATATTTGGACCACACCCTATGTTATGTGATACTAAAATGCATAGTTAATGCCTATGGTATCCTATCATGGTTCATGCTTATGGTATTCTAACATAGTTGATGCCCATGGTATCGCATCATAATTAATGCTTATATATGCTAAATGCATCCTATTAGTGCTTATTATGAGTATAATTACTCACCTTGTATCCGATTTATGGGAGAAGTTATTTATATCCTTTATAGAAAAGGAAATGAGTGATAAGGGTTGGAGAAACAAGGTTAATGGTCTCATGCTTAAGGTGGTAGAGGATAAGGTTAGATTGAAAATATAAAGAGATACTTGTATACCAATTATGATCATTTGATATATTTGTTACTAATAGTTACTGTAGCCATTCTCTAGTTAGAATTTGTAAATAATGCAAATAAAATTTCTACTAGTACATTAAAGTTACATATAAAATTTCTACTAGTACATTAAGGTTATTGTTTATACATGAAAGTTGTTAACACTTAGGAATTTCTAATAATATTCTAGAGTTATAGTTAAGCATAAAAATTATAAATAATACTTGAGAGTTTTAAATTAATTATTGTACAATAAAATATATATTTTATTTAATATGATAAAATCTCTCTATAAAAAAGAGAGGAGTAACTACTTACTAAATATTTTAATACTTACTCTCATTATTTTTTTTATTTACAGATGCAGAGTGTGGATTCCATAATGGTGACTGAAATTTAAGCAGTATCTTCCTCTTACTTTAAGAATCTTCATTATAATATTTCTATAGTGTCCCAATTAGTAATTTCATTTTTTGATAAATATTATGTACAAAATTATGTTTACATTTGATATATGTAATTAATGTTTTGAAGTTTTTTATATGCACGCAAGTAACACTATTTTCCATAGGTACTCATTTTCAATTTTAATAAAATTTATGAAAATAAATAAGTTAGAAGTGTCTTAAAGGCTTGTATAGAGATCTAGTTAGTATACTAATATTAATTAAGTGTCTTTATATCGATTAAAAAACCCGCAAATCGAGTCATGACATATACTTCCTTATTTTACTATCTTCACCTAAAATTATTTAGGAATATTTTAAAATTTGGAGGGTTATAAGAATAATATAGTTGACTATAAGGGTGCTGAAGCAGTTCCTCCATGTTCATAGTAAATTATGCAATCCCTAGAAGTTTGTAAGTACACAATTGACTATGTACTTAATTGCAAGCTTTTAGAAAGTAGATTCTGATAGCATAGTCAATTATAGATACTCAACTATATAATTAACTTTACTTGTCCAGAAAGTACATTCTAGGGCTTAGTTGATTATCTAGTTGACTATGAGCTAATTTCCTATGAACTCTCGATCAAAACACTATATAATTAAATCATTATATATCATAAATACAATATTATTCATACTATTTCCATCAACGTTTTCAAATGAAACTTTGCATTCAACATCAATCTTAAGGAAAACACAAAACTTAGAGAAATCTAAACAATTTCAATACAAATCCTTAAAGTTAAGCTAAAATGTCTACTTATCTTGTATGAAAGAGATATTTACTAGAAGGAATTAGGGTTTAACAACTCCTAATTATCCAAAAACCAAAAGATTGGAGTTAGGGTTCAAAATCCCTCTTTTGAATAAAAATCTTTAATCATTTTCAATCTAAATGGAAAATGGAAGATAACCACTTAAGATCTCTAATTAAGAGTCCATACCTTGATTAGATTGAAAAATAGAAGCCAAATGATGAAGATTAATGTTCTTTTGCCAGATGAGCTAAAAATGTGAAAGTTTTGTTTATTTTTTGAAAGATAATCTTAGTAGGACTCATTTCCTTGTATATAAATAAAGAAGTATTATGTATTTTTATACCTTGTGATTAAAAAGAATAATATTTAGAGTTATGATAATAAAAGAAAATAACTTTCTCTTTTAGAAAAATGAAGTTATCTTTTACTAAATTCATTACATTTACCATTGAATATATTAATCATTTCCATCATTTTGATAGTTTATAACTATATTATTATAGGAAAATATTTTCTGCCAAAATAAATAGAGATAAAGAAGAGAAGGAAGTTGAGAGAGGAGAATGAGGCTTTTTGGCAAAAATAAAGGGTATGGGTTGAAATGAAAAGGAAATAGGGGGTAAGTGACCAAGGACAAAATAGAAAAAGTGGCCTAAATTTCATCTACACACACATACTCTTATCTAAACTCCTTTAGGGTTTAGATGACTTGCAACTTTCCTAGAATTGATTTCATTTTATTTCAATAATTTTAATAGAAATGATTTCAATTCACTAAGAAATAAAATTTTATTATTTGAAAATTTTATCAAAAATAATAATTTTAATTCATTTGTAAATAAATTATTTTATTTGAAATGTATTAAAACATGTATGTAATTCAATTAAAAAGTAAATTTTGATGACATTATGGTAAATACTATATTAAAAAGAAGGTTAATATTTTATATAATATATTTTATAGGCCAAATGAAATAAAATCTAGTGAAATTCTTATTAAATTAGATGAATTTCATAATGGTATAAATATAATTAAAATAGAAATTATAAATAAAATAAAATCTTATTTTTACTTAAAGTCAATACTATTTTAAAAAGAGATTTATTTTGAAATGAAGTGAAATCTTGTTTTTTGACTATGTCAAGTAAGGGGTTAGCCTCTAAATATTTTGTTTCGTTCTCTTTTTCCAAACCAATTTATATAAAATTTCATTTCAAATTCATTCAAATACTAAAATTTTTATTTCATATTTCTTTATTATTCTCATACAAAAACATTTTAAGTTTTAAAGAGTTGTAACATTTGGAGTGTTTTGAATTATTAAATTATTTTTAATAATTTTAAAAAATAATTAATTAATATTCTTATTTAATTATTTTGAAATATTATGTATTCTAACTATATGATAATTTTTTAACTTATTTGAGGAAAAATTAGAATTGTCACTACAAAAAAAAAGGTATATACAAATGACAAAATTGTTTGTATAAATCCTTATTATTGTCTGTATAACTATTATAAATGATATTATTATTTGTATTGAGTTGTCTATATAGATTTATATGTGTATCAACTTGTATAGATGACTTTTCATATCATTCTATAAAAGTTACATTTATGCAAATGATAAAATTGTCTACATAGGATAGAAAATAGTCAATACTATCTACTTAGTTTATCATCTGCATAGGTAGGAATCTATACAGATGATAATTGTTATTTGTATGGGTCATACCAATACAAACAACAATCATTGGTACAGATGACAATTATTGTCTAGGTGCATGAATAATGTAAAAAAAATTTCAATCCACATTAAAATTTTTTTAACAATTTTAATGATTTATTTTTTATTAATTTTTAACAAATTTATTTCTAATTTAAATAATTTATTTATAAATAAATGATAAAAAATTTAATACATACTAAAATATTTTTATAATTATTAATAATTATTTAAAAAATAAACAAAACAAAAACGAACTCTCAATAATATACAATAAAAAATATTCTACATCCATACATAATAATATAAAATAGCAGATCAAAAGTAAATACATCATATATATATATATATATAATCCATTATTACTTAGATTTTTAATATTTAAAAATTTTAAATTATAGAAAAATATCATAGAATTTTTTTATTTTTATTAGTGTATTTGTGAAATTATCATGCTATTATTTTTTAAATACTTTCATTCTTGTACAATATAATAAATTAGTTACCATTATATGACTTATTTATAATATTAAATTATTATGAACTTTATTATCCATTTCTACTTATATTTTAGTACTTTAAATTATTACTTAAATTATAAAGTATTTCTTCAAAATTTTTTCTATATTCATTATTGTAATAGTCAAAATTAGTTGTTATCATTTTTTAATTACTTTTATTTTTATATAATTTAACAATTTATTAAAAATTATATAATTTACTTCTAATATTAAATTATTATGTATTTCATTCCCCATTATTATTTAATGATATAATTTTATTAAGTATTAAATACTTATTATTTAGTAATTTTTATAAGGATTTAATTAAGTAATTTTATAAATGTTCAAATCATTTATTTTTTAATATTTTGAATGATTGATTAAATTACTAAATGTTTCACATCTTCATAAATTTTATATTTATTCATTTTTATACACTTTTATTTTTAATATAATTTAATAATTTGATTAATGTAATTATCAAAATTATTACAAATTTTATTATTTTATTTTCTATCGAACTCACCAGATGCTCAACATAACAAATATATCAACCTTCACAAAATATTAATTTTACTAACCAATATAATAAAGTGTTAAAATAAATTCATATTCAATTATTATATCAATATTATTAGATGTTTAAAGTAATAATCATATCAAACTGCATAAAATAATTATTTTTACAAATTAAATATCATATTTAAAATATGTAAAATAATAATTCATATTCATTATATATTTAATACAATAAATATACATGCCATTGTATAAAATAATAATTATATCAAACTAATTAATAAAGTAAAATTTTATTTTTTATATATTATATCAATACTATTAAAAAATATTATGTATGAACTTTTTTAACATATCTCAATAAAATAGCACAACAACAATCAGGAATTTTAATCAATAATACAACAATATAATTTGATTATATAATAAAATAAATGCAAAATTTAATAAATAAATATAAAAAATGGTAAAAAAATAAAAAGAAAAGAAGAGAACATTTCTGTACTTTAAGAAAGAGCTCCATCTATGCGAGTAAGTAATGAAAGAAATGGCTCATGTTGGACATTTATAAGCAAACTATACATAGACGATAAAAAGTCGTCTCTATAGATATCCTTGATTATCTCATTTTATCCAAAATGAGGGGATATGCATTATTTCATCTTTTAAACATATTGAGATGACAAAAAAGTTATTTGTATAATAAAAAAAGTGGCTCGTATTACCTTTATAATTTTAACCCATTAAATTTTTGCCACCCTTAAAAATTTGAACTCTATATAGATATTTTTGGTCGTCTGTGTAGAAAAATATTTTTTTTAAATTAGAAAATTTATATAGATAATAAAAGTCATTTGTATATATTTTTTAATTTTAAATTTTTTTTGAACTTGTAAAGATATTTTTAATTTTTTAAAAAATTTAAAAATTGTATATTTTTTAATTTTTTTAAAAAATTTGGAAAACTCTATACGAACAATAAAAGTTATTTGTATAGAGTTTTTTTAATTTTTTTAAAAAAATTTGCACCTATATAGATGAGTTTAATTTTTTATTTTTTGTCTATATATTTGTCATCTGTATAAAGTTTTTAAATTTTTAGAAAAAATTAAAAAATGTATGCAGATGATAAAAGTAGTTTGTATAGAATTTTTAAATTTTTTTAAAAAAATTTAAGGAAAACCTATACAAAAGATCGAAATTATGTCATATATACAGGTGTTTTCTATGGATTACAAAATTGTTATAATGTATAAGTTTTAATTAATGTTGTTTAAATTTATTAAGATTGTAAGCTTAATAGCAACTTATTTAAAGCTTTACTATTATTACGTAAGATATTTTGGTTTTAGGATAAAATATAATTTTAATAAAAATCATTTTTAAAATAGATAAATTATCACTGTTAATTGTTGTTTTTAATATTTGAAGTCCCATTATTTGACCTACCAATAAATTATTTTGTTTACATTGCGATCAAATGTAGATTACAAATATTATTATTACTTACTAAGCTTCATTAAAATAAAATTTAAAATTAGTATTAATATATTTAAAATATTACTTTAATTACTTAATGTGTAATTAACATATTAGTTTTCATGATAGAATTTTACTTGTGTACTTGACTTAATGCAATATAAATCTAGTATAATTTTTAATATAAATTTATAACACTTAATACAATATTAAAAAAAACTAAAGATATAATTTTTAAATTAACTTTCCTATAACTAATGCACACTTATAATAAATAATATTATATATATATATATATACATATATATATATATATATATAGACCAAGTTTATTATGGCTTGGTGAATGTGGGGTAAATTTGCTTTAATTACAAAATTTATGAATAAAGTTGTGAGATCTTATAAAAAAATTATAAATTTTATGTGAATAATTGCATATAACTTTTTTCATATGACATAAACAATATGAAATAGAATTATTCAAATAAAACTTAACTTTATTCATAAATTTTATCATTCATGATATATCTACCCCTTTCCCACCAAATTCACAGTAATCTAATTTGTATATACATTCAATTTCACTTATTATACAATTATTCTCCCTTACCCATTATAGTTTCTCTTTCCTTACCCATATTTTTATTCTCATCTTGTCCTTTCTTCCATTTAATCTCTTTATCTCTCTCTTCTCTCTCCTTTTTTAAGGTCTATTAAATGGGTTGCGACTAGTGGACCGGCCCATGACCCATTTTTACGAATATAAACCTTAAAAATTGAGCCTATTTTTTAATACGGGTAATACAGATCCAGCTCGTATCAGCCAAACTCGCGAGCTTTTAATTAAAATCCATGGATCGAGTCGTATCTGTCACAGGTTTTAGTAGATATAGAACCCTTAAAATTGAACCCATTTTGAACATGGGTAGTATAAACTAACCCATCACGGACTCAACCTATTGTGGATCGACCCCTATCTGCACAAGTCAACCCATTTGACAACCCTACCTCTTTTCTCTTTTCAAATGTTGTCTCATTTTAACTTGTTTTCGACCACATATCCTAACCATCAAGCTTTGCATCTACCTTTGTCGCCATCCAACTTCACTGGGCTTTCCCTAATGGCTACGGTCTACCATGGGAGGAGCAAAGGATGGGACTTTGACCATTTAGATGACCCACAATTTAGGCTAGTGTCTTTAAGTATTAAGAATACAGTAAGGCATTTGCTTTATTAGTCTCATGATTTGTGTTGAAATAAGGCAATGAATTTAGTTAATTAGTTAACCACTTTCACTTGTTAAAGATTTATTGTGCCATATATGGTAGCACAGATTTCAATTTGAAAAGATCTCGTGACTATTAAGGGAATGGTCGAAAGATTAATTGGTAATTATAATGACATGACATAACATGAAATGAATTTACTTATAATTTCTTAGTATAAACAAAATGTTAAAGGAATAGTCATTAAAAATTAAAATTAAAATTAAAATTAAATACTTAAATTACAAATCAAGTAATTGACAAATATTAAACACTAGTAATTTTGAGTAGACTTAAATTAGTATTCTTAGGACTAAAATTTTAAGGAATAGAAAATAAATAATGTTAGATTATGGTTATAAAAATTAATTAGCTAATTAATTATTACAATTAATAAGAAACTAATTCAAAAGAGGTTTATATTTGTGAATGATACTTGCAGATGAAGGTAAGATAGTAGGATTAGATAATTTGGCACTCAAGAGTAGTTTTATTGAGTTATGTGATGAAATGTAAGTGACTAATTTTGAGATATTCAATTTGTGTGTAAATCAAAGAATTCAGGTGAAGTGCTTGAAAGAGGTAGATAATGCGCAATCTTCCTAATTGGGGCTTAAGGTTAGAGATGATCATCACCTTCTGATGTGAGTATATATTTTACTCTAATTTGAAATTATAATCTTTTATATATGAATATGAATTTATTTTTAGATATATGTTCAATTTTTTTGTCAAATTGTTTTACTATAAATGCTTATATGTAAATTTTGATTCTTTTAGCTTTGCCTAAAAATTGAACTTGTGATATTGTGAAGGATTATGAGTTTTAGATGTTGATTCTATGATTTTTTATATGAATATTTTAATACATAGAAATCGATTGAATTTCAAAATGTTTAATGAGTACTGAATTGAAATGTAGCATTTTTGTATTTTGAAGAAAGTGAAATGATTTATGATTTCTTTATGTATAAGGATAATGTGAAAATTTGAATTGAACTTGCTATGGATCCTTGGAAGTTTTCTATTGAAAAACCCCAAGCGTACTTTGAATTTTGTTTGCCATGGCTATTATGGGAGGCATACAAGGGGACTTTTGTGTGGAGTAATAAGAGAGATTTTAGATGAGTATTAGGATTTTTGAATACTAGAGCCTTAAATTTGACCTTAACCTTTGAAAGGGATTGGACCTTTCTCCACACTTTTGAATTTTTACTAGGATTTTCAATTTGACCTTAACCTTAGATAGGAATTTGACCTTACCGTATACTTTTAACTTTTGAATAGGGTCTTCGATTTCATCTTGACCTTAGAAAGGGATTTGATCCTTCACACTTCTAATTTTTGTATGGTTATCTATGTGAAAATCCCATTAGATCTTGCTTACTAATATCATGTAAATTGATTTATTAAATGTAAATTGTATATTTTCTTAATTAAGTATTGCACATTCTATATATGATAATGGTTTTTATGAAAATGAGATTTTTAATTATGAGAAATTATTGCTTTGTTCAATTAGATTTGCAAAAAGGGAGTCACATTTTGAAAGTTAGAGATTTAGCTTTATTGATTTATATTAGTATATATTAAAATTAAATATATTATCCTAATTTAATATTTTACAATTGATTCACAACTTAGGATTGTTTTAAGAAAATCAAGGTTTTCTCTAATCTTCATAAATTATATTTTAATGGGTGGATTTTAGTAGTTTATTCACTTATTGTATTAATAGGAAATCATTCATTCTTCTTGCATATTATATATATATATATATAGATGTATAGCCTTGCATATTATTATTAAATTTCAAGTTTGTATGTAGGCAAATAGCCCTTTCATATGTGTGTTGGTTGTCCTTATAGTGTCTAGAAACATGGATGGTTTTATCAAAATTTCATTAAATTTGAATAAAATGCTTGTCTTTTCATTAAGTTTATGAGTGGGTTATGTCATTCATGAGTCACACATATAAGTTATAAGGTTTATAGGATGCCACTTCGAGATAGTTTCCTACACTCATAATTTGGAACATAACATGTCATAATTTAGAGTTTTATGAATTTGAGTATAAAGATTTGGAGAAGTCCATGTGTTATTTTACAATAAAAATTCTATATTACTTTAAAAATGAATTTTTATTTAATATTTAAATTTAAGTAGATTTTATTTTAATTACATTTATGCATAATAAAATTCTTTAAATTTATCAATGATTTTACAAAATTCATATTGTTTGGCATAGAAGGCACGTTATCAATAACTTTACCTTCACCCTAACATTTTATTTACCTAAATGTCATTAAAATTTATCTCTTAATTGAGTTTTATGCATTTTTAAATTAAAATTTACCTAAATGTTGTAAACAAAAGAATCATTTTTAATTGAATTGAAACCATTTTTTATTGTCTTTGTTTCAAATATTAGAATTTACTTGTGGAATTAAAAACATTTCTATAAACTAAATTGAACTGAAATCTAGAGAAATAAGTTAGAAATAAACCGTCAATATTATTGAAGATTCAGTGTCTTAATCCCCAAACAATCCTACGCCAAAGATTGTCATATGAATAAAAATGGGCCTTTGTGACATTGTGCACTTGATACCCAAACGACATCCACGTGATGAAGCAATTTACTTATTTTGCTTTGGTATATTATAAAAGAAATTGATGTGGGTATGAATGGGAAAATATTTGACTATTAAGATAATTAGTTTAATAGTATCATATTATTATTTTATTTTAAAAAATATAAAAAATTAATTTATAATTAATAAAAGAGTAAAAAAAAATAAATTTACTAGCGTCGTAGTAACGGCTCATCCTTTAAATTGATGGTTATAATTTAAATTAAATATTTTATATAATAAAGTGCTCCTATGATATTTCTGTGCAATTAACCATTCTGTACATTCTCTATTCTCTTTATTTTTCAGAAGAAAAAAATACTTGTAAAATATTTGAGTTTTTTTTTTTTTTCCAATTTTTAAAACATAAATGAGGAAAAAGGCTGACGGCAATATCTCAGTTACGTTACTTTCTTGGTCATGATTGTGGACATAATGCCCCAACAAAAGGAATGATTTATTCACTTAATGAAAAAGATAAAAAGTGTCCAATCAAATGGAAAGTTGGAATGCCATGCATTATGATGTGTCGTAAAAGAGAGACATTACGAGTGTTGGAGCGAATGCCATGGCATCTTCAAAATCACATCTTCTGGTTTCTACATCTTTTTGTTTTTTTGGGGTACTATGATCGTGAGATTTGCTTTTACAGGGGATGATGCTTTAGTGCGGGTGCGTGAATATATAATCTTATAATTAAATTAAAAACGTAATTTTATACCAAATTTAAGAATAAAAATTCTAAAATTTAATTTTATAAACAATTTTATAAACTTTTTAATCTTAGCACCGATAATCTCTCAATTGTCTTTGATGACATAAATAAGTCGGCCTCTCAATCATTTTTCGTTGCACAAACCAGTCTTTGGCCTGAAACATGTTTCTTACTCAAAGTCTATTTTATGTCACTCAGACTTATGGAGCGCTTTGGAGAAAGGGGTGAATTTTTGTAAATCTTGCCACTTTTGTTATTAAAAAAAAACACACAAACCATGAGAGCAACTATAAAGACTAGTATTAATTGATATCTTAAAATATTTTATATATTTTACATAATTATTTTTATAGAAACATAACTTTAAAACAAAGAAAGATTTTACTTAAATTAATTTAAATAAAAATCATTATTTTTTTACTTTTTAAATAAATGCTGTAAAGTAAAACATCTTGCTGGGTTTTGAAGCAAATGCTTATCATTGATTCAATGGTACGTGAATATTTAGGGGAACTCATTTGCTACCTGCAAATGATGGACAAGTGAGAAAATACCACAAGAGAAATATTTAGGTCTTGTGTGTCACCTTTTATTTAACAAAAAAGATATCCATAGAACAAATAATACATAAATATTGTGAGCTCTAATACAAATTTTATGGAGCCACATGTATTCTTCTTTTCTTATCATAGGTCATGTCTATCTGAGAATTTACTCTTTATTTTTTTTTTAAATTTATTTATTTATTTGTTTTACTAATAAGAATATTGACAAATTACTTGACATGAGCATAACATTTCTAACTTAACAAACTTAGGGTACTGGAAGAAAAAATTGCAGTGATAAGAATTTTATTCACTATATGATATTTGAATCTATGATGTTATAAGTATGCATTAAATAGATTATTATTTCAATCATATTAAAAAAAAATCACTACACTATTGAAAATGTGGTTAACCTTTCATTTATTTCATAATACTATTTATCCTTTTATATTTATGCTTATTTTATTTGCTCTATTTTTGATTGATTTCGATACTTTAGCTTGTTTTGGTTTAAGTGAAGGAGAATGTAATTATTTTCAGTTGCATAATTGTGATCTCTGTGAAATAAGTTGTATAGAACGCAAACAAAAGGATGTCTAAAATCCTGATTTTTGGCATGACATTTTTGGGTTCATTGGCATTCTTTAAGGTTGATGTTTACGAAAACAAATAAATTGTTCTAAATTTCAATATCAGAGGTAGGGATTGATTCTTCCTTTCTGCAAAAGAAAAATAATTAATGCTCATTACTACGCCATGAGGCAATACCATCATCTTTTTCTTGGTGGAGGCAAATTAGTATCCGGCATCAACTTGTTCAAACATTGATGCGTTATGCTTTGACCGTTCGAAGTCTTTATTCAAACAGTTTTGCAGAATTTTTTATTGAAGATTAAAATAAAATTTATAAAAAAATTAATTTTATATATTTAAAATTTAAAATTGTTTCGTTACAAAAACGTAAATGAATTTTATTAAATTACTCTTTTATTTTTTATAATTTTTCTTAATTTATAATTAAATAATTATTATTAAAACATCTGAAATTAAGGTTGCAACTAATTGATATATTAATTAATAATTAATAAATTATCTGATTATGTAAAAATATTTTACAAAATTAATTATTAAATTAGCTAAAATTATAAAATAACACAAATGGCTAAATATGTTGAGATAAATAGATATATCATTTAAATTAGCTTATATTTATGTAAAGATAAAATTGTATTAAAATAATTATTATATTTAAAATAAAAATTTAATTACCAAAAATTTAATTTATTATATTTTACAGCTTTACATATTTATTTACATATGTATTTTTATATATTTATATCTTAAAATAAGGATATAAGTAACTAAAATAAAATTAATTATAATTTATGATATTATATATTTATTTATTTACCTACTTATTTTAACTTATCTAGTATTTAAGGTGAGAATATAATTATCCAAAATTTAGTTAATCATGATTTATAACATCATATATTTGTTTATTTTTATTTAATCATTTATACTAAATTTATGATATCATGTATGTATTTATTTACTTACTTACTAATTTAATTAATTTTTATTTATTATTTAAAACAAGAATATAATTACTTATTAATTAAGGGCATGATTTGTAAATTGATAAAAAGAAAAAGGATAAATTTAAAAAATATTTAAAAATCTATCTTCTTATAAGGTATAAATTATATATTTAAACTATTTTATTGATCAAAACTTATTTTTTTAATAAATTAATGCTCAAAATACCTTTAAATGATAGCTTGTAACTTATTAATTAATTCAATAATTAAAAACTGTCTTATATAGTATGTGAAACAAAATCTTATCATTATATTTATTTTTCATTTCTAATTAAATCATTACTGTGATATTTCTGTTAACGTTGCGAGTAAGTGATCCACACGAGTACAGCTTTGTTGCTCTAACTTTACCGTTACTGATTTAGGGATTTAGAATTTTTGTACAGTTTATTTATATTTTAGTGACCGACTAACTGGAGAAAATTTAAAAATTAACGCATGTTATGAAATTATTTCCTTTTTAATATAAAAAAGGTCAACTGCGTCTCTTTCGTAAAGGGCATATTAACGCATTGTTTTATATGTTTTTTTTTTGTCCGTGGACCACCTTGGTAGTCTCTTTGGGCTCCGATTATTCTAGAGTTGAGCCGAATCGTATGGGGACAAAATTCTTTCAATGATAATTTTTTTCATTTATAAAACTTGAACCCAAGAGCTTAGTTAAAGAAATTGAACTCTCACCGGATCAATTCTCATTTGGTCATTGTTTTGTATGTTTGCCGTCATATCAAGAAACCTGAAAATGAAAAGGACATGAAAGAATCCGGTTATAAAGGAAAAATAAATATTTGCATACAATTTAAAATTTTAAATTATAACTTAAAATTGAGTAAAATGCGTTATAAGCAATGGTAGAGTAATTTAATCTACTTTTTATATTTTCTCATAAAACTTGCAAGAAAGTTGAATGAAAAAATTTTGAGGCGGGCATTTAAAACCCTTTCCCTAAATTAATTGATGAAATATTAAATAATTTAATATTAATATAAAATTTTAAAGTATAATCTATATATATATATTTAATACAATAATGAAATTTATCTAAAATTTATTTTGCAAATAATAATATCATAATATGAAAATACTTCTAGTTGACCTTGCCAATTCATCCCGTCAATATATTTATTATTAATAAATATTTCTTTTTCAACCATAATTGTTGGTACGAAATATAATTTAGGATAGAAGAAGATAAAGAGAATATTAAATATTGTGCAATATCATAGCTAGAATTATATTAAATGTTATACATGCAATTTCAAGTTATCTCTTTGTATATTTATACAAAAAACCTCATTTATTTATTAAAAATAAATGGGTAAGTCAATAGTCACTTATCATATATCTTGATCATGATATGTCTATTAATCATGAGCAAAAATGTTTCTTGATTATGAAACAGTATGTCTAAACCAACATGTGAACCTTAAATCCTAAACTAATAACTCTATTGATTAAACCAACAGTATGTCTAAATCAATTTGTCAATTGATTAAACTAATATGTATCTTAATCATGAACAAACATGTCTTTGAAATTGTTAACCAACATGATTCTTAATCATGAATCAACATATCTCTTGATCATAAAATAATACATTTCTTGATTGTTAACTAATATGCCTACTAATCACGAATCCACATATTTGTTAATCGTTAATCAATGTATCTTTTAATCATAAATAAATATATCTTTTGAATGTTAACCAATATAATTTTTTATTATTAATCAACACATCTATTAATAACGAATCCATATATATCTTTTGGTCATTAATTAATATAATCCTTAATTATTAATCAACATAATTTTTAATCATAAATTAACATATATTTTGATCTTAAATCATTATATTTTTTTGGTTTCAAATTAACGTGATTTTCGAATAATTAATATAGATCTCTTAATCCTTTGATTGGGGAATTTAACCACATGTATACCGATCTATAAACTAGTTGCAAGAATAGTTTCCTGCCGAGGGGAAATTAACTTCATCCTCATCATGACAGGAGCTCTTTTCTGCCATAGTTGCTATTTTACGTTGGCTAGGGCTGTATTGTCCGGAAGTGAGGGTTCCCCCCCCCCCCCCCCCCCCCGCCCCCCTTCCTTTTTTTTAACAGCCCCAAACAGCGAAATATCAGAATAGTTTTTTTCCTTCATGGATGGTTTTCGGAGTAAGAGAGTGAAATGGCTAGAAAAATGATCCATGAAAGGTGTCTCATTATTTATTTATTTATTTTACAAGGGTTTGTTTGTATAACTATTAATTGAGTAAGCAAAAATAAATAATAGTATAGATCACAACGAGGATAACTACAATAATAAATAGTAGTAGTATAATTTTTGACAAATTATAGAGTAAGTTGACATTTATTGAAACCTTAGAATAATTACCCCTTGTTTAGCATAATCAAAAACAAAATTTCATTTCATTTTTAAATAATTTTTTAACAGGGTATTTGGCTTTAAGTAAAAAGAAATTTCATTTCATTTGTAATTTTCATTTTAATTACATTTTACTTTTAATATTGTATTTGGCTTTAAGTAAAAAGAAATTTCATTTCATTTGTAATTTTCATTTTAGTTACATTTTACCTATTATGAAATTCATTTAATTTTGTAAGGATTTCATGAAAATTCATTTTATTTGACCTAAAAAATATATTATATAAATAATTTATCATTTCTCTAATATTATATTTATCATGATACCATCAAAATTTACTTTTTAATTAATTTTTATACATTTTTAATATATTACAAATAAAATAATTCATTTACAAATGAATTGAAATTATTATTTTTAACAAAGTTGCTAAACAATAAAATTTATTTGTAAATAAATTAAAATTATTTCTATTGAAATGAAATAAAATCAATTCTAGAAAAAATGTATACCAAACAAACCCTTAGGGAATCACAGTATATTCTTAACTTTATTTTATTTAACATAAATATTATGATTTACCCAAGTTTAATGAAAATTTAAGAACCTTCTCTTTGTTAATTTTTATTTATAGAAACTTATTCAAACCTCTCTTTTGAGAATAAAAATCATGATACTTAAATTTAAGAGCTTCTTTTTCTCTTTTTAAAAATTAAAGTTTTTATTTGATAAACTATTTTCAAAATCTATTTTTAAAAATTGTAACTTTAAATGAAAATATATTCAATTAAATCCTAAATTTCTTATACATAAGGTAAGGACAAAGAAGAATGTTTTCGGAGTATATTTAATCAGTATAATTACCAAAAATCTTTAATTCAAATACCATTTAATATTTTTTTGAAGATTTCATATCTTTCTCTTTATTTAGAATTTGATTTTTAAGTTTTATATATGCATGTGATGAGTGTTATTCTTACCGTTACTGAAAATATATTTAATCAGTATAGCTATACCTTTTCATTCAACATTACAATTTCACAATTCACGGGGACATGAAGTACTAGCTTTGAAATTTAAATCAAACAAAATAATAAGGGATATTGTAAGTGTGTCTATCCAGAGATAAGGGTTACGCTTTTACCTTTCAGGAGAAGTCTAGCTTGTAGAGTTTTTTTGAAAGGACAGAAGGTATAGCTTTTTAAATAAAGGTGATGTTTGTATAATATTATTGAATCTGAGTTAATGACAGAATATTTTTCCGTTTTTTAATAGTAACGCGCATACATAAAGTGTTATTTTAGAATATCATATTGTAGGAATAAATATCCTTTCTCTGAATGTATAAGTATTAAAAAATTAAATTAATTAATTATAGTATCATAATAAATTATACCAACAATTTAATATAGAAAATCTTAGATTCTTGAGAAAAATTGCATATAAGAAAAAAATTCACTATTGTAAAAATTAGGTATGAAAATTCTCAATTATAACTCTATAACTTACTAACCATCATTCCTACACCTATGACAAACCTCTACGGATATTCCTACATAATTCTTATAGGCACTCACCTTACATTTTTCTCATATCTCAAATTCTTAACCAATATAAGTATTTATAACTCAAAAATATATATTTGACAAAGAATTCAAATCTTATTTTAATACAAAAACCTAACTTAAATAGGAAGATAACTCATAATAGAAACACAATTAATAATTGATAACAATTACAATTTAAGTCAAATCCAATAATTATCTTTATTTTATTTTCATCAATTTTTATGTTCCACTTATTGTTAAACAAAACTAATTATGAGATATCAATTATGAGAGTTTTCTATTAGTGCAATTTCTTCAAACTGCAACAATTATCTTCTTCTTAAGAAGCTCAACCTCAATCAAGAGTCACAAGATTTATCAAAGTCTATTCACAGTCTCTTCATTAGCAAATTTTTTTTATATCTATAAGAATATAAAACTTGTAAATATCTTCTTAAACAGCATAAACTCTTCGCATATTCATTTTCATGATTAACTATCATCATCACTATCAATTTCATTCATTGTCATTATCTCACACATAGAATCGAATTAGACTTTTGTTCTCTTAGATTATTACTTTTTCATAGGATCAAACCCCCTCTGATATCAATTGTTGAAAAAATATTCCTTTTTTAAATATATAAGTACTACACAATTAAATTAATCAAAGTATCATCATAATAAATTACACCAATAATCTAATGTGAAAAATTACAACGTCTTGAGGAAAAATCACTAATGAAAAATGATCTATTATATTGTTAAAGATTATAGAATAATACATGTGAAGATTTTTAATCATAACCTTATAACTTTCTAGTCATAATCTTTACATCTCTCACAAATTTTCATGAAGGATCCCACATAAGTTTTATAGACACTCACTTCATATTTTTTTTCTTATCTCAAACTCTTGACTGATATAAATTTTTATAGATAAGAAATATTTACTTGATAAAGAATCTCAATCTTATTTAACACAAAAATTTAACTTGAATAATAAGATAATCCACAATAGAAAATAATCAATAATTAATAATAATTAAAATTTAAGTTAAACTCAACATAGATATAAATCATATAATATGAAGTAAAATATTTAAAATAACATCAAATGTAGGAGTGCAAATGGGCTGGGCTGAACTAGGCTTTATTTTAAATAGGCCGGGCTTGTATTGCAAAACATTGACCTGAGCCAGATCTATTAGCCTATATAAGGCTCTATTTCAAGCTCGAGCCTGACCTGTTTTAAAAGTTTGGCTTAACCTATTAGCCTATTTAAAAACTTATTTTAAATACAAGTTTTTAAATAGGTTAACAACTTAAGACTTAAAAAGCCTATTATAAAAAAGCCTTAAATAAGCTAATAACTTATATAAACTTATATCAATATATTCTTAAAATGCTCCTAATAATACTAAAATTAATACAAAATTTTATATAAGAACTAATTAATAAAGAAATAAATCTATATACTCATAACATAAAATTACTAATTTAAATATTCAATGTTTAATTAAAAGTAAAATAATATTAAGTTATCGTAACATCAAAGGTTAACAATAAAGGCAAATTAGTTTACCATAAATTATACAACAAACATTCAAAATATTTAATCTATATAATGAACTTGAAAAAAAATTTATATGTTATTGCCTTTATAGTAAATAAATTTAAATAAAAAATATTAAATAGGCCAACCCGATAGACCTGTAGGCTAAGCTTAAAATAAAAAAGTCTAACCTATTTAATTAAAAAGGCTTTTATATTAGCCTTAATCTGACTCATTCAGTTAAATAGGTCAAGTAGAGTTAGGCCTTAATTAGACCGAGTCATAGGCCGTCGATAGGCCGCCCGACCCATTTGCACCCCTAATCAAATGTCCGTCATTGTTGAAATGTTGAAATTTTTTTCATTATTAATTCATCTTAGATATCTTATCTACCGTATCTATATTTATTAAAATAGTTTACTTGAAGGCAAAAACATGTCGAGTCTCACTTTGTGGTAATATTATATAAGCATGCAATATCCCAACTAGTATGATGAAAAAGTGAGGCGAGCAATCTCCATTATTACATTACTTCAAACTTAATGAATTATACAAATGAGTTTTCCTTTAAAGAAAATCAAAACGCAATGAAATCAATCCTCACTTATGGCTTATTAACGTTATTCCTGTGTAATGTTATCATTAGACTTCAACATTAATGACTCCATCTCCAAGTAACCATGACTTCACAAAAGCTTTGTCTCAAGGAATTTTTATCTCTTGATATCTTACTTTATTGAGTTTTTACAATTTTAGAGAGAGAAGTATATAATTTTTTATTTTAAAATTCACAGGTTTTTTTTTAAATAACACAATCTTTTATCTTGAAGGCTATAATTTTTTAATTGGGATCAACTATTTAATTAAAAGAGTAATGTTACAAGAAAATCCACCGCTTAATGAAATATTTGGTTGGATAGAATGTAATAATCATTTTATAATCATGTTTAGTATAATAAGGAATGGAATGGATATTTTATTCCATTTTTATATTTAATATAAAAAAATTTGATGAAATAAAATGGAAAAAGTATAGTTAAAAATAATAATAATATCATTATTACAAAAATAATAATTATATTATTAAATAATTTAATATTATTAAAATATATGATATAATTAATAATAAAATTGTCATAATTTAAATTTTATCATAAAAATATAATTAACAAAAAAAATTTAATAATAAAAGCATAAAATTTCTAATTTACTAAATTTTTATATTAAATGGTTTTTGTAAAGAATATAAAAATATTTCATTTTTAAATTTATTATTAAAATAATTTAATAGAGAAATATTCAAAAATTAATATTTTTTTATCATATATTAGTAAATGATAATTTTAAAATATATTTAAAAATGAGGAAATCATAAGTGAAGATGTCAATTCATGAAGGAGAGAATGATTCCCTCTATCATTTTTGCTATGTAATAAATATTTTATCATTTGATAAAATAACTATTCTCCAAGAAATAACTATTCTCATTTCATAGTGCATACCTAATAAATTTTTGGATCATTTCTATTTTTATTTCTATTTCTATTTCCATTCATATTCTATTCCATTCAACCAAATGCACTTTAAGAATTGAGTGTTTCCACCTTTGGATTATTTTTAATGAATTGAGAATTATATTTTTAATTTTAATTCATTTATTTAATAGTAAAATATTCAGCAAAATAATTTAAGAGCAAAATATTCATTTTACAATTATGTTATTTGTTACTTTAGAAAAAAATATAATTGTTTCTAATTCTGCCCGATTATTATCTCTTATAAATGTTAAATCACTTTGAACATTAATTGAATTTTTTTTACAAAAAAGGTAAATTTCAGTGAAGCACATTTTTTTCCTTTTTAAATGAAAAACTCTTTATTAACTTCTTTTAATTCTTATGTATCTATTTTAGCGCGGGGATAAAAAAATGGAAGGAAGATAAATGTCATACCCATTCTATTTATTTGTTTTTGTTATCTAGGAGTAGCAACTTTTGATATGACATAATAACCCTATATGAATACGATATGTTTATTCAAATTTGGATAACATGTAAACTCATTTAAGAATTTATTTTAAATGTTTAAATATTTGATTAAAAGATCATTAATAATTTAATTATAAATACGTATATATAATAAAGATATAAAAATTTTATTTTAATAAAATAATAATAAAAATTTAAAATAATATTTTATTAATAATTAAAAATATTTTTAAAAAATAATAAATAATTAAATTTAATAAATAATTTTATAATATAAATTTTATTAATTAAAATTATTAAATAAGTTTGATAAGTAATCAATCTTAATATATTTAATAAACGAGTTAACTTGAATGATATGCCACCCCTATTGTTATCCATTTGACAAAAACAACAATGAAACAACTTATCCATACAATTTTTAAAATTCAAATATTACATTAAATTATTTTAAATAACATATACTTATATGTACAAAAATAATTAAAAATAATAGATACTAGTATAGTGGTATTTGATAGTACTTTTTATTCCTTATCATGTTTGGGATTCAAATTCAATATTTTATAATGTATTAAGTAAATTATTACTCTTACTGTTATAAAAAATAATAATTTAAAGCATGGATTTAAATTTAATCAGCATTTTATTATCATTACTTGTGTGTTGTTATGTAATTATAAAATTGCACAAGAATTATATTTTATTTGCCGACAGTATCAACATTCACAGCGTAAAAAATTTTTCAGGATGGTTAAACTCTAATTCATGCAATTTGTGTATCTACTCATGATTAGTGGACATGTTCAAGTTTTTTTCAATAGAAACATTCTTTCATAATAACACCTTACAAGGGACAAATAATTGTATACTTCTATAATATATATTTTAATATTCATCAAATAAATAAAAATCACTTGCCAAATTTGTAGTGCATATAAATAGTTTTGAAAGACCAGCATGCAATAAAATTTTTTTTTTTCAAATTTTAAGATATTAAAAATTATAACCAACTTTTTCTATAAAAATAAAAATATATTTTATGATTAAATATAAAAATAATTTTTTTTCTATAATGTTAGAAAATACCTCAGTTGGTTAATATTGATTTTCATCTTTTGTCATATTATTCTTGTGTTCTTCAAAATATAAAGGACAAATTAACAATTTAATTTCTATTTGGGTCCCACACTACATTCATTATTAGCTTACTCAACTCCAGTGCGCCTGAACCAACCCGCTTTATCCGCGGCAAACAGAACTTTTTGAATTCTGACCATTTGGACCAAATTACCCTCTCTTTTTATCCAAATTTCCGAAATAAACTTTCGGTTATAATTCTCTCTTCATTCTTGAAGTCTTCCAGGCGCCGGCTCTACAGAGTGAAAGAGACGTACGTTGTTTGAAACTCATGTTTTTCAAAGAATTTTGAATTTTGAATAACTTTGGCTGAGTGCTGCCATTCATGGTAAATAATTAACTCCTGGATACGGATTCCAATTTTTATTATATTTTTTGAAAAGAAATCGCAATGGAAAATTCTGTAATTCAATCTCCAGTTTTTCCTTTTTGTTTGTGAATTCTGAACCTGTTTTCTTTGAATTTCCATTCCCAGCGGATTTTCCTTCTTGGGCTGCTTCGAATTTTCTAAGCAGGAAAGTGGTCGATTGAATTTTTTTGACCGTTTGGAAAGGGAGTTGGAGATAGAATTGTAAGTTATGCTCCTTCCCTTTTTCGTCTCTGGATTTTCCGGCGCTGCTTTCGGTGCATGTTTTTTGGATTATGTTTGGTTGCTGAGTAAGTGTGAGAAAATTGAATCGGAAAAGCTCGTTTTTTCTTCTCACTTTTCAAGCCCCAAAATTATACTGATTCAAGGTTTTCTTTATTTCTTTACCCGAAACATTGTTTGATTATGTGATTTAAGATTCCTTTTCTTCCGAATGGAGTTAATTAAGCTTAGTGATGGGGTTCCCCTCCCCCCTTTCTTTTTTCCCCCCTTTTTCACTCTGTTAATTGATTTTGATGAAATAGATTCAGGGTTTTAGATGTTGATAACAATGAGGACAAAATGGCCTTTTACTTACTGCAGTGGCTTGGTCTGATGGGTTACCCGAGATATATCAGATTAGAACCCTGACATACTTGTTTTCTTCCCTTGAAATAAATTGATTAGTTTGTTGTTTCAGCAAGTGAAAGAAATCAATTCACTTGAAGTAAATTTACTCTGTTATTAGTTTTTCATCTTCAGTCTTCTATATACCGATAAAGTTGGCAGTGCGTCAAATTTACTACATAATAAAGGCTTTGAAGTGCTAGGACTGATGTTATATTTGTGTATTCTTTGCGCAATCATATTTAGTTTTTAGGAAATAAACTTGAACTATTCTTCGAACCATCATAGTTTATCCCCAATTTTTCTGCTTCCGTTTCATTCCCATCTCTTTCATTTTTCTTTGTTGTAGAAGATTTGCCTTGCAAAACTCGAAGTTCCCAAATTTGTTCTGTGTCATTTTCTATCATCTTGTCTGTCTCTGTTTTCCAAATAAGGGTGTGAGGAAATGTGTAAGAAAATCTTTAAAGGTGGAATGTAGAGCTTGTTGAAATTACGTTATTCTTTGAACCAATTGGGCTGAGACTATTTTTCTTCTGTTGAGTGTGTAGTTGGTGGCTATTTGGAAACTTGTACTTTGTGACAGTTCAATTGGGATGAAAAGGCAATAAGAAGTTGCAGGCTTGCAGCATTGTTCCCATAATCATAATCATCATAATTGGCTGCATGAGTTTTTACTTTCACCTAATCAGATGAAGCTCATTACTTTTGAATGTGTTTGAGGTAGTTGCATTCATGTTTTCATTTATATTTGACTTTCTTTTATCATATGTGTAGTGAAAGCTGAGGAGTTAGAAGTCCTTAATCTCAGAAAGCTGCTCACTTTTATGAGCTAGTGGTAGCAATTGAGAACGAGGATTAACACATGAAGAAGCTATTCAATTTTATGTCTAGCAGTGGGAACAACAATGCAGTTCCCCCTAGATCAACAAATAAGCAAAATTATGGGGAGAATTCATTTGAAAGTGGGATTAATAAAGCTCATGGAAAACCTAAGGAAAATTTCCATAGTCCGAAGAGCTTGTTCTATAAATCCCGGAAGCAAATCTCTGATAGCCATACTTCCAGTAATGATGCAGGTCTTCGAAGGAGCCGATCTTTGTCTTCGGCAGCCTTTCTTGTCACTGAGCCAGAACTAATGAATTTGTGTGACCAAAGTAGGTCTTCCCGGTTCAAAGACCAAAATAGATCTCCTTCTAGTAGTATTGCGAGTGATCTATATCAATTCGAGAATTCATCTCGGTAAGACTTCATATCTAATTTTCAGTTATTTGGCTAAAGCTTATTTAGATTCTATATGTAATGGTTTTCACATGATCTTTATTGAGCTTTTTGTGTATGTTTCAGTCGTCGGTCTCTTACGCCCGAGAGGCAGAGGCCATATAGGCCAGTCCAATTTGAGTTGTCCTCTATAAAAAATCCACATGGATTTCACAAACCTGGCTCTGTCAGTCCTTCAAGGTCTCACCATGATTCATCAGGGAACTCCTCCACTTGTTCTAGCAACAATTCAAGTCAGGTTGTGGACCGTTTTATTGTAGAGCAGCAGCCAGAAAAAAGTAGGTCGTGGAACAATTCACAGGGCAATTATTCTAGAAATGGATATCATGATATGAAGCTTCCTCCAAAAGTTCAGTATACAGCACCAAATTCGCCAACCCATATTGGTGCCAAGTATAAACCAAGGGCTCACTCTTTTAGGGAAGCTAAAGGTACTTGCCTTCGCTTGTCATCCAGAGATAGTACAGAAAATGGGTTTGGACATGAATCACCACGAAGTCTTGCAAAGAATGTCATTGAGAGACTGTCCCAGACTCATGCTTTTCCCAATAAGAGTTCAAATGAGTTTGATCTTGATCATCCAATCACTATTAATGACATTTATGATAGGTCTTTGAATGGATGCTGTGACTCAGATTCAGAGGATGCTGCTCCGAATAGAGGTTCATTATGTGAACCATATGGAATGACAAATGGTTATCATGGTATTGATACTCTAACATTCCAGAAGCGAACTGTTTTGCAAGGGGGTGATTGTGAGGGTTTAAGTTGCAATGAAGATGAGGAGGATGTTGATGCTGAACTAAGAAGAAGATCGAAGGAAGCTGAGGAGAGAGTCATTTATCTTTCTGAGAAACTCGAGCGACAAAACTTCATTCCTGATTGTGGGTTTGATGTGCCAGCACTAATTCAAACAATCAAGAACCTAGAAACAGAGAGGGTAAATTTGGCACTTGAAGTTTCGGGTCTTCTGCAGTCTCGAATTGCTGAAAGAACATCTGCCAACAAAGAACTTAAATGTATGAAGGAAGAACTGGCATCACGAACTCGACGACTGGAAAAGGAGAAGAATGAGATGCAATCAGGATTGGAAAAGGAGTTGGACAGGAGGTCAAGCGAATGGTCCTTGAAACTTGAGAAGTACAAGATAGAAGAGCAAAGGCTTCGTGATAGAGTTAGAGAGCTTGCAGAGCAGAATGTATCACTTCAAAAGGAAGTCTCATCTTTTAGTGAGAGGGAAACAGAAAGCAGAAACTTAATTTCATGCACTGACCAACAAATCAAGGAACTGACTGAAAAGATAGAAGAAGTAATTAATGAGAAGCAAGACTTACAAAGAAGTCTCTTAGAACTACATGAGAAACATAAGATGACAGAAGAAACTAGGGGCTGTATACAAAGAAACTATGAAGAGAAGGAGAAGGAGTGCAAAGAGCTACACAAGTCCATCGCAAGAACACTGAGAACCTGCAGTGAGCAAGAGAAGACAATTTCAGGGTTGCGAGATGGGTGCAGTGAAGAACTCCAGAAAAATCAGTCAATGGAGAGGGTTGATAAGCATGTTGCAAAATTGCAAATGGAGCAAATAAGGTTAACAGGAGTAGAACTGGCCTTGAGAAGTGAGTTGGAATCTTACAGGGTTGAAGCAGATTCTCTTCGTCATGAGAATATTATTCTACTAAAACGCTTGAAAGGTGATGGAAAAGAAGTTGTTGCTGCTACTTTTAAACTAGATAAAGAACTGTCAGCCCGTGTCAATTGTCTTCAAAATCAAGGCCTAACCATGCTAAATGAAAGCACAGAATTGTGTTCAAAATTGTTGGAATTCATTAAAGAGAAGTCAGTTTATTTTCGTCACAATACCCAACAGGATATGGACATCATTAAGAATGGTTTGGATGGGCAATTTGTTGTTGAATCTGACACTAAAATTCAAGGTTTCAAGACTGGGATTGAAGGCTTAACAAGGAGTTTGCAGATGATGTCTGCTTTAGTGCATGAAAAGTCAAGTCTATTGAATTCTAATTTTCAGTCACAGGGAGTAGATGCTGATAAATTAGTTAAACTAAATGATCAGGTACGTTGCTGGAGAAAAGTTTTTCTTTATAATGTTATTCCTAGAAGAAAGGATTCATCTTGCAAAATTTCTATTTGATAATTTATTTCTGACTGTTGTTAAGATCTCCACTTGTTCTCTTATCGGTGAGTTATTGACTAATATGGCTTTTTTTTCCCCTCTTCTTTTGGTTATGAAGGATGTTGTCAGAATTGAGCTTAAAACAGAATGTTTGGTGACTAGTCTCTTACGAGAGAAGTTGTACTCTAAAGAGCTCCAAGCTGAGCAGTTGCATGCTGAACTTGCTGCAGCAGTAAGAGGAAATGAAATACTCAAATCTGAAGTGCAAAATGCACTAGACAACCTGTCATGTGTGACTCACAAGCTGAAGGACCTTGAACTTCAGGTCTGTCATCAGTGCTCAGCAGTATCAAAATTTAACCTTAATTTGACTAGTAAATTTTCTATTCGGTATATCATATTGTTATCAACTTACTATGTGTATCGTGGGCTAATAGATCTGTTTATTGTTCACAAAACCAGTTTGAATCTAGTCAGAATAATTCAGAGTTGACAAGTAAAGCTAGCAAAGAGAAACCATAAGTTTTTGGCCATAAATAAATCCTATAGGTCCAATAAGGATGCAGCTGGAGAGGACATGACGTGCCAATGTTTTAATATGGGTGCTGCATGAATGTAGTCGAGAACTTTTTTGGCTTTCTAATTTTCTTTATATGAGTATACATTTTTGGAATTAATTAATTTTAAGCTCACTTTAAATTTAAATTAATTTCTCGAAACAATGCTAGCATGTGTAAACCATCGCTGCCTTCTACTTCATTGCTTTCTGGTAGACTACGCTATTATGCCAAGTATGCACTGTGCCTCTGTTTTTTAATCTTGGGTGATAGCAAAGCACACAGCCTTGATAATTCAGGTTTATCTATGAAATAAGTCTAGTGACGAGCAAGTTATTTCTCTTCTGAACTTGATATTATTCCCTTGTGCACTTAAGGTCAACGGATGTGATGACTGAGAAGAGAGCGCTCAATTTGTTTCTCATGCGCTTACTAGGCATTTTTTGGTTTGTCTGATGAATGTATATCCGAACATTAATCATTATGCTGAGGGGCAGTTTACCTATAGTAATTATTTGGCATTTTCATCATCCTAGGAGGAAAACTGAATAAAATTTGTTTCTTCCTTACAGATGATGAAGAAAGATGAAAGGATGAACCGTCTTCAAAGTGATCTTCAAGAGTCTATGGAGGAATTAACAATAATTAGGGGAATATTGCCTAAAGTTTCAGATGAGAGAGACCGGATGTGGGAGAATGTGAAGCAATACAGTGAGCAGAACATGTTACTGAACTCAGAGGTCAATGTTTTGAAGAAGAAGATAGAGGCCCTTGATGAAGATATACTTCTAAAGGAAGGTCAAATAACAATCTTGAAAGACACCCTTGGTAAGAAGCCCTTTGATATCCTTGGGAGTCCTGATTCTATGAATGAGTTTTTGCTAAATTGACTGCCATAAAAGCTCATCTTTGTGGCTGGCCAAGTTATTGCATTGTTCATAGTCCTATATTTGTGAATGAGGTTTTTGAGGTTGCTCTTCTTTTGTAATATATTTCACAATCTGCTCTCCATTTTTTCTTTTTGTTTGCCGATGTTACTTTTTTACACATGGGTGTAGGATTGGTGAGATGTTAAAAATAGAATTTCTTCTCCTTCAGCATAACCATTTTCCCTTTATTTTTTTGGGATAAGATTTCATTTGGTTTTGTAAGATTGTATTTGGTTTATTTTCATCCATGGCAAGTTGAGATCTTGTATCCTTGCATAATCTATACCGGGTTCCCAGTTTGAGGACATATATTTTTGCATTCTGTACACCATTTTTTTCTTGTAAGGTTTTATTTGGTTTATTTTCATCCATGGCAAGTTGAGACGTTGTATCCTTGCATAATGTATACCGTGTTCCCAATTTGGGGAAATGTATCTTTGTGTTGTGTATACCGTCTTCCTAAATCAGAGTCCAGAGACAATAATTTTACAACTGTAGAGTTGGAGATTTTCACAATTTGCCAAGTTAAATTTAAAATCAGCAACTTGTACATTAGTAAAGATGAAAATATAAAGCAATTTGCTATCCTTTCCCTTTTTTCTTAAAAGATGGACACAACTTATAGACGTAGTTGAACTCAAAATTATGTACAATAATGTTTTCTATATCTCATGAATTACACTAACATAACCATATATTTAGGGATATAAGCAAGTTAAGTTATTCGTGAGTTGTTATTGGCTCACAAAATGTTTGCTTTGTATTTGATTTATGAGTTGAACTCAAGTTGCAAAGTACTCAAAGTACTCTGCCTAAATTATTTGCAAAGCTAAATAAATTTTATGATAAGTAATTTTTAATTTTTGTATTATGATTATAAAAAAATAAATATTAAGATATTTACTAGAGAGAGAGAAAATTGCTTACTTCCATATGTGAATGTGTGTTAACAATTTCTTATGTGTGTGCGCATGCATGTGTATTGATTAAAAAAATTATGAAAAACGAATACAATGGCAGAAAAGTTGTAAACTAGAAAAATACAATAAATAATGCACATTTGTTTCATAAAAAGATAATTTATAATTTAGTTGTATAGATGATTTGTGCAACAAAACCCAAACAAATAAAATTTTTGTGTATTGAATAAGAAATGAAATACTATTTTACTTGATATCTTAACAAATTAATTAAATTAAATTACTAAGTGATCTATACTTGAATAAATAAGAAAATTAAATTTCTATGGGCATAATAATTGATTTGTCTGATTGATTTCAAATGAAAAACAAATTGATCATTAGTTTCTATTTCTTTCCTTCAATAGTACAATTACTATTTTAAAAAAAAATAAAAAATTGTTATGAAAATAATAAACATTTAAGGAATGATAAAATAAAGAGATGAAAGAGATAAAGGAGAAATATAAGGAAGAGAAAGAAATACAAGGAGGAGGAGAATATTTTATTTAACTATGATAAAATAATTTGTACAACCCATATTTATAGGGCAAATTAATCAAATGTTACAATTTCATAATGATAATTCATAAATAGAATTGATCATAATTGGGGTATAATTAATTATAATTGAATCTTAATAATTATGATATAATTTATAATAATTAGATCCTAATAATTGATTATAATTAGGAGTATAATATTTGACCTATGGACATCCATATTCAACAATTATTTATAACACTCCCCCTTAGATGTCTATATAATACGCAATAGGATATTACTTTATTAAAAATCTTGCTAGGAAAAATCCAATGAAATAAAAACCATAGTAAAGGAAAAAAAGAGTATAGTGTGTATTAACTCCCCTTCATAACAATATCAATTAACATCTCTGAGTTAACGCATTTCAATTTTTTGTACTAATATTTCAAATGTTAAGGTAGGTAATACCTTGGTGAATAAGTCTGCTAGATTATTTGTTAAATGAATTTATTAAACATTAATATCACCTTTCTTTTGAAGATCATAGGTGAAGAAGAATTTTGATGAAATGTGCTTTATTTGATCTCTTTTGATACATCATTCCTTCAATTAAGCTATACATGCAACATTATCTTCAAAGAGTACAATTGGAGTTCTTTTGCAAGAGGGCAGCCTACACATTTCTCGAATATGTTAAGTTATAGACCTTAACCAAATACATTCTTAACTTACTTCGTGAATTGTTATAATTTTTGCATGATTGGTAGAGGTGGTAGTGAGTGTCTATTTGGTGGAACATTTTGAAACAATTGTATTAACACTTGTAAATAAGTAGCCTGTTTGAGATTGAGTTTTGTGTGGATTAGATAAATATCTAGTACCTACATAACCTATGAACTATGGTCTAGATCCATTTGTATATAATAAGCTTATATCAGTAGTAACTTAGAGGTATTGAAAAATATGTTTAATCCCATTCCAATATCTTCAAGTTGGAGAGGAACTAAACTTTGCTAACAAGTTTACAATAAAAGCTATATCAGGTCTTGTATTGTTAGCAAGATACATTAATGTATCAATAATACTAAGTTATGGTACTTCAGTACCAAGAATTTTTTAATTATCATCTTGAAATTGAAAAATATCCTTTTTCATATCGATATTTTTCATATCAAGTGACTGAATAACTATTGGGATACTCAATGGATGTGTTTTATTTATGTAAATTCTTTTAAGGATATTTTGGGTATAAGTTGATTGATGTATAAAAATTTCATCTTTTAAATGCTCGATCTACATGCTGAGGTAGAATTTTATTTTTTCAAGATATTTCATTTCAAATTCTTTCTTTAAACAATCAATTGCCTTTTGAATCCCTTCAGGAGTTCCAATAATATTCAAATCATCAACATATATAATAATAATAATTGTAAATTCAGAATTTATTCGCTTTATGAAAACACATAGACATATTTGATAATTATTATACCCTTCATTTAACAAGTATTCACTAAGACGATTATACTACATTCGTCTAGATTGTTTTAATTCATACAAAGATTTTTGTAATTTAATTGAATGAAGTTCCTAAGAATTTGAATTATATGCTTCAAGCATCTTAAATCTTTCTGGGATTTTCATGTAAACATCATAATTAAGTGAGTCATATAAATAGGCTGTAACAACATCCATAAGACGCATATCAAGTTTTTCATATACTGCCAGACTAATGAGATAACGAAATGTGATTGTATCCATCATAAGAGAATAAGTGAACTCATAATCAATTCCAAGCCTTTGTGTAAAACCTTGGGCAACAAGTTGTGCTTTATATCTTACAACTTCATTTTTCTCATTTCGTTTATGCATAATACCCTCTTGTACTTAATGGATATTACACCTTTGGGTGTTTAGACTATAGGTTCAAAAACTTTACGTTTTTCAAGTGAATTCAATTCTACTTGAATTGCATCTTTCCATTTTGGCCAATCATATCTATGTTGACATTCATCGATGGATCTAGGTTCATGATCCTCATTATCATTCATAATATTAAGTGCTACATTATATGCAAAAAATGTTGTCGATAACTATTTCTTTGCAGTTTAATCTTTTCCTTATAGAGATATATTTTATTGAAATCTCCTTATTTTCATCTTCTTCATTATTTTCAAATACCTTAACTTCTTCTAGATTTATATTATTTGTTATGTCTTTAGACTCTTCAGGAGTATTTATTTCTTTAATAGGCTTGTCTTGAATAATTACTCTTTTTCTTTTGCAGGAATTTTTATCTTTTGAACTTATTGGTTTACCATGCTTTCGACGTGCCTTAGGCTCATTAGCTTTCTTATTGATGGATTGTCCTTCAAGGATATTAATCCTTATTAGAGCATTAGCAACTAGTATATGTGACTTAGTCACTCTCTTTATGTTAGTAAATGCATTTAGTAGTTAATTATCTACACTTTGTAAGTGGATTATCTTTTGATCTTCAAGTTCACATTGCTTTGTGTAAGGATTAATATTTTGCAAAGTATTCCATATAATTTCTTTGACTAGTAGCTTATCCTTCTCTTTTCCTAATGTTGGGAAAACTAATTCTTTAAAATGACAATAAGCAAAACATGCTATAAATAAGTCCTTTGTTATTGGCTCAAGATATTTTATAATAGAAGGGGAATCATGACTAATATATATTCCTAATCTCCTTTGAGGTCCTATCTTAGTACATTGTGGTGGAGCTATTGAAACATATACTGCACATCCAAAAATTTTAAGATGAAAAATATTTAGCTTCTGACTATAAGCCAATTATAAAAAGGAGTATTTATGATAACTATTTAGTCTGATACGCACAAGTGTTATTGCATATAGAATTGCATATCCCCAAATAAAAATAAGGAGTTTTGTTCTCATAAGCATAGGTCTGGCTATTAATTGAATTCATTTAATAAATGATTCAGCTAAGTTATTTTGTGTATAAGTATAAGCTACAGGATGTTCAACATTTGTTCCTATTGACATGCAATAGTTATTAAAAGTTTAAGAAGAGAATTCAGTAGTATTATTAAGATGAATAGACTTGATAGGGTAATATGAAAATTGTACTTTTAATCAAATAATTTGAGCAAGCAATCTTGCCAAAGCTAGGTTATGAGTTAATTGTAAACATACATGAGACTATCTACTGGATGCATTTATTAATATCATAAAATATCTAAATGGTCTACATGGTGGGTGAATAGGTCCACATATGTCACCCTGTATACATTTCAAAAATGTTGGATATTTAGTTTCAACTTTAGCTGGCGATAACTTAATAATCAATTTACTTAGAGAACATATAGTGCATGAGAATTCTTTAGATTGAAAAATCTTTAGATTTTTCAGTGGGTGCTCGTGTGAATTTTCAATAATTTTCTTCATCATTAGTGATCCAAGATACCCCAATTATTCATGGTAAATAGTAAATATTTTTGAATTAATAAACTTCTAGTTTATTATAACATGTGTTTCAATTGTACTAATACATGCATAGTACAAACTAGATGAAAGAATAGATAATTTTTCAAGTGGACATTTGTTACTTGAGATTATACTAGTGACAAAAAGATATTCAATATTTCCTTCAGTAGTTGTCTCGATATGAAATTCATTTTAATGGATATCTTTAAAACTCAATAAGTTTTTATGAGACTTAGTAAAATATAATGCATTATCAATGTATAATTTTGTTCCTCTAGGTAACAAAACATTAGGTCTTCTGGAGTCTTCAATTAAATTTGTAGTACTAAATATAGTACTAATATTGACTTTTTGCATTTTCAAATATGAGAAATATTTCTTATTCTTAAGTATGAAGTATGTTGTTGCACCATCTACAAGATATTTATCTTCATTATTGATTGCATATCCATCCAAGAAAGTGTCGGGAATTCGGATTATCATATGCAACGAAAATTTAAAATTTGATCCGAATTCTACCTAGGATCCATGCAAAAAGCATAAATCAATTATTAGAGTTTTACCTATTGGGCACTCGTGTTTCTACTGATCAAAACTTGAAAGCAGATGAATCAAATGCCGATCGAAAGGTACAGCGTCTCTACGGTATCCACACGAAGTGAGCAACGATCTCTCACCCTCCACAAATCTGCTAGGATGCGTTTTTCTCTCTAAGAATTAGAATTTGATATTTTCTAAGTGATTTAGGATTTGTATGGAAGCTTTGAGCATGTTGTAAAAGTGTTGCCTTCAAGTCCTTTTTTATAGAACTTAGGCATGCCATAATCCTAGTTCTACTAGATTAATGCTTCCAAAATCCTAATCATACTTAACAACTCATCTTATCTTATCCTAGAGATAATGAGGAGAGATAAGATTTATCTATTAATTATCTAATATTAGATAATAAAATTATTTCATAATATAAATATCTCAATTATTAGATAATTGCATATAGTTATCAAATATTAAAATAATATTATCTCATAATATATTTATCTAATATCTGATAACGTAATTATTTGATATTACTTTAATATCAAATAATATCACATAATATTATATATATATATATATATATATATATATATATATATATATATGTATATTACGTGAATAATACATTATTATTCTTAATAATAATATATATGCACGAAAATAAGTTCAATTAATTGGATATTAATATAATTAAAGTCCAATTAATTATTATCTTATTCCTACTCTTTTTATGTGACCCTGTAGTTTCTTACTACGTTGATAATAACTCATTATTGAGCCATAGATAGTGAGTGGTATCTAGCAAAACATCACTGCCACTTAAGTAGTAAGAATGTCTGTGATTCAATATCCACCTAATACATGATCAACGTTTTGAATCATAATCCTTTTATAATAATATTCAAATTGAACTGGAGGTATGAAATATGTCATCCTCGTCAATGTTCAATTTATATTTCTTGATACTGAGTAGACTTAAAATAAATGATTAATATCACATATTAATCCAATTGAGCATGGCCATGCATTTCTAAGTCTCACTCAATCAAGGAGCCCAAGGATATTTCTCTTTTATGCAAGAGTAACAAAATCCCATCTACATCACTCACTTCCCTCTGCATGATTTATGACACACCTAATCAATGCCCTATTTGTCATCCTGATTAAAGGTAACATATGACAATATTAAAGTGAATAATTCCTCATGTAGGAAACTGTAGTGACTTCAAGTCAAAGATTTATGTGTATTTGTGATCATATGAGAATAACTTATAACACGTCTATCCATGCAATATTCTCATAGTGGGTTAGTCCAGTACATTGTTCACTAATAATGTACTTATGTATTGACTTGATATCACATATCCATGATTCATTATCATCAATCACTATACATGCTAGTCTCGATGTATTATTACTATCCTTTTCGTAATAATACTTGACTAGGGGTATTTTAGGAATAGCAAAGTTATTCCAAGGATAATTATTATATTAAGTTATAAATCGCACAGAATAATAATAAAATTATAAAAATAAACTATAATAATTAAATTACCTAAAATAAAACATAATACATTGTGTATTACTTCAATCATATATATGATTGGTTTTAGGACACACACCAATAGAAAGTACTCATATTCTTTGTTAACATAAAATACACAACATAAAATATTTAAGGTTAATATTAGAAAATTAAAGTTAATATAAGAAATATCACAAATATAATGGAATACTTAAAAATATATAACAACTTTTATTGAAAAAATATTAAAAGTAAAAATATATCCATAATAAAAATATAATTATAACAAAAGAAATTATTTTTTCACATTCCCATCTCTAATCAAATGATCAATTATACCTTTAGGGTAAGAGAAGAAATTAGTAACATCTAAATGAGTTATATCTATTTGGCCTTCATTAAAATCATTATCTTCATAGAAAAAGTTTGTCTCTATCTTTTTCCCTTTAAGTGATTCTTGATAAAGGTCAACAAGATGCTTTGGTGTACGACATGTATGAGACCAATGACCTTTATCATCACAATAATAACATATATTGTCAATATGTTTGTTATTTTACCCACCTTTTTCTTTATCATTCTTTTCTTTATTTTTTCACTTCTAGTGGGAAGTTAAGTTCTTAATATAAGAAACATGATCACGAATAAGTAAAATGGTCGTGTGTTGCTATATTCGCTCCAAGGAATGGAGCGAAGCTAGTCATGATTTTTTTTTATCAAAAGTTCATTATTTTGTTTAGCCACAAAGGGATAAGAAATTAATTTAGAATATTTTTTGAAACCTTTTTTTTATATTACTATTACAGGAGCAAATTAGATGCATGAAAGTAGAGAATTTTTTTTTCTTTTGATTATATGTTTCTTTTAAACTACTACAAAGAATAAGTGAATATTTTATTGTAAGGTATTCAATTTTAATCTTTTAAATTTTTTCATAATATTAAAAGTCACAAATCAAGATTTGCAAGATCTGTCATAATATTATTGTAAACATGTAAAAATAAGTGAGAAAATTTTCAATATAATAAAGATTGAATATTGAAAAAAATTATTAGTCATATAATTATTAATCCAATCTTCTATTTCATTATCAATCTATGTGATGATCAAACATTGCAAAAATTATTAAATTTATGAAAGGTATGTTTCAGATTATATGTATATTTATACACTGATTGCTTTTAGATATTTCTTTTTTCTTTTCCAAACTTAGTTTCTTAAATATTTGTGTTCATATTTGCGTAAAGCTAAAACCTTATAATGCAAGTAAATTTTCTTTCTATATTAACATAACATATATTATTATTTCATATAGCAATTTTTCAATCATGAGATAATAACATAATTAAGAATTTATCACATATCCACATTTGTATATCATATATATATAATACTCACACATTTTATAAAAACTAACATGCACTTCAAAAATAAATTTAAAAATTTTACTCATTTAGTATTTACGAATAAATTTTCAAATATATAATATGTGATATATGTGAATTTAGGTTTTTTTCTTTTTCTCAATTTAATTCATTATTTATTTGTATTTCTGCACATCATATTCAATATTTTATAACTATTATTTCTTTGAATAAAAATAATAAAATGTTAAAATTATTATAGAAATTAAAATTAAAATATAAAGAAAATAAGGAATAAGAATGAGATGGGATAGAAGAATTACTATATTAGCAGAAAGTAGCAAGATTAAGTATGTCTATAAGAAATTACCTCAGTAAATTAAAGCCTCATGCTCATAACATATTATGAAAATAATAAATACTTAAGAAATGATAAAAGAAAGAAAAGAAAGAGATGAAGGGGAAATACAAGAAAGAGGAGAATATTTTATTCAATTGTGAAAAAATGATTTATACAACTTATATTTATAAGGTAAATTAATCAAATATTATAATTTAATAATGATAATTCATAAATAGAATTGATCATAATTGGGGTATAATTAATCATAATTGGACCATAATAATTATGATGTAATTGATTATAATTAGATCCTAATAATTGATCATAATTGGAAGTATAACGTTTGACCTATAGACATATATATTCAATAATTATTCATAACACTCCCCCTTGGATATCCATATAATACGCAATAGGATACTATTTCATTAAAAACCTTGTTAGAAAAAATTCAGTGGGATAAAAATCATAACAAAGGAAAAAAGAGTAAACAAAGGGAGTAATTTGCCAAGTACATTTTAATGCTTAACTCAATAGTCATATAGGTAGGGTATTAATATGAAATTGTAGATAGCTTTAGGGTGATATGCGTTGATGCTTAACTCAAGTACATTTTATAAGCTTAACCTTGCTTGACTAGTACCTAAACCTTTATAAATTAGAGCTTTTCTTGATATAGATTATTGTCGGTAAAGCTCTAGACATGCTAGAGTGTCTTTAGCCTTTCATGATGTTGATGGCTGATATTCATGTACAACATTAGCCTGTAGATTAGTATCTTAAATCAACATCTTAGTTAGTTTTTCTAGGCTAATTGAAGGTGACCCAATTGGTTTATGGTTTGCTTACTCAATAAGCTGTTCTTATGTGGGTGTATGAATGCTAGGGTGACTAGTCATATATTGGTTACCCAATTTGGGCATTGTCATTGGGAATGGATACTTGGTTAAACCAAAAAAGAGTGAATCTATGCCACATTTGATATCACACCTAACATTGGAAATTGAAAAAGGAAAGAAATGATCAATTTAATTCTTTTCTAATAGAAATTGAAAAGTATCCATGGAATATCAAAATATAGTACTAGTGCAATTTTGACTCTTTGCCATTAAAAAAGAACTTGTATTTCATAGTTGTGAAGTCTAGGGCCCCCTACATCCTTAGGGAGGCAAATATCATAGTTTCCAATGTTATATTTTCATATTATGAAAATTATATATATAATTTTTTTGCAATGTATTTTTTATTAAAATCCAATTGTTAATAAAACTTTAAATTTCACATATACATACAGTGGGAAAATAATAATAATTTAGGAAATTTTAAGAAGTTCATTCATAATGGTGATGAATGTAAAGATGATATTATTCATATTATGAACCTTGAGGGTCAACATGTTTATTAGGGACATTAAAATATGCATATTTACTTTTAACAATATTGTTAACTGTATTGATTACAATCATTTACTATTTGCTTTATTATTATGTTTTAACTATTATGTTCTCTTTGAAATTTCTATTAATTTATAATTTCCTCTATGCATAAAAAATGACTAATGAATTTTTTTATAAAAATAAAAGTTTTATTAGGAATAAATAAATTATAGAAATGAGGAATGTGAATGACAGATTAAGGGAAAAAGGATTAGTTGAATATTAAGTATTGAATAAAAATGGATAAATCATAACAAGAAGGTGTAAGGGAGATACTAAGTAAATTAAAGAATTTATTTGATTGGGTGAGATAGGAGAAAGGAAATTAGAAGTAAATAAAATGAGAAAAAATTGGAAAAAAAAAGATTAGAAGTTATGAGTGATTAGGAGTAAGTATTATTACAACAAATCATCACTTCTATCATGATTTTGATCATGATATAAAATCAAAATTATCGTAGTTGTGTTGCATAGCCACAATAATATTAGTTAGATGAACTCATGGCATAAGTGAGTGTAATAAAGAAATTATCATGGGAAAAATGTTTTTATGGCATAAATAATTTTTTTTTACCATATGTTCACCCATGACTAATAGATTCTTTTAACAATGAATGCAAGTGTAGGGAAAAAGTTTCATCTGTGGCTAATAACTTATATTGCCATGGAAAGAATTATGATAAAAAATAAAATAAAATTATTACAAAAACTAATGTAACTAGTTAAAAATAATTTTTATATATCTAAATTAAATTAGTCTAACCAATTCAACTAGGTGCTAGCTTGTCACTTAAGTTTGCATATTTGCTAAAACTTGTTAATATTTTTTACTCATATTAAACTAGTGTAATGTCAAAACTTTATATATCTAGAAACTAAAAATTACATTTATAGGAAATAAAATTTGAATCTTCAAATCAAGAAATACTAAGTCCTACCATTACACCAATTTATTTCTTTGGTATTATAATATAATACATTTTATACCAACTTTTAGTTAATGATTAAGTTTAAAAACAAAACTATATTTATGCAACACTAATTTTATAATAATAAACTATTACATAAATATATATAATAAAAATACATTAATTCTAAAAAGCTTTATTATTTTATTTAAAAATTATTTTGTATATACTAAAATCCTATTTATTTTATTATTTTTTTTGCTTGTATCAAATTTGTCTCTTACACACAAATGACTTGCATTAATTTTATTTCTCATAATTAATTAATTAATTAATTAATTAATTTTCCCTTGTTAACATTTTTCATTAACTGTTGTAATTTAGTTATTACAAAATAAAAGTAAAATTTTTAATTTTTAAGTATTTTTTTATTTTCTAAAAATTCTTTTAACAAAAGTTAAATTATATGAAACAAATATCCATATAAATAATAACTTTAAGCTTTCATTAATATTTAAATTTTAATTATAAATTAATATTTAAATTATTGAATAATTATTTATTTTTAATTTTTATTTAGAATACTTATTTTTATCATTCACAAATATAAGTTAAATCATTTAACTTTTTACAAATTTTTATATCAATTTCATCATATATATATATGATTTATATCTTATTTTTATCTTTCCATTTATGGAGCCATTAACCTATTAATAGATTTACAAATGAATGGACTAAATTAATTAAATTATTTTTATAAGGAATAAAATTAATATGAAATATCTATGAGGAATAAAATTGATACAATTGAAATAATAATAGGTCAAAATAAAATTTTAGACTATTTTATATACATCACTCCTTTAAATATAATTCACTTAAATATTTGTCAATATAATGATTTAATTTTTATTAAATTATATATAATTTCATATCATTATTATTTTCTTTTTTAATGAAAGTTTTCTTAATATTATAGTGATGAATGTAAAACTTATTATCATATATTTGGATAATAATAATTATTATTACTTATGACACTAATTATACTATTTCTATATATTACAATGGTTTTACTACTTTTGTAACATATATATATATATATATATATATTTCATCACATTTTTTAAGAAGAACATGCTTTGATAAAAAAATATTTTTTTATAATATTTTGTACCTTGAATGATCTATTTTTGTTTAAGGGATATTTAAAAAATTGAACTGAATAATGAATTGAAAAAATTGTTATGTGTTTATGTATTGTATATATGTATAGGTTAATGTTATTGATTTTTACTTTTGATATGTAAATAATTTAAATTCATTATATAATTGTATAACACAATCTTTAACATATTATGATATTTATTTTGTTACTGTATATTAATTTTATTATGTAAATTTAATTAATGAAAAGTTAAATGGTTATTAATTATCTATGAAAAGTTGTTATTTTCCAATATTTATTGAATTGGCACATAATTAAATAAAATTGTTGAGAAGCATAACGGTTAACCTTTCTCTTATATATCTTAAGTTTTGAGGTTCAATTCATTTTTCTATCATTTTAAGTAATTTAGGGATAGTTTTGCATTTTTTACATACATTTTATGAATAAATTGATTGAAAATATTACGTTTTATAAATTTTTTATTTTGGCTTATTGGAGGCTAATCAACTGATTAAGTAAGTTATTTAATAAATACCTAAAACAATTGTTTGATTTTGTCAATAGTTAAAATTCGATAATTCAACTAATAAATAAACTATTTATCAAACAACTTTAACATATAAATATTTGAATATTTTTTTTTTATTTTTTGCATTACAGCATATTGCACCTATTATAATTGATATTTTTTATATGTATATTTATCATAGAAATAATATATTTGTTTATGATTTTATCCATAAAATTAATTCATGACATAAATAATACTTCATCATAGAAAATGTATTCATATGGCTTAATTTATGGCATAAGTGGTATTTTATTATCAATAAAAATTTTTCTATAATATAAGTGATACTTTGCCATAAAAAATATGTTCTTATAACTTAGTTTGTGGCATAAGTGATATTCTATCATGGGTAAAATTTTTCTATAGCATAAATTGTTTAGTTTTTTGTACATTTTTTTGAATTTTTTTTATTCCTGTAGTAAGATATAAAATTGTCATGATTTTTGAATTTCTATGGCATAATTTATGACACAAGTATTTATTATTATGTGAGTAAAAAGAAATTTTAGGATAAATTTCCTAAAATGCCTGTGTTTTATCCATATAAAAATCCAAACTCTTATCTTTTCTCTTCATTTTCCCCTACCATTCCAAATCTCTAATCCTCTATTCTTATCTTCTTTTTCTTTTTCTTCCATTATCTTACCAATGAAGCAAGGAAAGCATAACCTCTCATCAATTTTTTCACACAATTAAGATAAGAGCATTAAAATCTTCTTTTATTCTATATCTACCTTAGATTTTTCTTTTTTTTTCAAAATTATAGAAATTCATTGTTTAAGTTTGAAAAATGGAAAATGGAACCCTAACTCTAATTTGTTAAATTTAGATGAGTAATAACTATCAACCCTTGACTTTAATCTCTTAATCTCTCCTTTGTACTAGGTGAGTAAATATCTCTAGCTAAATCTTAAAGGTTTGAGAGTTATGATAAAATGATATCATGTTTTGGCTTTTCTATGCTTTATATGGAATTTGGGTTAGTTTGTGTTGATTTAATGATGTTTCAACTAGACAAATGATTAGAGTGTCTTTTTAATACATTATAATGATATATGTATGATGAATCAGTGGTTGGTGTCATTAATGCCTTAAAGGGCATATTTCTAGCAAAGTGAATAATGTTTTGCATTAGGTGGTCTACAAATTCTTACAAGAATGGTCGATCGTTCTGTCCAAATGGTTGACCATTATCTTAGAAATATGGACAGGGGAATTTTAACTAACAAATGGTTGGCCATTAATTTGCTAGAAGGATGCTAAATTAACAGTGAACAATCGGTTATTAGCCATCAATAGTCAATTGTTGCTCCCTAGTGTTGCATACCTACTTCTCCAATTATCCATACCAAGTGATGAGCATGGAATGAGCTTGTATGATGTTATTATACTCTTTAGCAAATTGAATGAAATTGTTAATATTATGTAATGAGAATTATGATGGTTAATGAGTAATACATGTTAGTAATCTTTGATATATAGAGTGTATATTATCAAATGTGACTTGAATTACCTTAAATTTAAATGTAAATGAAGTATATGATTAACTTCCTATTATTCTATGCATTTTAAGAGCCTAAGATCTTATGATTTGTTGTGAAAGAATTAACTTTAAATGTATTGGTTTGCTATACATAAGAGGTATAGATACTTGTATAATGAATGTTAATTGAAAAATTTTAAGATTAGCTAGTTGTGCATATTTGCTTGCATAATGAATGATGATGGAAATTTACTATACTACCATGTATTGAAAACATGGTATTATTAGTAAATGTAGTTGTAATTCATATTCATATGGTTTATGTGACTTAAGGTCTTGATGCTAATGATTGTGAATAGGGATATGAGTACTTAATGAGATTGAATATAATAAAATCATGAAAAATGTGATGGAGATAATGAGATGTGCAGGAATTTGACATGGGGATAAGGATGGTTTGGAAGGATAAAGAAATGTTTATGAAATAAATTTTTGTAAGAGATAAGTATTGTTTGGAAGGATAATATTAGGCTAGTGGGAGATAAAGTAAACTCGGGAGTCACAAGGATATTTACTCATTCTTCTTTATTTCTATGATAAATTTCATAAAATGTTAATGAGATTATGATCCATGTTTGATATGATGACACAATTACAAAATATGTATGATTTAGTGATGTGGCGATATATTATCTAAAGGGATATGTATATTGTTGTGAGGGCACTGACTAGTGCTAAAGACTATATTTGAATTCATTTAGCAATAATGGAAATTGTCTTGTGATAGTTGTGCCTAAAATATTTAGATCTTACGTTTACAATTATTATTCACGTTTAGTCGTGTTAGATTATTTATTTACTAAACTCATGACATATCCTTCTGTGTATTTTCTTTATAGATACTTATGTTGATGTTCTTCTTGAAGAGAAGATGATATAGCTTAGACAACATTGGATAATTAGTGTAGATGTTTTAGGCCTTTATCAATATAGGGTTAAAAAAAGGTAAAAAACTATCATCTTGTGTAATTGAAACATATTTTATAAAAAGGAAACAACTTCTTTAACCATTCTATCACATGAAATTTTTTTCTCAATTTTTGTGTGAGCTATATATGCATGCTGCAATGGATTAGGATTTAGACTAGTGGAAATTGAGAAACGGAGTTCACGCTAGCCACGATTAAGTTTGGATTGTAATATTAATCAATTTAAGTTTTAAGATGTATAATTCTTTTAAGATGTATAATTCTTTCAAGCATTGGGGTTGCATTAGTAATATTTCATAAATCATATATATTTTTTGCTTAATTATTGTGTATATATTATTTTTATTTATCACAATTTTTTTCTTAAATAAGGGATAATTGACTTATGCAATTATTGCAAACTTATTTTCTTCTAGAGTATCAAGACATTGGAGACTCTACATGGAAATGTGAACAATGCAAAATTTTTATGTTGTATAACATAAGTAAGAAAAGATCAAAGATCACTTGAACTAATATTCTTTTTATATTATTTTTAGGAAAAGGTTGAACATCCTAAATTTTGAATGACTCCTCCCCATGTTGAAGTTGATCAACTTATTATTAGAGGTATAAGGAGTGAGATGGAGAGACAATATAGTTGACACTAAAGTTTGACATCATTTATATTTATCATCACAATATCCATTAAGTTGTTTCATCATGATAAAGATGGGTATAGAGATGATATTGAATTGGAAAAAAAATGACAACGAGACAATACTTTAGTTATAAGTATGTGCAATAACTATTTTTTAAAATCTTAAATTTATTTGTTAAAATAAAATTATAAATTGTCTTTAGTCACAGTCTAATCAATGTTTTAAATACAAGCACACATGCTAATATTTTGCATATTTTGATTGATTGAGTTATCACATCGAAGTACTTTCATAATTTTCATTTTATTGATAGTTTTTGTGAAAATAAGCTTATAATGATCTATACATTGTTATTTGTTTAGGTATAATAAATGTTTGCACTTATTTTATTGTTTCTTTATTAATGGAGTTTCTATATGATATACAAAGACTTTTTACTTTGTTTGATTTGATTTTCTAGGTAAATATGAAATTGATTACATTCCTAGAAGACATTTGGGAAAAAAACATTTTATCAAAGCCAAAAACTTCTTTCTATTATCCTTAATTTAGTGTGCATGTCATCCTTAACAGTAGTTATTAAATCATACCATTATATTTTCTTTAGACATCTTAACTCTATACATGACCAAAATATGAAATTCAAAATAGAATTTTTGGGGTTATTTATTACGATAATATATTTTTCAATTCAATTAAATTATTTCAAATTTTATATTAATATTTGAATTACTACTATGTTTAATGAACCTTAATTCATGATTTCATAATTATGCATTATTAATAAATATGATAATAAGACTATTAGAAATAAAAGTTTTTATAGAATAGTATTATAGATCACCAAAGCATGTAAGAGGTTAATACATGATATAATATAAATTTTCAAAATATAGAAAAAGGCATTAATAATTTTAAAAATAATTACTATATTTTTTTAATATCCTATATTTGTATAAAATTTAATTAATTTTAAAACTTATTTGGTTTAATGATAAAAATAATACGATTAAAATAAATGATTATATATAACCTATTATATATTTGATAACATCAATCAATATAATTGATGACACATAATATGCTCTTATTTAAATAATGTATAAAATAATAATTTTTTAAGATTAAATTACTAAAAAGGAAAATAAGATACACACAATTATATTAGAATTACAAGTTTGTTTAATCTTTTTAATATTATTATTTGTAAAAGAAAAAATATATAATATATATTATTTAAAATATCTATTCTTAGGTTAATAGTTTTAATAAATGGTATATGTTTAATAAATGGTATGTATGTATTTATATATATATGTATATATAGAAAAGACTAAGATGCACCAATATGTATGGTACACCATTATTGCTTAAATCCGTTAGATTTTATTTAGTTTGCACAGCTCAGGAAATTTGGACCTTTATATGAATTGGTGCACCATGTATATTTGCTGATTAGTTGATAGCTAACAACACTGGGTGGGGAAAGAGCCTATTAGGGATGATAGCAACAATGTGCAGATTCTTTTGAGAAATTAGATAAAAAGTTATGATAAATATAACTTAGGATCATTGACCATACTTGTATGTTTGGTTATTGTCTTTCTACCCAGTATTCGGATTTTCGTAAAACCTTGTACAAAGTGGTAGCAATGCAACTCAATCACCTAAGTGGAAGAACTTTACAAGGGTAACCACTTCTCAAACTCCTTCTTCATCTATGGCTTCAAAACCATCATCATCAGTTAAAACATTTGCTTAGCAGCAGAATCTTTCTCAACAAGCTCACCTACAAATATTTGCAGCAAATAAAAAATCATCCCTAGCATAAGTGCAACTTTCAGTTTCCACCCAATCACCATCCCCTTGAGTTATGGTTCGCTCACCAACAACTTTGATGTCCAAAAGCGCTGGAAGCTCAAGGACTACATCAACATCAACTGGCAACAAGGTTAGCCAAGTTGCTGCCTTATCAACTTAACAACCAAATAACTCACAAGTGATGCCAACTCGCAAATCTTCACTTGTTAGTGGGAGATGTAAAATAATTTTATGGACTAATACATTTTAATATATAGTTAAATTAATAATAATTCAATGTCATTAATATAATAATAATGCTTAGACTTTATATTATAATATAATTCTAAAGTGTGTACATATACCTTAATTTAAAATTAATTGTGATGAGCCAATTAATCCTAATTGGGTTATAATTAGGGTTTGGATCCCTACCCACCTCCTTATTAGGTGAACTGTAGTCTCTCATCAAATTACAGTTTGTTATTCTCGTAATTCTCTCTAAAACTCACTTGAGAACATGTAGGCAGTGATCCAGTTAATTTCTCAATCTGATATCATGGATGCATTAAGAGGGCTAGGTAATTCGAAAACTCTTTATTTTATTTGTGCAATTCTTGTACTATTCTATATGAATTTATGATTGTATGAATATTAAAATATTTTATAGATTATAAAATTCTTACAATTGGTATCAAAGCCTAGAATCTATATTGATGAGTCAGATTGCACAAATTATATTTTGATAAACTTTCGACCTTAGGATAACCCAAATTTAATTTCTTTAGTCTTAGTTATTCTTTAATGACTCAAATTTAATTTCTTTAACGTGCATCTACATGTATTGTTTTGCATGCAATTATGCAGACATGCTTTAACATGTGTATATATATATATATATATCCAGACGTTCTTTATCTACTGAAATTCATTATTTTTATATACATGTGCTTGATTTAGCGTTTAGCCTCCCATATATATATGTATATATTTGTTCTTTATTCAAACTTTCTATGGAATAGTCCTATGCATGTTTGTTCTTTAGTCTGACGTTCTCGTGTCTTAAAGTTTTATGTTTATTGTATATATTCAATGTGCTATTGAATTTGAAAATTGTACACACACGATTTAAAAAAAAAAAAACCTAGACAGTGATACCTATCTCATGATGCCCATGCACTAGAAAAGGGTTATCAGTCTTACAATTTTACATGGGATCCACTTCCATGTCACATCATGAAACCGCTATGACTATGACACAATCAATGAGATGCATCAGGACTTGGACATGGTAAAGCGCAATGGACGGACCAGACAAAGAAAGAAAGGGCTAAGCGTGTAAGGAAGACTAAGATTTGACTAGCACGTACAGTAAAGATGATTTTGCAAAAATAAAAATATGGTTGTGCTCCACTCTCCGAGCCTAATTTTTTGATAATTTTTTAGAAATAAAATATTTTTCATTAATTTTTGTTCTATTTTTTAGTATTAATTTAATTAAATTTTGGTCTGAAATTTTTTCTATATAATCTTTGTATAATTGTATACTATATAAAATTTTTGTTGGATGATTTATATATTGTGTGCATATTTTCTTAATTTTTGTCATTAATATGCAATTGATTATTTAATTTATATAAGGATTATAATTGCTCATGTTAAGCCTTTAAATTTTATATAATTAAACTCACTTATCATAGGTTAATTACATAAACTTTCTTGTAATGTTTTATTCAATGTATATATTATGTTGATTAATTACTATTATGATAATTAGATTTTGGAATAAAAAAAATTAGGAGAGTACTATACTAATAGAAATTATACCTTATCGGTATAATTCTATTAATGTAGTTTGTAGGTGATAACATAAGTGTTAGAATTATATGTTAATTTTCTAAAATTTTAAATACCTTCTTGGTATTAGGTTTTAGGAATTTAGTATGTAGTTCTTGTATTATGTTATAATACTTATACCTCATCGGTATTAAGTATTATAACATTATACTGTAAATAGTTGCATAATTATAAGAAAATTTTAAGCATGATTATTATTCAAACATGCTATATTGTTAATTTATGATTAATTTCATAAATTTTAATAATTTTTCTCAGCCTTTGTTCCTATGCAACTGACCTTTGTGAAAACTTTAAATGAGACAAATCATGAGGACTGGGTGGAATCTTTGAAACTGTATTTAGCGGTCTTCAATCTTGATCTAGCTTTACATGAAGAGGAACTAGAAATTAATGAGGAGTTAACTCCTACTTAAAAAGCACAATATGAAAAATGAGCTTATTCCAATAGAGTTTGTCTAATGGTGATAAAGTACACTATAGATAAGACTATTAGACAAAGTATTCTTGATAGTCAAAAGATGAAAGCGTTTCTGGATTCAGTGGCTGAAAAATATGTTAAGTTTGATAAAATTGAAAAAGGGTATTATTTGTCTTTATTGGAGAAGATTGTGTATGATGGAGTGAGTGGTATTCGAGAGCATATAATGAAATTAGTGCATTATTACAGCCGATTGAAGAGTATGAATGTCGATGTGGGAGATAGTTACTTAATTTAGCAAGCTTTGGAGTCACTTTCTCCTCAATTTAATGTGCTGAAAACATCATATAATACTCAGAAAAGCAGAATGGACCATTAATGAAATGATTTCTATAGTGACTCAAGTAGAAGAGGATATGAAGAAAACAAAGATGCAAGTAGTGAATTTTATCTCTCATGGTTCGAGTTCTGGACAAGAAAATAGGCCTTTCCAAAAGGACAATAAGGAGAAATCTAATCATGAAAGGAAGAAGAATGATATGAAGAAGTAACAACATAATCCTAAGAAAGCTTTGTTCAAAGGAAACTACAAATTCTATAAGAAGTATAGGCACAAAAGGGCAAACTACTTCAAATTCAAGAAATCACTTGAAAAGAAGAAGAAAGGTAACCCTCTGGCTCTAGTTTGTTTTGAATTCAATAGTATTGAAGTTCCTTCTAACACTTGGTGGTTGGATACTGGTGCCACCATCCATGTCACTAATTGCTTGTAGGTGCTAAGAAATTTGAAGAGGCCAAGTGAAGGTGAAATAACTTTGAAACTAGGAAATGGAGATAAAGTACAAGTTGAACACATAGGAGTCATTTCTTTATATTTATCCACTGGTCATGTTTTAAAATGGAAAAATATTATTTTTGTACCTTCTATGAGAAGGAATTTAATTTCTATAACTTGTTTGGACCAAAATGGATACCATGTTTATTTGAAAATAATAATTTTAAGTTATATTATGACTCCTATGTGGTTGGAACTGGTACTTTGAATAGTGATTTATATAAAATTGATTTGGATAATACTTTTGAAAATTCCATTAACATAGTTGTTGGAAATAAAAGACCAAGATTAAATGAAATATCTTCAATGCTTTGGCATAGAAGATTAAGCCACATCTCTAAAGAAAGAATGGAATGATTAATAAAAGAATGATTTTTTACCCAAACTTGACTTCTCAGATTTCAGCATCTGTGTGACTGCATTAAAGGAAAACTAACGACTAGAGCTAGAAAAAAGAAGAAGACTAGGAAAGAAAGTGTTCTAGAATTGATTCATACTAATGTGTGTGGGCCTATCTTGCCCAATGTAATGGGAGGTTTCAAGTATTTTATCACCTTCATTGATGACTATTCAAGATTTGGATGGGTGGAGCTTCTTTCTGAAAAGTCTGAAGCATTAGAAGCCTTCAAAAAGTTCAAGGTTGTAATTGAACTAAAATTAGGAAAGTAAATCAAATGTGTACACTCAGATAGAGGTGGTGAATTTTATAACAGATATGATGAAATTGGAAGAAATCTTGGTCCTTTTGCAAAATATTTGCAAAAGTGTGGAATAGAAGCTAGTTACACTATGCTTGGCACACCAGAGCAGAATGGAGTTGCAGAGCGAAGGAACAAAACACTCATGAAAATAGTACGATGTATGATGACTCATTCTACTTTACCAGAATTTTTATTGGGTGATGCTTTGAGAACAACTAAATATGTATTGAATCAAGTTTCGAGCAAATCTGTACCAAAGACTCTATATGAGCTGATGTATGGCAAAAAGCTTAGCTTGAAACATTTTCATGTTTAGGGTTGCAAAGCTAAAATTAGGCCTTATAACCCATTTATTAAGAAACTTTAAGCAAGAACAATTAGTGGGTATTTCATTGGCTACTGCATTAGTTCAAGAGGAAGTAGGTTTTATTACCTATCTCATTTATTAAGAGTTATTGAGTCAGATCGTGCTATCTACTTTGAGGATGAACTAAATAGTGGGAGAAAGTCACTTCAGATCTCCCTAGGAGAAGAACAAAGCAATATCTTCCGAATGGTAGATAAACAAAGTAATGTTCCTCTAATAGTGCTTTTCGTTGAACCATCTCATATATTGTTGCAAAATGATCTAGATCAACCTGTGATTGAACTAATCCAACTGGTGAATGAACCAAATGATGTAATTAAGAAAGTTCCCCTGAGAAGATCATAGAGAACTCGTCGTCAGGCAATTTCAAATGATTATGTGATTTATTTGCAATAACATGAGTTTGATGTGAATGATGATTCCAATCCTATTAGCTTCTCAGAAGCTATTTCAAGTTCTAATTTCTTAAAATGGATTCATGCCATGGAAGATGAAATAACTTCAATGTACAAGAATAATGTATAAGATTTGGTGGAACTACCTAAAGGATGTAAACTAGTTGGGTGCAAATGGATTTTTAAGACCAAACGGACTGCTAAAGGTGAGATTGAAAGATATGAGGCCATATTAGTAGCTAAAGGTTACATGCAGAAGGAAGGAATTGATTATAAAGAGACTTTCTCACCAGTCTAGACTAAAAACTTGTTTCGTGTTATAATGGATTTGGTGGCTCATTTTGATCTTGAGCTACATCAGATGGATGTGAAGATTGCCTTTCTTAATGATGACCTATCAGAGACAGTTTATATGAAACAATCAGATGGTTTCCAAGAAAATGGAAAAGAGCACTTAGTGTGTAAGTTGAATAAGTTAATATATGACTTGAAACAAGCATCCAAGCAATGATATCTCAAATTTCATGAGATTGTGTCCTCTTTTGGATTTAAGGAGAATGTAGTAGATTAGTGTATCTATTATATGATGAGTGCGGAAAATTTTATGATCCTTGTGTTATATGTTGACGACATTCTCCTTGCGAGTAATGATGTGAATTTTATGAATGAGACAAAAAAGGCACTGTCATAGAATTTTGATATTAAGGATCTTGGAAATGCATCTTTTGTGCTTGGTATAGAGATCCATTGTGATAGATCCAGGGGTTTGCTTGGTTTGTCTCAAAAGGCATATATAGATAAAGTGCTTAAAAGATTTAATATCGCTTCATGCTTGCATAGTCCTACGCCTATTCAAAAAGGTAAAGTATTTTCCAAAGTCCAGTGTTCTCAAAATGATGATGAGAAATCTAGAATGAGTATGATCCCATATGCTTTCGCTGTTGGTAGTATGATGTATGCCTAGGTATGTATATGCCTAGATATTGCTTTTGCAATTAGTGTACTTGGGAGGTACCTAAGTAATCTTGGTCAAAGACATTGGATAGCAGCCAAGAAAGTCATGAGATACCTACAAGGTACAAAGAATTATATGTTGACTTATAGAAGGTCCAATGATTTAATTTATATAGGCTGTTCAGAATCTGACTTTGCCGGTTGTCCAGATGATAAGAAATCAATATCTAGATATATCTTTATGCTTTCAGGAGGAGCTATATTGTGGAAGAGTGTCAAACAATCTTTAACAACAACCTTTACTATGGAAACAAAGTATGTCGCTTGCTATGAAGCCACTCTAGAGGTTATATGATTAAGAAATTTTATCTCTGAATTTTGCTTAGTTGAAAGCATTTCAAAACCTTTAACTATTTATTGTGATAATACTACTGCTGTTAGTTTCTCTCAAAATAATAAAAGTTCTATTGCACAAAGCACTTTGATGTGAAATATCAGTTTATAAGAGAGAAGATACGTGAACATCTTACTCGTGTTGAACATATTTTGATAGACTGTATGTTTGTAGACCCATTAACTAAAGGCTTAACTGTAGGAATATTTAAAAGACATGTATTAGATATGAGCCTTATTGAATCTTTTGATGTTTTGGGTTAGTAGGAGTACTTATGTATTTTGAAACTGAAATTGTGTTAATCTTGAGATTTTATAATATTGCCATTTTTATCATATTGTGCACTTATTGTATTATGACAGTATAAGGAGATATTAAGACCCTGTCTCAAACTATTGTAAAGCATCTTGGGCGGATGCACAAATTATTTTGTACATTTTGATTATGCACATATTTTATTTTGTTGGATCTTTTAGAATGGGTATTTCATATATGTTTATCTTTTCAATCCTATCGGATGATCAAATATGTATTTAATGAAATCTTATATTTGATCAATGATTGTAATGATATGAATTGTATTAATGACATTATTTAAATTGTGGCCACATATTATAATTCAAAATTATGTATTAAAATGTGATTGTCCAAGTGGGAGATTGTAAAATAATTTTGTGGACTAACACATTTTAATATATAGTTGAATTAATAATAATTCAATGTCATTAATATAATAATAATACCTAAACTTTATGTTATAATATAATTCTAAAGTGTGTACATATACCCTAATTCTAGATTAATTGTAATGGGTTAATTAATTCTAGTTGGATTATAATTAGGGTTGGATCCCTACCCATCTCCTTATAAGGTGAGTTGCAATCTCCCATCAAATTATAGTTTATTATTCTCACAATTCTATCTAAGACTCATCTGAGGATATGTAGGCAGTGATTCAGCTAATTTCTCAATCTGATATCATGAATGCAGCAGAAAGGTAGATAATTAAAAAATCCTTTATTTTATTTATACAATTTTTGTATTTTTCTCTATGGATCTATAATTGTATGAATATTAAAATATTTTATGCATCATAAAATTTTTACAGGAGAAACATGCTATCCCTGGCAATGGAGCTAAACCCCAGTTGCCCCAACAGCACTAGCAGTAGTAAATATATTCAAGCTTTGCAGCAAGCCCATCTGTTTTTTTCGAGTGCTTACATGCATCCCCAAGCTTCTCAATTGAATACCTCTACACTGACTCCTACATCCACAGGCGGGCTTTATCTTCAGAGGCGTGGCCCTGAGCAACAGCAGCGGCAATGGTCGTCTAGTAACCCATCAAATGGCATGGTGCCTTTACGTCCCTCAGTTGTTAGTACCAGCACCTCCAAGTTCTTATCTGTTGCTTCTTTGTACCTCGACCTCGACAACCATTATCAGTTATTTTTAATATATACATATATTATTCTTCAGAGTAAAAGAAAAAATGACATATATTATTTAATTTATATATATTTATATATTCTTATTTAATATATATTTCATTTATCTAAATTATTTTTCATTAATTAGAAAGTTAATTTTTTTAATAATTAAAAAAGGAATAATACTATATGTGCTAAAAATAAGATTCAAAATTGGGTTTATAATAGAAATTAAAAACTGTTATTAAATATAAAATGATAAGATAAATTTATAGAGTTCAATTCAATAGTTATAAAATATTCGAAATCTAGTGGACTTGTACCTATAGTATTTTTATGTTTTTTAAAAGAGTAAATATCATATTTAATTTTTCATTTATTAAACTGATAGCTATTACATCACTCAAATTTTATAATTAATACTATTGAGTTATTATTTTTTATTTTTGTTATAATTATTTGACTCTTTCCTCATACATAACATTAAGGATGGATTCGGTTGGCATGTAATTTTTCTATAATTAATTTCATTTCATAATTTCAATCTATTTATAAATGAATTCTATTGTTTAATAACTTTGTTAAAAATAATAATTTTAATTTATTTATAAATAAATTATTTATCTAAAATGTATTGAAAAATATATAAAATGTAATTAAAAAGTAAATTTTAATAGTATCATAGTAAATATAACGTTAGAGATATGATAAAATTTTAATGTAATATATCTTTTAGGCCAAATAAAATGGATTCTAACGAAATTCTTGTTAAATTAAATAGATTTTATGATAGTACAAATATAACTAAAATGAGAATTGTAAATGAAATAAAATTTCCTTTTATTTAAAATCAAATACCATTTTTTTTTAAAATCATTTGGAAATGAAATTAAATCCAATTTTTTATTATGCCAAATAAGAAGTAAATCAGTGGTGACAAGAAATAATATAACAAAAAATTAAGCATATATTTAACATTATTAAAATAATATTTATCAATTTTGATATTTTTTATTTATTTTAACATTACAAATGAATGGAGAAATGAATAATTATAACAAAAATAAAAATTAAATGTTAATAATGCTAGTTATAAAATTTGAGGATATAATAATTATCATCTTTAAAAATAAGGAATTAAAGATTGTATACACTAATTAAAATAGATTTAATATTATTTTGATATTTACAAATGCAAAAAATACAAATAATTAAATTATATAATCTCAAGATTCATTCATAAATTTAAAATAAAAAATCAGGTTTGTATAGCATGCCAATAAAATTTTAAAATTTTCTTTCTATAATTATATTTTAAAAAAATCTTCTTTGGATAATTTATTTTATAATAATCATTATTACTTATAATTGATTATTAAAAAAAATTTAAACGTATAATCAAATATCATAATAATTAATTATTTGATTTATAATCGATCACTAACCGAAATTTCTGGTTGCTATACTGTGGTCTTAAACATAAAAGAAATATGAAATTTCCGATTTCTGAAATAAAATTAAAATGAAAACGTAGGGAGAGGAAAATTGTACATTGGCCAAGTAACTGCCACCGCAACGTTGTCGTGCGGTTACTATCTGGTTTATTGGCTGTGATTCACATTTGTAATTGCCATTTCTTGGAAGCCCAATATTCTGAGGTATTTTCCACATCTCCTTACTTTCTTCTTTCCCACGGAAATGGATTCCCTTCCCGACGGTAACAATAGCTCCTCCACCGCCACTGCCGGAGTCACTATGGGTACTGCCGCCTCCGCCCCCATCCCCAACACCACCGCACCTACGTCCTCAAAGCTTGCTCAACTCATCGAGTCCTTGAAGTTGGAGCACCAGTTCTTGAGGGTCCCTTTCGAGCAATACAAGAAGACGAGTCGAGCTAACCACCGCATTGTGAAGAAAGAAATGACTGCTGTTATCAACGGCCTGAACGAGGCTACTGACAGTGACTTGTCCCGTGATGATGCGGTCAGCCAACTAAACTCGCTTGTTTCCAGGCTACAAGGGCTTAAGCGGAAGGTAATTGAAAGTGAGAACTCAAATTATGATTTTGAATTTTAATTGAATGATGATAATTTGGATAAATTTTTTGTCAAAAAGAAAATTTTCAGAAAAAGAAAAGAGAGTACATTATTAGAGGATAAAGAATCCTCAAAAAGAAAAATATAAGACAATCAGGACGACACTGCTACCCTGTGAATTGGCATTTTAGTGTATGGTCGAGTGAATTGTCCTCTCTTGATGCAATTTTGTTAGTTAGGAAATATAAAACATCTGGATTATAAAATTTGATTGATATGTCTTTATTGCAGTGCCAAATAATATTGAGGGTGGTGAATAATAGAGCAATATGTGATCAGACTCTAAGATGATATGCATTTGCGGTTTAAGAAATCGGATAAATGAAGTTAGTTGGTGAATGAAAATTTTAGTTGCAAGGAAAAAGCTAGTATTCTGGGGTTAAAATGTATATGCTTGGTGCTTGTGGATTTTCATCACACTTCATGGTCTAAGATTTTTGGAATCCTTCAGATTTTTGTCACAAATGATTTAATTTATATATTCACCACTCACTGTTAGATGTCAAAACTATGTTGCTTTTTTATAAGTTATAATGGTCCATTATTTGTATCCATGGGTTGTTAAGTTGGAAGAAGGAAGTCAAGCAGAGCATCTACAAGCACAGACGTGTCATGTTCGTCTTGATCATTTAGCATCAGCTGATGCAGAAAATCTGTCAGAATGGAATAACACACGCCTGAAGCGGATTCTTGTGGATTACATGTCGAGAATGTCATATTATGGCACTGCAGAGAAACTAGCTGAATGCAGCAATATACAGGCAATTTTGCTGATTGTGGGCGGTTCTTCTGCAAAGATTTGTGTCTTTTGGCTTAGTATTTTCTTTGGCAAAATATGTTTTTATCTTCTGAGGAATCAATTAGCAGTTAACTTCTTGAGGATTCTGTGGATATTAAGATCTCTGCAGGATCAAATGGTGGTTTTCTGACTACTCAAAAATGTGCATCTCTTGATCATAATCTTGACCTAGAGTTATTTTGAAATTGCAACTGGTTCGATTATCATTCATTTTCAATTTGAATTTTCTCATAATGCCTGAAAAATAAATTCGCATAAGCAAGTTAAGAATTAGGTTGGGGAGGGATGCAGGATGTGGAAACACAAAACCATATATTGCCTTTCTCAGTTCTTGATGTCACGTATCTCATACCTACAGAAGTGAAAGAGTATAACCACAAGATTCAATAGCAAAAGGACCATGTCATCCTTTCTGTGCAATTATTAAGCATAAACCCCTTATCCTTACCTTTGGTAGCATTGTTATTTGAAGGATAAGACAGGCTATAATATAAATGTAGAAATCATGCTTATTCCTGAAACTGGGTATGTTTTTACTTTTGAGTTTTAACCTTCTTCTATTATGACTGTTAGCCTATTATGGGTTTGATTTGGTTATTGTTCTATACAGTACTAAATGCATGTGGAATATCAATACATTAGAGAAGCAAACTGCCTATTTTTCATTGTTGATTTTTTTTTTTTTATAGGGTGCCATTAAATAGTAACCTCAAGGTAGTAAGCTGTTCCTTTCAAAAAGTAATTCTAAGCAACTGCCTTCTGAACCACCATGGTAGAGAGCAGTTTCAATTTTCTCTTGTGTAGCATAGAATATATTGTGAAAGGTCTAAAGCTCATTTTTTAGGGGCTGTCAATGTGATTGTGTAGAGAAGCTGGTCAGCATCTGTTATGCGTTAGCAACATACTCTTCCTTCTGGTTCTTCTACATGTATATAACTATCTGCCCCCTTTGTCACTTCAGAATTTGGATCTAATTGTCAGCTCATTCATCTTTGTGCATCAGGATCTAGTTGATATTGATGTGTTCCGGGAAGCAAATAGGGTTATTGATGCTTTACAAAATAAGGATCTTGCACTAGCTCTAGCATGGTGCTCCGATAACAAATCAAGTTTGAAGAAAAGCAAGGTCTATGCTACTGTTTAAGCTCACTACTTTTGTTCAGTGTCAGGTTTTCATATTCTTTTTCTCTACTAATGCAAACACATTTATATATATAATCTACACTCGTACACATATATAAGCCTTACTTTTTATATACATACAGAAGTAAAACTCTGATATTATCTCTTAATATTTCAAGTTTCCATCATGTTAGAAGTGCAGGAGTAAAATTTTCTTCTCCCAGTGGCTAGTATATGTAGCAACTAAATAAGGATATGGTAAAATTTGAATTTTACATTTTTATATATCTATTTTGGGTGAAAATCTCTGTAAAAATGTTATGCTAAATTTTACCAAAAGAAAAAAAAGAATCAAAATTTTCTATGTTTACCTTTATATGTAAAATGCATAGACTATTGATATATGGTTATATTTTTAAAAATCTTAGCAGGCTTTTAAAACTGATAGCAAAAAATATTGATAAAACTAGGATTATTCTGTCCATGATCTTAGAATATTTATTTGAATTATTATGCTGAAGGGTAAATGATTTTGGAGAAACTAATATATAAACTTTGAATTATATGTACCCAGTTTTGGATTGCATAATTACTCTCTTCATTATTTCTATTGCCTCTTCATCTTCTTCTCCCTCTGCTGCTGCAGAAGCTTTTGACCTGGTTGATGCATTTGTGACATTGTATGATACAAAAAGTTAAAAATTAAAGAAAGGAATGAAGAATTTTTTATCTAAGAGTATTTCTCCCAAATATACATCACTGTAATAAGGATAGGCCATTTTTATAGCATATGGCTTGAAGCGTCTCAAATATAGAAAGCATTTTAGGATTGTTTGACAAAATGTATCATGTTCCCTCCTGTGGCTAAAAGGAATGTGCAAGAAAACGCCCATCAAGGAACCTTTGATTCTTACTAAATGGCTTAAGGCTATGCCCGCCTACTTCTTTCTTTCTCTTTTTAATAACAAATTTTGAAGTTAATGCATTGCTGCTTTAGTGGCCCTTTAATTTTTTCAACTGCTTCATGCTTGCTGCTTTAGAAAGTAATTATGATGATTGCAAGCCTATGACACGGGGCTTATTTGGCAAAATATCATACGTTTCCCCTTTGAGAACTCTACATCTTTTGTGCTGCTTCCTTCAGAAACGAATTCAAATGCATCATTGGCTTTTGACTCTAATTGTATCTCCATTTTTGTTTGACTTGACTAGTGATTAGTGATGATGTTAAGGGTTTTTAACCAATGTGGTTTACCTATCAAATAATGAAATCATAAAATTTAAATTAAAAATGAAGATGCTAAAAGTGTAATTGCTAGTTTGGTATAGCAATTAGAAATCACAATTAACAATTTTAAGTCAAATACTTGATTATTGCCCTTTTAAGGATGTTTAATTGTATTTTTGAAAATTTTTAATAATCAATTATAGGTAATAATCCCGATTAGAAAATGAGTTACTTGAAGTAACTTATTTTTTAATTATGATTATAGAAAGAGAAATTTTAAATGTTATACCCATATTAACCTTATTTTTTTTATTCTTTTACCTTCACTACTTTTAACACTTAAATTTTATACTCATATTACCCTTATTTTTTATTTTAAATTTATAAATGATCCTTGATATTTTACAATTTAATTAATTGTAAATTTGTTTACATTTGTGTATATCAAAATAAGTATAAATCCTATTTCAATCATAAAATGTTAAACTTTCTTATTTATGAAAAAAATTAAATAAATGAGAATATACATAAATTAAATAATAAATATTATTTATTTCAACTAAGAATATATATATATATATATATATTATATTTTTTTCTTTTATAAACAATAATATCAAAAATATTTGAAAATTAGTAATTTTAATATAATCTTGTGTATCTTATTGTTCTTTTTAGTAATTTAACACTAAGATATGATTATTTTGTACATCATCCAAACAAGAACAAATTATGCATAATCAATTATTGACTGAAGTTATCAAACATATAACAAATTATGTATAATTAATTATTCCAAAATTAATTATCTCAATAATTAATTATTTTCATCGTTATACCGAACAAGGCCTAAATCTATTTTTTGTTTCAGATAAGAAAAGTAACGAGCAGTTATTGAGTTTTAATTGAGCATGAAGTACATTTTTTTTTTGCTTGAACTTGAATACTCATTCAGTCATTCTAAGTAAATGTCCTTGCTTTCATCTCTCTATTTACATTCTTGACAGAGGTGAGGTATGCATGTCATTCTGTAGTATTTCCAAAGTAGTTGTAATGGGCGTAAGTTGCATGAACATGGGTTGGATATGGATGTTAATTATCATTTGCTTTTATATACTCTAAGTTGCTTTCCTGTGAAAAAAAGTTGTGTTTTCTTTCTTGTGTTTCTTCTACAACTACACCTTTAGATTACATTTTTATTGGTCATCCAAAAAGATGTTATTCGGGTATGTGCAGCAGATTGAGGTATCACTATATGTTTGCTATTGTTAACATAGCAGTTTTATTTAAATAGAGTGAATTGAAGTACCAGTTGAGATGTCAAGAATTTATAGAATTGGTACGAGCTGAGAACTATTTTCAAGCCATCAAATATGCTCAGAAATATCTTGCACAATGGGGAGCAACCCACAAGAAAGAATTGCAACAAGTTATGGCAACACTAATTTTGGGAAGAGATACTGAATGTGCCACATACAAGGTGAGCTTTAGATATACTATATCAGAGCTTGCTTTTACATTAGTGATATTAATATCTCTCAAGGGTGGGCAAGATTCAGCAAATTTGATCCAATGGTGTATCTTTGAATTTTGATCAGTTTAGGGTGCCACATTGTAAGGATTTCATTTTTCATAAACCTACTCTATAAATATTTGTAGTTCTTGAAGTATCTCATTTTTATTTAAAAATGTAAGGGACGACTGGGGAGGGTGATTGGCTTTAAAATTCACGTATCTAAAGTCTTTATTTAGGTGATACAAGTTGTGGCTTTGTTTTTAGAGGTTTTCTTTTCTTTTTTTTTCCCCCAAGTTATTAGTAACCAAAATACACATGCCAAGCTTTGAGTTTTTAAGCATATTTCTCAAATTTAAGGTTAAGAGTAAAATGTTGGATAGAAGCTCAGCTATATAAATGATACAAAGTTGGTTCTCATGTGTTAAGTTGAATGATAAATGACCAAGCTTAATCTCTCTGCTCTGTTACATTTATTTATTGTAATTTTCTGTTTAATTTTTTTTATGTTGCTTAAGAACTCTATATAAATATAGCATTAGTGTCAATTAACCCCTCTTATTGTTTCAATAATATATCAGAGTTTTGTCTCCAACTCTCTAGTCTATGCCTACTTCTTCCCCCTCTAAACCCTGATTATAGTTCTGAAAACCATGAAATGACAACAACTTGAACTATCAGCATGATAGAGGACAATGGTCATCAGGCTACCTTTTTTTTTTCTCCCCCCCCCCTCCCACCGTTTCTTAACTTTCTACTGGATGTTTAACTTTGTATTACTAATATTGACTCCACTCTTGGTGATCAAATTTCAGTGTTTGACTAAAATATACAATTTACCTTTTTCCTAATGTTTTCAGGTTTTTTTTGAGCCAAAGCAATGGGATCATCTAGTGTGCCAATTCAAACAGGAGTTCTGCAAGTTATATGGCACGGCTTTGGAGCCTCTTCTGAATATCTATCTGCGAGCTGGTCTTTCTGCTCTCAAGACTCCGTATCCATATAACAACCATTTACTTAATTTTTGCACTTCTCTTTAACCATTTTTACGCTGAAGGTGGGGTTTTTATTCTGTTTCTTTTTTTTCTTGGGGGGGGGGGGGTGTCAGAGGTGCAGTTTACCTTCTTTATAGCTATAGATATTCAAATGCAAGCACAAATCTACATGCTAGAAATCCCTTTATCTTAACTATATATTTATTTCCATGCTTTATCGTGATTGCATTCCAACTAGTAACATCTCAAATCTTCTGAGATTCCCCAAATCTTTAGGTGGGATTCACTGAAAATGACATGCTATTTCAATTGATTTTAAACGAATCCTCTATACTTCAATGTCTTTTATATAAATATAGAAGTCCTCCAGAATTGATTCTACATGCTTGTCACATAATCATCTTGTGACATTTTGGTAGTAGTTCATGTTAAAGATAGTATTTTGGCATCTGGTTTGGAAATCATCTTTTATGGTGTCTGGATAAACCTTCGGAGGAAACTAATATATGACCACTGAGGTATAATCAAGTGATTTCCATATATTAGTGCCCAAGTCTACGCTACAATTTATTAAATGGGAAATTATACTCATCTCCTTTGAGGTTTAGCGTAATTAAACCCACACCCGTTTTATTTTCAGAAATATACACTAATCTCCCTTTTCATATATACTCACCTTCCCTGCTTTTGAAAAAGAAGGGAGGTAGTATATCAGAGGAGTTTGAGTGTCATTCAGTTGAACATCGAGGAGGGTGAGTGTAGTTTACCCCATATATATATATATAACTGTCATGGGCATGATTTGCTGCTCGATTGCCTGCTGAGGGTTGTAAATATTTGCTGTTCTCATTTTATTGACTTTTAAAGGTGTATGTGCATGGAGCTTGATAAAGCACCCCTAAAGTTTTAAATCATGAGGAGACGGGGCGAACTTTGAAATCATTTCATTACAACTGTTTATTTTTTTAATAGATATAATCAAATAATCTTAATATAATGATTTCTAAAATTATTATACCAACTCGGGTTTTGAAATTCTTAGAATACTGTCAATTTCACCTAGTTACATGTAACTCTGAAATATGTATGTTTTGCCTTGACTTGGTTTAAGATATTGTTACCAAGATGATTGCACGAAAGAGGACCCTCTTTCTCAAGAGGCTTTCCGTACACTGGCCTTGCCATTCCCGTATTCTAAGCGGCATCGCTCAAAGTTTGTTTGCTATATAACTAAGGAGCCAATGGACGCAGAGAACCCACCCCTTGCCTTGCCGAATGGATATGTCTATAGTACCAAGGTACCTCTTTATTCTAGATCTTTCTGTGTATGAGTTCTACTTGTTAGGTTCCTTAGGAAAAATTAAATTTACTTTTTATTATATATATATATATTTTGCAGGCCCTTGAAGAGATGACTAAGAAGAACAACGGTAAAATCACCTGCCCAAGGACAGGTGCAGTTTATAACTACACAGAACTGGTTCAGGACGGACTTCTGGGATATCTCTTTACTTAATTCTCAACTGATGATACAAAGCGTATATCCTGCCACGTGGTGTTAAGCTACTGTTGGTTTCTGATGGGAAATTTCTTTGTTGATTCATTGCTATATTGACTTCTGTCCAAGTGTTAATGTACATATGTAAGATGAAAGGGCTTCAAGTTTCACTAGGATATTTCCTGGGATTGTGTGCAAGATATATTTCCAGTTCTGCATATTTTGATGTTTCTCCAGGGTTCCGGTGAGTTTCTCTTCGATTAGTTTGAGCTGACATGGTATATTGTAAAATAATTAGGACAAAGTTGGTTCCATAACAGGTCATCACTTTGGAGGAAATTTGGGCAAAACAAGTTTAAACATTTGAACATATTCGTGGACATTCTTAAATTCAATGTTTGGACAAGTTTCTCTTCAGATTCTTAAATTCTAATTGGTTATGCTTTGAGGGACCATAACTTTGATATTTCCACTTTCCTGACATTTGGTGCATCGCAACGAGGCTAAGAGAACCATAAACACTGCTCACATTGTGTGTTGAAGAAATTCATATGGCATGCATTATATTACAAGACAAGTTACCATTTAAAATAATTTTTAAAGATTAAGCTACTTATGAATTTTGATTTGGTGTAACAATTGTTGATACAATTACTATGCTTAACTGTTCAAATGAGCAGGCTTTTGCATTTTTATGGATTATACTAATTCTTACCTATAATAAATTCTTTATATGATCTTTGATTAATGTAGGATGCATAAAAGATGTAGGAGTTTATTTATTTTAATGATTAAATATATCAATTGCATCAACAAGTTATTGCATTGGATCAAAATTTATATGTAATTTAATATTTAAAAAATTATTTTAAATGGCTGGTTGTGAGTATTGTTGACTGTGGAACTTAACTTTTCCTTATTTTAAAATCCAAGATAAGGATTTCCTGCTTCCAAAAACTACAAAAAATGATCACTTATACAAAAGTTGCATTTACATGAATCACACCTAGATTTTCAAATTAAGGTGAGCCAAGTCATACCATCATATGCTAACTTATTTCTTTAATATTATAATATATTATATTTTATGCAAAGCATTTGTTTACAGATTGGCCTTACAAATAAAAATATACTTGCTTGACACTAATTGTATAATAATGAAATATAATACAAATGCACTTGCCATTTTAATCCATGCCAAAAATATTCATGATTTTTTTGAAAAAAATTAACTTAATTCTTTACTAATTTCACTTGTATGAAATTCATCTTGTCTTGTATGAATTTCAACTTACACAAATAATAAATTGATTTATTTGGTCATTCTATGGATTAACGACTATATAAAGACTAAAATAATGGATAAATAATATGTGGTAGATGAAATTAATATTAAAAATTTATGATGAACTAAATTGATGTAACTTATATTTGGAAGGGATCTAAAATAAAAAGGAAAATTAAAAGAATTATTTAATAATAATTTAGATATTACTTTTTGATAAAAATTTAAATATGCATCTTTGAAGTACTTATTATTCGACATATAAAATCTTTAAAAATTAATATTTAAATTATTATAAATTCATTTATTTTTAATTTTTTCTCTTTATTTATAATATTTATTTTGACCCTTCACAAATACAAGATATATTATTTTATCAGTTACAAATTTAAAGTATCGATCAATTTCATCGCTTACATATTATTTGAATTTTATTTGATTGATTTTGTCTATCAAGCCCAAAGGGACCATATTAATCAAATAAGAAATAAAATTGATACAAAATATTTATGAAAAACAAAATTAATATAAGTAAAATTAAAGAGGAATAAAAATAGGATTTTTATGTTATATATATATTACTTCATTAAATATAATAATTTAAATATTTTTTAACAATGGTTTAATTTTAATTAAATTATATATAATTTTACATAATTATTATTGTTATCATCTTTTTTTAAATGAAATTTGTTTAATATAATTAAATTAATATTATATGTGTGTGTGCGTGTGTAAAATGATATCACGATTCGGTCTACTTCTTTAATAAGTCTGAATTCAACTTCTGACTTGTATAAATATATATCTCCAAATTTTCAAAAGGAAACTCACTCTGTTTTTTCTTTTTTTTTAATACCACAAGCATGACATATCTTGTTATGATATTATTCATAGATTTAATTATGATACAAATGATATTTTATTATTATTAAAGTTTTCTTTGAATCGCAATATAAATAATACTTTGTTATAAGGAAAGTATTCATACAACTTTATTTATAACATATGCGATTCTTTATTATAAATAAAAATTTTCTATGACATAATTTTTAAAATTTTTTTATATAATTGTTTGAATTATTTTATTCTCATGATAAAAGATAAAATCATCATAGTTTTAAAATTTTTGTCATATAATTCATGATGAAAATGTTGATTTTTTGTAATGAAATGATTTAGTAGTTGAAGCATTTCGTTTTTCAACTCTTAGGTTTTATCATCAATGAATACTTTTTGAGGCAAAATATATGGAAAAGGGGTAAGCTGACTTGAAGTTTAGGTTTCAGGTGGTGTTTGAGTAGAAGGTTTTTAAAGATCCAGCGACGGAATAAAAAAATTGATTCAATTCTTATGTGTTTGATTCATGTGTGTGGAATTTGCTAAAATATTAATCTTTAACTAATTTTTCATTTGATATTCATTTTTCTCTCCTTCAAAATTTTAGGATACATTATCTGTAGGAAATAAAAAAAAAAATCCCTCATCTTGTTTTTATACATTATTTACCATGATCTTTACTTCTAGTATTTATAATTATCGTTACAGCCACTGTTGCTACAACCATCATTACTATTATTATCATTATTTTAAAAATATTTATTATAATTTATAAAATTTTATTATAATTTCATTCTTTAACTAATTAATTAAATAAGATGAAATGGAATTACAAGCAATATTCGTTAAGTGAGTCAAATAGTTGAAAATAAACTAACAAATAATTTTTCGCTTTATCCCTTATTTAATTCTATTCTCTTTTTTTTTCCCCCCATTTCCATAGGTTGAATCGAAGCCGTTTAATGAATTGAGAGGAGCCATGGCCTGAAAGGTCATTACTAGGATTAGCGCCTAGCGAGTAGCTATTACTTGGAATGCAAAATTGATCAAAACTAGAAAAAATAAAATAAATTTGAGCCCCTCAAGAACTGTGAACTTGAAATGCTGTCAAGTATACTGGGTCCCACACATAATAAAATTTAACACAAGCTAGTACAAGGTAAGGATTACCGATGAGGGAAAATTCAAATTCATGTTGATGCAATTTAAAATACAGTGTAATACTGTTATAAAAATTTCAAATATACGTGGGACGTTTTATATATTACATATAAACTTTTAATTAATATTTAATTGAATGTCATTATATATCAATTTTCATATCAATTATACAATCAACTTTAAAAAATAAAATAACATCAATTCTTTATAAAAAAATAACATGACAAAATAAAATATCGATTATTAAAATAAAGATTTTTTTATTATAAAATCATTGTTGAAACCCAATAGTAGGCATTAGTGGTTTTAAAAATTCAACATGATATATCTTGTATACTACGTTAATTTTCTTAAATAACTAATATGATATGAAAAAAAAAACACATATTTTGCTTGTACACCCTTCCATTATGTATGAGAACACTTTACTAAATTACTCCCAATTTCAATTTCAAATAAGTAAAAAATTAATTCTACAATACTTTAATTTTAAATACAAACAAAACATCCCAAATCAAACTGAAACTAATATTTTGTATTACACTACACAATTTAATATTCTTGAATGCAACACAAAATAACTTAACTAAAATAGAAGTCACAGTTAAGACATTTAATTAGATAATATCTTGCACAAGCAAGATTGCATAGTTGGATTTCACAAATGACCGGGGGTGCAAATGGGTTAGACTTTGCCTTAAATAAGGCAGTCTGTATTGCAAAATATTGGTTTGAGTATGATCTATTAGCCTATATAAGGCTTTATTTCAGGCCTAGCCTGACTTGTTAGCTTATTTAAAAGCCTATTTTTAAATACAAGCTTTTAAATAGGCCAACAACTTAAGACTTAAAAAATCTATTATAAAAAGGTTTTAAATAGCCCAATAGTTTATATAAGTTTGTATCAATATATAAGAAGTAATTAATAAAAAAATAAATTCATATACTAAATTTTATATAAGAACTAATTAATAAAGAAATAAATCCATATATTCATAACATAAAATTACTAATTAAATATTCAATATTTAATTAAAAGTAAAATAATATCAAATTGCCATAATATTAAAGGTTAACAATAAAGGCAAATTAGTTTACCATAAATTATACAATAAATATTTAAAATATTTAATCTATATAATGGGCTTGAAAAAAAAAAGCTTACATGTCATTACCTTGATAGTAAATAAATTTAAATAAAAGAATGTTAAACATGCTGACTTAATAGGCCTATAGGCAAGGCTTAAAATAAAAAAATTGGACTTATTTAATTAAAAAGGCTTTTATATTAGTTTTAACCTGACTCATTTAATTAAATAGGTCAAGTCGGGTTAGGCCTAAATCAAGTTGGGCCATAGGCCGCTTGGCCTATTTGCACCCCTACATATGACCATACCTTGTTCCAAATTTGCAAGAGAAAAATAAGCACACGATAACTTGGCAATTGTTGCAATCACAAATAATATGGTTACTAGTAAAAGCAAAATTACTTTCTAATTAGTCTAGATACTTGTTTACCTAAAGTTATTCAAATCCTTATCTTTTCATCATGATCATGTTTAAGAAAAACTTTAAAAATGAGAACATTAGTCCTTGAAATTTTGTTAGCAAAATTACCTTTTAAGTGTCCTAAATATTTTTCTTATCTTAGTATATTTAAATCCTTGTCCCATTATCATGATGATCTCTTGCATGGGACCTACATTAACACAATATTCTTAATTAATGAAATACAAACTAACAAGTAAGCAATTATGTATATAAACATAATAAAAATAAAGACATTAGTACCTTAAATTTATGATAGGAAATTTATTTAAAAGGATTTTTAACTCATGTCCATTCTCCATGATCTTTTTATAAGTAAAACTTCTTCAAATTGTCTTCATGATTAATTAAAGGTAGTCCTAATAAAAAAGAAGGTGTGTGTAGCCATGTTTTCTTCATTCATATTACCAAAAATTTATCTTTTCTCTTGAAGAATTATAAACTACTTATTATTAGTTAAGTCTTTCACATAAAAAACATGTATTAATTGTGATGCCTTATGAATGGCTTTCCCTTATTAACCTTTTTACTATGATTCACCAATATGAATCATAGCTCATCCACTCAATACTATTGTTATTCTCCACCCATTGCTCCCTGAATTAGATGAAGTCAAGCATCCATATATCTTCGATGACCTTGTAAAATGATATTGTCATGTAGACAGGGCTTTTGTCTTTAACACTAGAGACATGCATTACTAAAACCACTAGAGTGACCTCACTATTTTGCATAGTACTCTTGCTATTTTATCCTTCTGTCCAAAAAGAATATTTGTTGATGTCATATCCTTAATAGGATATGACTTTTCTTTAAGGCTAGTTAGCTAACCATCTTGTTAATCGGAAATAACATCTAATATTTATGCCATCGTGCCCCCCATGTCGTTGTAGAACATGTGATGTATGAGTAATTATCTTTAACTTGTATCTACTAACCATTCCTGCATGATGAAGCTCTTTTATGAGAATAATATGCTCATCTAAGTAAAACTCAATCTTTTTACTATTTTGTGGGATGTATAAGTGCATATGTGCTCACATTTCACAATTTATGCTCCATACTTAGGTCCTTAAAGTACCTTTTCTTGAAATTCTTCCCTCATGATGAAACTTGGGAAGCTTAATAGTGTTTGTAGTTTACAAGTACTTAATGTAAAATTTCACAACCTCTTTGATAATGTATCCTTGCTAATACATCCTTTGGGTTAGTTTTGGTTGCACACATATCATTTTAGAATTTTTATATATCACTTAAATGAATACATCCACCTTGAGTAAACTAATCCACAAAGTCTTATTTTTCTTATTAAATGCACTATTTGTTAAAAAATGAAGGTGGAAAATTCATTTTAAGTTAACATAATATGACAACAACATCCTTCTAAAATTGATCTAAATCCTTTGAGTCCACAAACTTAGCACATATTGCATCAAAAAAGAAATAAAGTCTCATAATAGCTCATCTCACATGTTTAGGTAAGATTTCTTAAATGGTGATTGATGGAAGTTATTACATTGAAGCATGATAATTGTGAGGCTTCAAATCGATTAATTTCAAATCTTTTATAGAAAAAAAGCTTCTGATATTGGAAGAATATCTCTAAGAAATTTTACCTCATGTAGAAAGTTGCAAATACTTCATTTCTCTATTCTAGATATGGTGTGACAAATTAGAGGCAAATATGTATGTTGACCTCCTTTTTTTTATACTAGTTCCTCTCATATGACCATTTCTTGCCAGTCTAGTTTGGCCATAACTCTATCCTTTATCTTGCTTAACATGTTTAAGAATATTCCAATTAGAATATTGCATATATTTTTCTCCACATGCATGACATTACACTATTATAGAATTATTGATAAATGTTAGTGTTTAAAAGATTGCATATCAGTTTTTGATTGATATCTAATTGAGCATTGTTATATTTCTATTTTAACATCAATTATATAATAATTATAAACTATAACAATAACATTAATTAATATAAAAAAATTAGTGACGTTTCTTTTGTTAGTGTTATAAGAAATAACATTATACACCTGTTTTGAAAAAAATTGATGCATAATTTCCATAATAGAATTTTAGTTTCTTTAAATAATTGGCGTAATATGTCCCATTTTTCCCAACTATAACCTTATCCTCTTGTTCCTTATACCTTCATCTTTCATATTTCCCTAACATTCCTTCTTATGTAACAACTTAATAGAAATAAAATTAGTATTTCTTATGACACTACAAAAATAATGTTTTTAAAAAATTTAAAGAATATATTAAATAACAAAAGTTTGAAAATGGTGAAAGTTTATATCTAATACCCCGATTAGAGATGAGTGTTTCACTAAATTTATCTTAATATCCATTACTTAATATATAAGGTTTATATTCATTAGAAAAGCACTCTTGAATAAAATACCTTCAAATGAAATGATCATTCATCAAAATTCAATATATGATATTATATATTCCATATAAATAAATAGTAAATAATATCACCAATGGTCTAAAAAGATATCTTTTGTAAATATGTAAAAGTTACATTAAAATAATATATAACAAAATATGATTGATTATGAAATCAAAAATTAAGTTACAAGAACAAACACAAAAACTAAAACAAACCTTTATATTTTTATTCTCCATTTTCTCAAGAAGTGTTAAACTTCACATATTTAGTGACAAACTAACAAAGCTTCAATCCTACAAAAATAATTTTAAGGTTAAAAGGTGATTATAAACACAAAATTGAAGAGAATTATTTTAATATTGAAAGGAGAGTATACCTCATTAAATTAAGAGTCATTTTAGGATTATAGGAGCTTTGAGATGAAATTTGCAAATGATACTATATTTTATTCTTTTTATTTTCTTCTCATGCCATGCTTTACACTTTTAACTTTTAATTCACGCTTGAGAGTAGAAGTTTTCACATCAGTTATTACAAAAAAAAAAAATCAATGACCAAAGTTAGCATAAGAAAACCATGTTGAACACTACACATTAGTTAAATACAAAAACACCATTGGTGTTAATAAGATGACATTGTCCTATTAACTAATTTTTAACATCAGTTACTAAACAAGAATGACATCATAATAATTGCATGTGAATTATTACAAAAATTAATTTCTTTTTTTTAGCCAATTTTTTCCATAATAAATCCTTTATCGAAAATCCAAAACAATATATATCACATATTTATATAGGTTCATCTAGAAGTACAATTCATTTATATTTATCACATAAACATATTTCAAAATAGATAAAACATATGATCTAATTTATGATTTTGCAAGTGATATCAAGTAACAATTTTATAACTTAACTATTAATTTTGTAAGAACACTAGAATCATTTGATGAATTGATCATTCTTTTTTTAATTATTATTTGCATTACTACATTTTTTTATACAATTAAATAGATAGAAACAATAAATGATTGAATAGGAATGTATTAACTAATGAGAAAGGTGAAAGACAATTATGAAAATATATCTTGTAATTTCATTTATTTTTATATCAATACATTAACATATATATATATATATATATATATATATATATATATATATATATATATATATATAATGCTATAATTTATAATGAACAACAGAGATAGCTTTTGAGATAGAGAATGTAGATTGATAGATTTTGAAATCCATTAATAGAGATGATTTTTGAAATGAAAGATGTAGATCATAATATTTAGCAATACCATGGCTATTGTGAAGGTCCTAGAATCTCTTAAAATTCCTTCCAGGAACTTTTACCCATAATTTAACAATGAATAGAAGGATTCTACAAAGCATTTGGAAGGATTTTTGGAAGAATTTTTGTCCAAAGTTCTTCCAAATGCTTTGTAAAATGCTTGTACTTATGACTAAAATATAGGTATTAATCCCTAGATGGAACTTTAATCAATTCAAGAACCTTTTCAATAACTTGGTAATTTTGAATATGATGATTGAAACCTTCCAAATTGAAAATCCATTTTTCGATAGAGGTTTTAGATTAAAAGCTTATAAAATCCATAAATAAAGATGCTTTTTGAGATGAATGATGTAGATTATCGTATCTAACATTATTAAGGATATTGAGAATGTTTTTGAATCCACCAAAAGTCCTTTTAGATACTTGTAACTGCATTTTAGCAATGAATACAGGGATTTTATAAAGCATTTGGAAGGATTCTTTTAAAGTTTCCTAAAATGCTTTATAAAATACTTGAGTTCATGGTCAAAGTATGTGTACAAGTCCTTAAGAGGACTTTGGGTGGATTCAAGAACACTCTTAATAGCTTAGTAAGTCCAAATATGATAATTTACACATTTTAAATTAGAAACCCTTTTTTTTTTATGGAAGGTAAGTTATCTTGTTATTTCACCAATTTGTTTCAAATAGGTAAGGAGATAAGCATTATGTAAAATCTTAAATGTTGGTTATGGATAGGAAATTGATGTTGTAAGTTTGATTACTTTTTAATAAAGTAATAATTATCATACCTTTAAAATGAACCATCACATCAATTGAAAGGCCTTAGATGATGATCGTTTGAAAAATTCAATGTCTTAAGTTTTTATATTTTCTTATACCTTCATAAGTGCCATTCATTTAGATGCATTTGGGTTTTCATGTTTTTCCCTATAAATTGATAAATGTTATCATTTAAGACATAGTTTAATCTCAAAATTGATATTTTTAAGATTTTCTCTTAAGTTTTCATGTTTCCTTGTAACTTAAAAAATGTCATTCATTCAAGTGTATTTTTGTTTTTCATGGTTTCCCCATAAATTAATAAATTTTATCATTAAAAACATAATTTAATCTTAAAATTGATATTTTTAAGTTTTTCTCTTAAGTTTTTATGTTTTCCTGTAACCTCCCTTATAAATGCCATTCATTTAGACTTTTGTATGTTTTCATAGCTTCCTTATAAATTGACAAATGCTACTTTTAAAACATAGGTTAAGCTTAAAATTCATATTTATAAGTTTATCATTTCTTTAATAGAGAGATGTTTAGAATATCTTTATATGTTTATTCAATAAATAACTGATGTCTTATCATTGTGAACTTTTTCCACTTAAATTTTAATGTAAAATTTGTTTTAAATAAAAAGTTATTTATGAACTATTTTAAAGAGAAAGTTAAATTTTTTTTATGTCTTTTATTCAATAATCTTCATAATCCATGAAATTTACTTATCACTGAATAATTTATTATAAAAGTACAAACTAATGTGCAAAGAGAAATAATTTTATAAATTTATAATGTAATTTCTATTTCTTTCCAAATCATTATATATATATATATGTTCCATAAAACAACCTACATAAAAACTATATTAAATCATTAATAAATAAAAACTATATATTTACATTAATACACAAAATCTACAACAATACTATTATATATCAAAATCATCATCCTAAATGCAAATTCTTGGTTATAGCTTAATTTTCTCATTTTAATCACAAAAGTGTATACTAGAACAATTAAAGGTTAGTCTCATCGTTCAACATGCACTTTGGTGATAAAACTAAAGTGAGAGTATGGTAAAACCATTATGTTTCAAAATTATCATTCTCAATGCAAATTCCAATTTTGTTGCCAGTATTTGCCCATTCTAATTGAAAGAGTATACAATGGAAAAACTAAACACTCTGTCAATAAAAATAGAGAGAAATCTCACTAGAATATTAGAGAGTGAGATGATACATATAAAGATTGTGTGAAAATTTATAAATGTGATGCGAAACTTTTAGAAACAACACATCCATTCTTAAAAGTGTCTTGTATGGAAAGTGTTAGAGTGAAAAATTATGTTAGTTATTAACTACAACAACACATCCTATATTAGTAGTTTTTAATGAAACTAATGATTGTCATACCATTAGACTTTAGTTTATTAAAAAATCAATGTTTAAACTTTTTACATTTTCAAATGAAATGCATGAAATGCCCTTTAAGCGATGGTTAAGTACAAAATAAATGTCTTAAGCTTTTATGGTTTCCTATAATCATAAATGTCATATATTTAAATGTTAGTTAATTAGAAAATTGTTGTGATAAATTTTATCCAAAATTTCAAAAATGCCACTATATTAATATAGATATTGGTTATAAATAACACCAATATGTTAAAGCTTGCCTAAAATTTTAGAAATGCCACTATGTTAGTATAAACATTGGTGATATGTAAGTTAAAGTTTGCCAAAAAGTTCAAAAATATCACCATGGCAATATATACATTGATTACATTTAAAAATCATCATCCTAAATTTTTTTATATAATTTCAAAAATATATCCATGTCAAAATGGATGTTAATGATAATGATAACCAATATCTATTGATGATTTTATAGAAGTGTCAATGTTGTGTTAGACAAACAAGTCCTTTAAATATGGAAGATCGAAGAATATTGATCTTTTCTTTTAAGAAGTGTCACCATTTGAAAGTGCATTTGGTTTTCAAAAAATGATGGTTAGTGTTTTTCACCTTTTCATTAACTTTCTCCCTAATTAAGAGTTTTAAAGCCATTATTTCCTTAGGTAAATTATTGAAAGCCTTTCTTAGCTTACAATAGTTATAAGATGGGGGAAGAATTCTCTTATGGTTAAGATATAGTATTTTCTTCCTCTGCTTAAGTTAATAACAACACATGTTATTTTCACAAAAAAGGTTCATGCCAATCTTGGAGAATCTTTTTTTCTACCTACAATCCTATGAGTAGTTGTTTAATGAGATTTATTTTATATTTGCTTGGGGATTTTAATGATTATAATTATCATCTATTGCATTTGTATGATTCTATTATTTTTGTAGGTCTTGTTTGTACTAGTGGTTTGAAAATTCACTTCTATTTTAGTAATTAATCTAAGTAGTTCAATTTAAGTGTTAATATACTCCTTTTTAATCATCTCCACTTTTCTTTTGTCAAGTTTTAACTTCTTGATATTGGTTAAAGCTAGCATCTCTTAAAACTTTGTTGGGAAAATTGTCGTTCATCTAGTTGGCAAGGATATAAATTCATGTACACGGCTTCCACAAGGCACTAAGACAGTCTATTTATTATGATCTTGTTAGATCCAAGTTTCATCATTATAAGGGATATACAAGCTATTTATTAAATTGCTAGTTAAATGCCCAAGGAAGGAAAATTTTCCATATGAAAGAGTATGGAAAAATTATTGAAAAGTAAAATATGTCCATGAATAATAAAATTTTATATCTATACACTTAAAAATTAATTCGAGTATATATTTAGCTATAAGAAATTGGGAAATCAATTTTCTTTAAAATAGTCAAGGATTTTGTTTCAAATGACATCTAATGTTACTTGAAAATTTCATATCTTCCTTTACATTTAGAATTTGATCCTTGATTCTTATATCTGTATGTTTAATAATTTAATTATTACTATTATTATAAGAAATTATTTTAAATTATATCTATTATCCTTTCTAGATCTCTAATATTTCTATACTATTCAATCATTATTTCATCATGTCATAAATTTAACAAAAAAATATTAGTTTGTAATCAATTAAAAGTGGAAAAAATTTATGAACTACTAAACATTTTCTATCCTTTTTCTTAAAAAAATAATAGTAAACACGTTGGACAAATTAAATTGCATGCAAGTCATAGAGTAAATAAGTAGAAGCATCCATAATTAATTAGGCAAATTGTTAAACATGTGTTCAGGAATAATCTTTATAAAAAAAATTGTTCAAATTAATGAAAAAAGAAAATTTAAAGTGTATTTAGATATATTTTTATTTTTAATTTTTTCATGATTGATTGTAAAAATTATTCTCAAAAGTTACCTTAAAAAAGTATTGAAGAGGTTGTAGTAAGTGTTGTCTTCCTTTTGAATGCCTTTTTGTTTTTGGTAAATTGTTGCTTGGTAGTACGGACTTTTATTTTACATTTTTAAACATTCTATTTGTATCTTTGTATATGTTGTTTTACTTCTTTAAACACTTTATTTTCTATGCTTTGTTATTTTGCTCTTTTCAATGTCTATTATCTTTTATTTATATTAGATTGTTTATAATTATTGGCTTATAGCTGAGTTTTAATTCTCTTTTTAATGACTATTTATTATCTTTGATTCTAGTTTTTTTTTGGCTTTATTTGTTAATTTTGATTTCTTGGTATTTTAAAATTTTAATTTTATTAATTAGAAAGAGGTTAGAAAATTTTTAAAAACTTATAATTTTATTATTTATTTAATAATTATATTTTTATTTATTTCTAAAATTATATTGAATTTTGATTTCAATAGTTCTCAAAGTATTAATTTTATTAATTAAAAAAGATATTAAAAATACATAAAGAAAACTTACAAATTAGGATGTAATGCACAAGGAAGGACTTGAATATCTCAACCTTAAGTGTTTTCAATTGAACCACTATATCCCTTATCTGCATGATGTGTTCTCACACATCTGTTATGCCAATAAATTTCATGGATGATAATCTCATCATTAGGGTTCTTGTCAAAGCCTTGTTTAAGGTTTCAAATTGTTCATCAATAACCTTAAGCAAACTTTGAACATTTGGATGCTCTTCGATAAATCCATGACCACTAGTAGATATTTTAGTTTTGATATACATCATGCTGAGGCGATTTGATTACTCCTAACATTCATAAACTACTATTGCAAATGCATTGCTAGTGTTCATAGGTTTAAGAGGTTCATCTTTTTTAATTGCATCATCAATGTCTATCTACCCTAATTGGAGAAGAATATTCTCTTTACATATCTTATAGTTATCATCCATCAATTCGAGAACATAAAAATTGAAAATATTTAAAGGTTGAAAAGCTGTATAAAATTTACGTGTTATGTTTATAATATGAGGTAATTAAATATTCCATATGACATGTCTTACTAACGCAAAACATATCTATTAAATCATGGTCCTAGTAGCAAATAAAACTACATGTGGGCTTAGTTTTATTTAATTAAGCTCATGTATGAAAATTGATGAAACTAGCATATTATATCCCTTATCTCAATTCCTATGGGTAAATTAAGATAAAAGAAAAATTTACTATCCCACCCTAATTAATCATATAAAATATGATAATATTCTTGTGAGATAATAATTATCATATCAAATATGATTAATTATAATTTGATGTCATTTTATCTTTATATGATCATAACACTCAATGTATAATTTTAGAATGGTTAGAAGTGTTGTGACTAAACTCTAATTAAAATAAATTATACTAACCATATGGCATCTTAGTATTAATTTAATGCTTTTATATGAGCAAACATTAATTTATAAATAATATTATCATAATAAGAATTAAATAATTAATTAATCAACTAAACTAAATATGATTAATTAATAAAAATTCCCTAAATTAATTTAATCCACATGTGCCAAAATAATGCCTAAATAATATTCATTAAAATAAAGTAAATGACATGTCATTTCACTAAAGAATAAAAATGATGCATAACTTGCATTGTCCTCTACTTCCAGCTAAGTTGCCCTAAGCTAGTTCTAACCCATTTCAGACTTAAAAGTGGCAAATATATGGTTTATTCATGATTTGAAAATAAGCAAGGAAGCAGAATCCATTAAAAATGTGGAAGCTTACCTCTAGCTATTGGTTTGCAATTTGCATGATAGAAAATTTTGTTAGCTACCACTTGGTGCTTCCAAGTTCTTTGTTATGCTCAGATGATGATGTATATATGTTTTGAATTAATTTTTTATGCATAGACAAACTTAAGGACCTGTGGGTTTATATGTTACACAATGAAGACTTCTCTTATCAAAGAATCCATGCAATTTGGGTGGCTGTTGAGCAGAAAATAGCTTTCCTAATTTTATAGACCATTTCCAACAGACTTGAATATTAATTTGTTAGCAACATTCAAGAAGAAATAATTACAAAGTAAGTATAGAATAGTCTCTCTTTTCTATATCTATTGTCCTTTGTAAATGGCCCTAACTTTAATCAATGATGTTTAAAGTTTTAGCTTAAATATTGCTAATTGCTTAGAAGCCCATGATTTAAGGGCCCCTCCATTTTTAGGCCTTTAAAATTCCATCAATTGTGTGCAATCAACAATCAATTGAAGTGCTTTGCTAAAATTATAAATTCAATGTAAACTAAGGGGTTAAAGCAATAATAATTTCAATCACAAAAGTATAGTAAAAAAAATGTGAATACTACAAAAAAAGGGCTACACAAATAATAAACTCTATATAGATACTATTGTCATCTATAATAAGTTATCTATATAAAATTGTATGTATTGCTACCTATACAAATAACTTTCAATGTCATTTAAATAGGTTGGACCTATACAATTGACAAAGTTATCTATGTTGAAGGCAAATTTGGTCAAATATAAGCCCTCTATAAGGATGACATTATAGTACGTATAAAAGTTATTTTAATTTTTTAAAAAAATTAAAAATTGAAAACTTTATACAAGTGACATAATTGTTTATAAAGAGGTTTTTTTGAAAAAAATTTAAAAATTGAAACCTCTATACAAATGACAATATTGTCTGTATAAAGTTTATTATTTTTTTAAAAAATTTAAAATTCAATAGAAAATAAAAATTTTACCACCCAACACAATAAAGCATTAAAGATAAATTCATATTCATATATTATATCAATATCATCAAGTGTTCAAACTAAGAAACATGTCAAAATACACAAAATAATAATTTTATCACATTTATTAATGAAGAAAAAATTTATTTTTATATTTTATATCAATATACCATTACAATATATATATGAATTTTTTTAGCCTACCTCATTAGAAGAGTGAAACAATAATTTGCAATATCAATCACCAATAAAGCAACATAAATTGACTATTTAACAAAATAAATGTAAGAACAAATCAAAATTAAAGTATAAAAATAAAAAAATAACAAAAAGGAAGAGGAAACTTACTTGAGTTCTCTGAGAAAAGTGAGTAAGAAGTAGAACACAGATTGTTTTTACCTAGGCGTAGTGGGAATTTAAAGGCCTTGGGCTACATAGACGATAAATTTTCAATCATTTGTCCAAGCTTAACCATGACATCAAAATAGATAAAAGAAAAAAGTGTCATTTTAAATTTTTCAAAACTTTTTCTAGCTATATAGGCAATATGTGTCTTTTGTATAGCTTTCAATTATTTCAAAAAAAGAGTCATACAAACAACATGCGCTATCTCTATATCCTTTTATTTTTTTATAAGAACTTTTCAAGTTATTCAAATGACACGTATTATCTATATAAGTTTTTGTAATTAAAAAAAAAGCTATACGGATGATATTATTATTTGTATAGCCTCTAAGCTATAGAAACAATAATATCATCATCTATATAACTTTTTAAATTTTTTTTAAAAAAGCTATACAAATGACACATCTTATCAATATATCTTTTTGCAATATTTTTTTTAAAAAATGCTATATAAATGATAATGTTGTTTGTATAACCAATAAACAAAAAGTTTCCTACTAAATGCTATACAATCATTTGTACAACATTTTTTTAATTGTTGCCAAAAAAAATGTTAAAATACCTATACAAATGACCTAGATTTTGTCATTTGCCTATACAAATCTCCTATTCTAGCATCTATGTTAAAGAACCCAATGTCCTATTTTAGCACTGCCTCTAAATACTTCTTCCTCAGTGTACTTACTTGTCTCTTCCATATATACACCTAGCATGCAATCTTTGGTTAAAAGAAAAAAAAAACACTATTAGACATTTAAATTTGGTGATGGTAAAAATGCCATAAATTTAGTTAATAATAATGAACATAAATTAAGAAAGAAAAATTATTGATTAATAATAATAAGGCAATAGAGATGGGAACAATATAGATTTAGATAATGTTAGGCAGAAGAATTGAAGTATTGAAATTGACAAGTGAAAAAGTATATCATGTGGGCCCACTCACATTCACACATATACCCAAAAGATGTGAATTGACTAAAGTCACGTAATAGTCTTCTAAGCTATTATGTGGTCCAAAAAAAATGTGATGGACCTTGTTTAGAGACCACGACAAATAAAGTCCAAAGAAGAAAAGAATGAATCAAGTTGAAAACATTGAAAAATAAAAAAGGAAAATAAAACGTTACACATACCTACATAAGATGTTTGCAAACAACTAGACTAAGGTACATAAAATATAAAGAATACTACAATTTAGAAGAATAATATGAAATAATTAGATGCTAAATCTTAGATATGACATCTGATAATAAAGATTGAAGCTATAGAATAAATGATGAAATGGCTTTTTCTAGTTTTTTTCACCTTTGATGCTTCTTTTGTCATTTTCTTCAAATTAGACTAGTTTTTGCAAAACTCATTAACTGTTTGACCAAAGAAGAGGAAGAAGACAAGTATGGAAGACCCATGAACAATGGCTTCTATACTGCTTGATATCATAGCAAATGGTCATACTTGTTCAGACTTAAAAGAAAGCAAGTTGAGGCATTTTGGCTAGTGATACAAGAAAGGGCATAGATTGACTATTGTTGTTTAGCATCTTACTCTCATATTGAGACAAAGAACAAAGCCAATAACATTAGAATGTGTAAAGCAAAATTTGATTGTTCTTAAATTGCAAATATTAAATTCTTCTCAAAAAGTAAAATTTATAGTATGATCTTTCCTAATTCAATAACTAAAACACAAATAACTAGTTGCTTAGTTGATTTTCTTCAACATTTCACCAAGACTAACTAAAGTCTCTTATTTGAAAATCGTGTCCCCATAATTCCTGACAAAGGGAACAAGGAAATAGAAATTATTCATAGGTATTTAGGATTATTTAACTAACTCAAAGAACGTAGAATCCCACTAGAGAATCATTTATTGAAAAGATCTAAAGTCTAAAGCATGGGAAAGGTATCTAATTCTACTGGAATTTTTCTAGAGATATTGTTGTTTTGTAGGAACCAACGTTCACCTAACAAATTTAAGTTAAAAAATGTCCCTACAAGAGATGAATAAAGTGAACAGTGAAAACTAGCTTTCAATCAGAAATATGCTCCACTTTGGCAATGTTGATAGGGAATCCAAGACTTCTACTATGCCTGCTAACTATTAAGGGAATACACATAGACACAAAAAAGAAAAAAAAATACACACAACAAAATGATTGAAATTATATATATTTTGAAAAGAAGTTAGTTGCTAAAACCTAGAATTTTATTTCCCAAAACCTAAAAGAGAAAGAAAAAAGAAATAGCAAAGATACCAAGTTACTCATACTTGTCAAAGATTTGTTAGGTTTTTAACTGTTGCAGACAAAGTTCTAAACAGGGATTAGCTTGGATCTCCCTTGCAAAACCAAATATAACAAAAGAGAGAAATGAAATAACATCGACCAACATGGATAAATCAAGGTACCACAACATTGAACCTAAACGTGCATACAAACAACAAATCCCAATCCTAAATCATCATTGGGTAAATATAAATGCAAATAAGAAAAAACATGAAGAAGAAAACAGATAATAAAAAACATACAAACAAGTATATAATATAGATTCGCAGTGAAGGAACGAGTTGCAACCTCTTATGCGCACTACTTGGCTAGCTTAACCTTGCTCCAGGTGGAAGGATGCTATTTTGACATCGATAATGTTGGTAGTGGTTGGATGGAGATATGACGATTATAGATCTTAATAGAAGGAGGGCTGAAGGGAGAGGAGGGAGGATTGGAGAAGAAATTAGGGCTTTTGTCAACTCCTAAGATAAAATTGGGACTATTAAATGAGAAGTTCCTTATATTTTTGGCTAGGGACAAATTTACAAGCAAAGTTGGGCTAGGAAATTAGAGGTAGCTTTGGTAGCCACAAATTCCACCTAAATCCAATACATTCCTATAGTGAGCAGAATGACATATAACAAATTGAAGAAAGGGGTTTAAGTGATGGTGATTTCAACATAGAAAAAAGGCTTTTGGTTATTATAATACAATTGCACATTCATTATAAGTTACTTAAGTTATGGAGATATTAGGAAATCAAGTTATCATGGAGGCCATACCGTAGTAGTAACAAACAAGAAGTTGCAAAATAACAAGTTGTTAATTTAGTGTTGTTAGTGTATATGCCTTAAAATCAATCATATTGATGATTGTAATTTTGAATCATGTTATTTTAATGGAAATTTCAATTATTATATTTATATATATTGTCTGCATAATATATTCAATTATGATAATAACCTTAGAATAATTGTATTCTTAAATGTCCTTAGTCATATATCATTGTGGATTAGGTTGCTTTGATATGTTAAGACTAGCATGTGTGAAGACTTATATGAGATATTAAGTTTACACATGAGTACAAGTTAGAGAACTTGTATATTGGACCGACCCATATTAAGAACACTACATGGATCGTTATATGAGTGTCATGAGTGGTTCTTAGTGATCATTATTAATATAGTCCTTTGACCTGAGATCACCAAGGTTCCCTACATATGAGTTTTATATTTTGATACTATTCTATGTCACTAATAGTTGAGTGAATGCATGGGTAGATATTAGATATGTCACATATCATGTAGAGGGGTTTGTGTGATCAAGATGGGATTCGTACCTCCTATATAACAGGAGTAACATTTGTGGGCCCCTTGATTAAGTAAAACTGAAAAAATGCATGGCTATACTCAGATGAATTAACATGGGATGTCGATTACATTTATTTCAGTTAGCTTACTTAGGAATCAAGAAACCTTAAGATTGGGCTATACGAGAATGATACAGTCCATGTCTCGTGCTCAATCTAGATGTATAGGACAAAAGGACATAGGTGATGATCACGTGTAAAGGTTTAGTCAAATCACCGACTTTCTCATTACTTGGGTAATAATGATGTGTTGCTAGACACCGATCATTGTTTATGATCATTAATATGATCAATGGTCATTGCCAATGTAATGAGAGCCTATAGGGTCGCACACTTAGAGCCTAGTAAATTTGGAATTAATGGACCAAATTGTTTGCGTCTAATATTTGGAAATTCATATTATAATTATAAGGCCCAATAGTAAGCCTATAATTGTACATGGAATAAAACCCAAATAGGTTAGGTTTTTCTATGCACCTATTTAAATAGGCTTGTTGGGTAATAATAGTAACAATTATCATTATTCACGCACCCCAAAAAGGCATAGAAAAACCCTAGCACCTCTCCTTGACCAAAACTCCTGAAGAGGCGTAGCTAGCACTACAAGGTGAAAGGAGATCAATTCCAACCGATGTTTGTGTGGACATTCATCGGTGATTCACAGGTTCGTATAGATACTTCAGAGTCTTCGGCCGAAAGTAACCTGAAGAGGTAATCAACGACCGAGTTCTAGAGTCATCAACAAAGGTATTGAACGAACCCTTATTCCAATTTAACATTTTTTGCATGGATCCGGTGGATGGGATCGGTTTATTCCGCTGCGTTCGTATGGCTCCTGATCCCAACAAGTGGTAAGCATACTAATTCCAGATTGGCTTTAGTTGTCAATGGATGAGGATTAAATCCTGAAAATAATCTTAGTTAGGGAAAAAATTCATTAATACTTTAATTTCTGAAGTAGTTGTGCTACTTGACAATTAGAAAGAAAAAAGATTGGAAGATACATAGCACAACAACATCATTTAAATGAACACACTGAACTTCTATTTAAATAGGGTTACATACAATTCAAAAGAATGGATAAACGAATTACTCAACAGAATAAAGGCAAAAGATAATGCTGCCAACTCAATTGCTCAAACTTTAAGCTGAAAACTAATGGAAAACAAAAATTATGCGGAAACTTGAGCATAGTTGACAGCCACTGCAAGTTTTTCGTATAATTCCAGCTGAACCAGTTAAAGGTTCAATATCCCCCATCTTTACCATGGCAGAAGCAAAGCCAGATTGGAAGGTTGCAGGGTTTTTGCTGTGCTCACACACAATGTTATCTGTGGATCCTCCATTGAAGAGCACTTGGTCTGATGCAAGAACTCCTTTCTTCTGAATCAAGTTCTTACGGTAATCGTTGTCAAATGAGTTTAGGGTGATCAAGTCAAGAGCTGCCAACTTCTTGTTATCATCAGGACTATTTGTTGATTGAGAACCATGTTGGCGAGTCCTGCCAATCCAGCATCTATGTTACTGGCGTTGTTGTATATTCTGTCGCAAAATGTTAACTCAAGCATTGAGCTTGCCCTGTTGGATGGGCACCTACACCAAGTGTAAAAGAGATACTGTAAACAATTTAATTTTATATAATTAACCTTTTTTCAAACAGTAATGCGAGTTTGACTGTTTAAGAAATTAAATATTTCATTATCTTTTTTCAAATATTAAAATAAATAAATTAAAAATAAAAATATATTTCAATACATTAAATATAATATAACAGTGAAACATTCATCCTCTTAAAAAATAGAACTTTCCGTAGCATTATCCTTTTTCAAATTTGTAGGATTTGAGCCCTTGCACCGAGACCTTTCTTATTAAAACGAGATGTGAGAGTGTCCAGACTATCTCTAAAACTAAGGTCACTGTTTGCCAAATTTTTATTTGCAGTGGTAGAATCTCTCCTTCCAAGCTTAACAGTCCATGATGGGCCTCCCACCTAATGGATGATAATTGTTAAATTATGATGGTTCAAGCTAATATAATTATAATAACGTCTGAATAATCAGTAGTTCACACTCACAGCAAATGAGGGCATCTGCAGGGCATATCTTCTCAACCTGCGACTTAGCTTGATCAATTACGTTGTAACCCCTCACTGAGTTTACGTTAGGAAATGCAGCCTTTTCGCTTTCAAAAGTGGGGCCATCATCAAGCAAGATTGACGCATCACAACCCTGCAATCAAGAAGCCATTAATCCAAATATTGCTATATGCTATCCAAGAGCTTCATTTTGGTTTTGATATATAATTTGGAAATCAGGATCCCATCAATTTATTTTTATTTCTCAATTTCCTTCTCTTTAAGAGAAATAAGGATACAATCTTTCATTGTAAGCCTCAGAATTTTATATAATTGGACCCATATTTTAATATAAAACATATTTCTATATATGCCTCTATGCTAAATTTACACCTTCAATTTCCTTTAGCAACGGAGAGAATCCAAAATCAAGATTTTGTTATAGTACAAACCTGCAATCGTGAAAATGAAGGCGAGTGAGAGAAGCAGCCATTCTGCGTTCCTTAGAGACAGCAGTTCGGATAGTACTAAGTGCATTGGGACATGTATTGTCATAAAACGGTGAAGATAGTTGGGCTTCACATGCCGTTCCTAACAGCAACAGCGTCAAAGCAATACAACTTTTATGAATGCATGCCTGGTAGCCATGACAATGATGTTTCGAAACTCTCTTAAATTGTGCTAGTTTAGGAACGTTTCAAAAGAGTCGGGAAAGAATGAAGATGATGAAGAAACCTAAGAATGGTAATCTATTTATAAGAGGCTTTTTCAGAGTCGCAGTTATCCGCTACGACGCACTGCTTCTTGTGATGGCTGGCTGGCGCGGGTGGCCCCAAGGGAGCGTTTTGAACTTGTGACCAATTCTCAATTTGAATACTGCTTAAGCCCCTTAGTTATATTTTTAATTATCCTGTTCTCACTTAGAAAATTATTCTTTGTTGGTGCTTTGGATCCGGATGTTACAAGGTGTTTACATTTACTAAATCTTCCACAATTAATTTTTTTATTTACCCTATATTTTTATATCTTTTTTTTATGAAATATAAGATTAATTTTTATTTAGCGTGGAAATAATAGACAAAAAACCCACTGTACATTCAGTAATCAAACTTAGACCCTTTAAAAATCATGAAATACTTTAGAATTTAATCTACTTCCACTAAATTAATCAATTATTTATTAATGTCTTAAAATTTTAATATAAAACTTTTAGTAAAACCAACCAATTATTTGTTAACCGTTGACCTTCTTGTGTATGTAAGTTTTCATTTCCAGAAATATATTTTTTATAAAAAAAATCTTACTTATTTTTGAATAGGTAACGAAGTTTTATGTTATTTTTATGTCTTATTATCGAAATAATAATAATAATATATAGTATTATAATTTAAAAGAGAAGATGTTGTGACGTCGTGTCACATTACAAATTAAATTCAAATGATAATTTTTTAATTATTTTAATATTTTATATTTATGAATATAAATAAATAAAAGTTTCTCTTCAAAAAATTTTCTTTTGGAACGGCGGTAAAAATTTCTCTAAGCTGCATCTAAATATGTACAGGATAAGATTCTCGTTTATTCTAATCATTTCTAACGGTAATATATGGACATGACTTGCGCACGTGCATAGAACATTATATAACAAAAATTTATAACGTGTGCTTCTTTGAAATTGAAAGAGATGCCTTGTCTTGTGTCGGCTTACCTCAACATTAACAAGCAACTGCTTTGACCAAAAATACATGCAAACATAAAAAGGCTGCTCTAAGTTCAACCCTTACACAAAAACTTATTGCTCAATAATAACAAATGACAAACCGTTAGTGCAATTTCCAAAATAAGATGTATGCTGGATTAACTAGGATGGTAGCAATATTACATGCAGTTCTAATTAAGTATTGCCTACCACGTTAATTTAAGGGGGGAAAATACAATATACATCATAAATAAATGTTACAAATTTCAATATAAATTTTAGAGTAAACTATATATGACATTTTAAACTAGTCATAAAATGCATATAACACTCTAAACTACTAAAATTTGTAGAAGACCTAAATTCTATAAAATGGGAATCTAAACCCTTATGTTAACTATTTGTTCACTAAACTTAAGCAGAAAACCATGCACTAAATTATATTGCGTCTTCCTCAGTAGGTGGTTAATAGGAACTCAATACATGCAGTAATGCTCAGTTGGTGATTCCAATAAAGCAACTTCGACGATTAACATAATGAGACAATCCATGAGTTCAGTAAGGAGTGAGCGTAGAAGATGGGTATTCGAACAAATTGGGATGCTTATAAGGACAAGTAGTGACTCGTGACCAATCATAGTATTATATGAGCTAGTTGCCTGAGACAGAAATTTCAGCTCGAGGTAATTAGATTGATTATAAGTAAATGATATTTTATTATTAAAAAATAAATAATTATATAAAATAATTATTTTTAAAAAAATTTGATTTAAGGTGCTTTAATTTTTAAAAATAATTAAATATAAAAATTATGAAATGTTAAAAAAAATTATAAAAGTTTTTATTAAAAAATTATAGAAATTTATTTATAAAGATTATAGCACAAAATTATTTAAATTTTAAAAGAAAAGGTAGAATAAAAAAATATTACAAATATAACAATTTAATACAATTGAAATGTATGCATATTTTTTTAAATATATTTAATGTGAAATTTTTGGATGATAAAATAAAAATGAAAGTAGGTGGCAATTTTATCACTATCACATTATGTATATAATGTAAATAAAAATATAATATTAAATTTATAAAGCTTTTAACACAAATATAAGTTGTTCAAAGTTTTATAAAAAAATTACAACAAAAATTTATAAAATTTGCAAAAGATAATTAATTTAATAAAGTTCATACATGCACGCACACATTTGTTTGTACATTTATAAATATTTTATGCTACCATTACAGCAAAAAAGATTCTAAGCGGCGACATTTGTCATCGCTGAAGAGCGCTCGATCATCGGTAAATGAAAAAGTTATCGTTGAAAATGTCGTCAGTATAGTTTCGTACCTGAAACAATCAACACTGACAATATGATATCGTCACTAAAAGTACGGCCTTCTAGACGACAAAGTTGTTGTAAAAAAAATTTTCAAAATTCAAAAAATTTTGAAATTTGATTTTCAATGACAACAAAGTCAAAAAGTCATCACTGAAACTAACTTTCAACAATGACAATGTCGTCGCTGTAAGTTATACCTTCAGTGACGACAATTGTCATCGCTAAAAGTTCAAGATTCAGTGACAATAATTGTCGTCGCTAAAAGTCCAAATTTAGTGACAATAAGTTCAGGCTTTAATGACGACATTCTGCCCCTATAGCAGCGACAATGTCATTACTAAAGGTTTTTTGAATTTTTTTTAAAAAAATAAATTAAAATTATCGTTATGATTAAGTGTATTTCAAATAATATATTATATTTAACAACATTTGTCTAAAATATTCTTTATTTGAATTAATTTGAATTTCTCAATATCTTTTTTAAATTTAATTTAATGTAAATTATACAACTATAATACATCAATAATACTAATAATAAAGTCTAACAATTTGTGCCAACATAAAAAAAATGAATACTCATAAAGCAATTGTAAAAACAGTATTTATATGAATAAATTATATATACACAATCGATGTAAATGTGTACATATAAAAAATATAAAGATACATATACAAAATATACTATGGGGATGGGAGGTGTAAATATGTCGATGCATCATCATCGTCATCATCATCATCATCCTAGCAACAAGGACGATAAAATGATGGTGGCGGCTGAGAAGGACCAGGTGGCTGAGCAGCAGGTGCAGTTGCAAATTTACTCGGCCTAGGCAGTGTAGCAGTTGCAAATGGAGGCGGCAGTAGAATGATACCTTGCTGTCTAAGAATCGAGGTCATCTTAGTAAGGTAAGTCCCAAGCTACTGCTGTGTAATCTGCTGCTACTGCTGATCCAGCTGCTGTTGCTCCTGAATCAATTGCTAGCTCTGCTGGAACTGCTCCTGACTCTGCTGTAACTACTCCTGCAACTCACCGACCAGAGACACGGACTATGAGCTCACCCCCACGCTAGAAATCCCCGCCAAATGATAGGATTGACCAGCAAGCACACACCTAACAGCTCTTTTGTACCCTCAACGAGTGCCAAGCACCTCATCGGTGATGACAGCCTCATCTATCTGTACAGGAGTCGCAAGCAAGCTATTGGATAATATACTAGACTGTACGCACTAAGTTATAAGTTCAGTCATCCTTGCCTTAAATTATTAAAACAAAATTCAATAATAAATCTTACAAGATATATTCCTAAAATTTTATTTAAAATATAAAATTCATTTAACTTACATATTGCCTCTAAGGGATCGGATGCACCTACTCCCCCGACCTATACGTGTGTCGGTCCCTGAAATTCTCGGGAACTAATTGCAACTCACCAGTATCTCTGTTTCTCTATTCAATTTTTGTAAGAGAAAAAAAAGGATGAAATAAATAAATAATGATGTAAAGCTATCTAACAAGTTGATACATTTAAAAAATAAACAAAAAAGTTAAATTATGTTATCAAAGCGATGTGCAGTAATAGACTTTGACCCATGTCGATCATTCACAACTTTTTGTGCTTTATTATTTGCATTCCTCCCAAACAACTACAAATTAAGAAAAAACAATATTAAATTTTTATGTTTACAATTTAAATATGTGAAATAATGACATAATACCATAAAATGTCATACTTACGCTGTATTCATCACTATCAAAAAAGTCCACACACATCTGCTATGTCTGTGGTGAGACAAATCAAGGCATACAACGTCTAGCCCAATTCAAATCATAGTCCTAGTATCGATCGCCTTCATGCTCTAAGAAATACTTATTCAACTGTACTTCCAATCTCTGTACAAGTCTACAATAGTCCGCATCAAACTGAAGATCGCTCTATCCCGGTCACCTTCAGAGATGCCCTGGAACTCGAAGTGGGACTGCATTAAAAGACATTTAATAAATTTATGAGTAATTACTTATAAATTTCAATCTCAAAAGGATTAATTCAGCAGATGGAGGAAATAGATACTTACGCAAACTTTCTACACAACTCTATCTCAGATCTGCTAAGGTACAGCCCGCCATGACTTATAATAAGGTGACATGTGGGCTCAGATCATGCTACCAATATCACGAGGTAGATGGCTAGCATTCTCACCAACCTCATGCCATGTACCAATTGTATCAAATTGTACAAGCATCGGTCTGCCCCCACCCTACCTATCTTCCCGTGCAACCTGAGGGACTTATTTGGACCCCCTCTTTCTCGCAGTTGTCACTTCAATAAATAAAGAAAAATATTAATACAATAAACATGATATTTAATCAATCTCAAGTATGCACAGTTACTAACAAATACCTAATCCCTCGCACTATGATGGAATATAGGTGGATCGCTGCGGTGGGTCGCCTCCAGCATCACCTCTATGGTGTCGTGCCTCAACATCCACCATAACTAAAATAATACACATTATACAAGTAATTAATGGAGAATCCATAGTCAAATTGAATGATCAAATGGTACAACTTTTTGCAATCATATTGATTATTTAAACAATCATGCTTACACAATTACGAGTTGTAGTTCAAATATCTTATTTTATCCCTAGTCTGAATCAGTGTAGGTGAACCTAATAGACTTATAGTCATCGGTTTCTCCTTTATTATCAGATTGTAAAGGCCTCTCATCCATATAATCATCAATTGTTTCATCTTTAAAACTATCGTCATCATCGATGAAGGTGTCTTTTCCATAAGCACCAAATCCAACATTCCCATAAGGTGGAATGATTAAAAGACTATTTCTTTCATTACCTAGATCTACTAGATTGAAATCTCTAAGATTAACTATGAGGTTGAAGTTAGATGAGTTACTATCTTGCAGAAATAACAAGTCTTGTACGCTATCTCCATCACTGGGTAGATCCCATATGTCGCGATGCACCAAATTATGAACGACCCTCCAATTTGGTCCATTAAGGAGATCCTTAGTGTAAAACACTTGTTTTGCTTGGGTAACAAGTATATAAGGATCATCTTTGTACCATTGTCTATTAATGGAGATGCTTGTGATATTCTTGTCAATATAAAGTTTCTTCTTTGTAGGATTAGTGTCTACCACTTGTATTTAAATAAAGTCACACTGTACTTATTTAAATAAGTCAATTCAATGATTTCTTCTAGTACACCATAGAACATGTTACCATCAGTCCTCAGAACAAAAATGCCATTGTTTTGCATTTTATGCTTTGCATCCTGAGTTTCGACTACAAACCACACTCCATTCACAATACACGTAGAGTATATCATAGTAGTAAAACTAGGACCAGAGGCTAATGATAGTAGCTCTTCGGTGGCCTCCAGGGAATTTTTCCTATGTAAATGGTATATCTAAAAAAGTAGCAATTTTTCCAAGAATTAAATTAAAAGATCAGTAAGAGAAATGAACAATATTTGGGATATTGGTTTAATGAATTTGAGAAGAACAAACCCTTACCTTCAAGTAAAACCATAAGGGGAATTTGATTTTCTGTAAGTTGCTAATATTTTCAGCACCACTTCGTTCAAGTTCTAATTGGTGCTCACTATAGAACATAACAATCTTAGTCTATTATAATCACAAAAAAGAGAAAAACACAAATGACCATAGATATTTATTGGAGATACTTTTCAATCTCAATACAATTATTCAAGATGTACCATACTGCAACATCTCAATCTTTCCTATTGAAGTAAGAAATAAACTTCTTCCCCACTAGTCGACACTGGATCGGAACACTGACAATGCCTTTCTTGTTTAACTAGGTGTTACATCTTGATTTCTATCAGGCTGGTTGAATCTAGTTTCCACTCTTTCTAAGTACATAGAGAAAAATGTTAATGCCTCATTAACAATATACCTTTCTACAATTGAACCCTCCGATCGAGCATGATTTTAGATATAATCCTTTAACTTTTTTATATATCTCTTATATGGGTAAATCCACTAAAAATGAACAAGTCCTCTTTCTAATGCTTCGTCTAGCAAATGCATCACCAAGTGAACCATTATGTCAAAAAATGTTGGAGGGTATATCCTTTCAAGCTTGCATAAAATAATGATAATGTCTTATTTGGCTTGCAGAATATCCTTCCTATTAAGAGTTCTAGCACATATTTGATTGAAGAAGTTGCATAACTCAACAAGTGGATATGATAATTCCTTTGGCAAGAAAGCCTGAATTCCTAGTCCTAACAGTCTTTGCATAATAACAAGATAGTCATGTAATTTTAGCCCCTTCAACTTCAGGTCACGATCTATGACATTCTTGCAAAGACTCCCAGCAAACTCATTTGAAAATTTCACATTCTTTATATATTGGCAAAATCATTTTCATTCTTCCTGGTTAAGCGTATATGCAACATGCGACTTGAAAAGTTGACCCCTCTGTTCATATAGATATAAGTTAGGCCTTATCTTCATGTCTACCAGATCTCATCTTGCACTGTCCATATCTTTTGTTTTGTGCTCAATATCCAACAATGTACCCAGGATGCTATCGCATACATTCTTCTCAATAAGCATCATATCAATGTTATGTCTTAAGTTCATTGTCAGCCAATACGAGAGATCAAAAAATATACTTCTCTTTCTCCAATTAAGTTCGTCGGCACCCTTCTTTCACTTTAAACCACCAAATTGAACATGTCTTCCAGGAAGTCTCTGTGCCACCTTTCCCAATTATTCCATGATAACGTTACTGGTAAGAAGATAAGGAGGGGCTCTCTTCTCGGATCTCCCATTAAATTTTTTCCTATTTCCCCATATGTGACTTTTTGGAAGCCAATGACGATAACCAACATAAGCTATTTTTCCTCTAACTCGAATTGATAAAGTATCCAAATTACATGTAGGACATGCTTTATATCTTTGTCCGCTCCACCCAGATAGACTATTTCAAGCAGAAAAATCATTTACAATCCATAACAACATTGCCCGCATGTTAAACACTGTATTTGTATTCGCATCTCGAGTTTCAACTCCTCTCTCATAAAGATGCCTTAACTCTTCTACGACCGATTGTAAGAAGACATCGATATCCTTACCTGGCAATTACGGCCCTGGGATTAATAGGGTTAACAAGAAAAAAGACTGATTCATGCATACCTATGGTGGTAAGTTATAAATGGTCATAACCACTGGCCACATGCTGTAGGATAGGTTCTTATCACTAAAAAGATTAAATCCATCTGCACTTAAACCCAACCTAACGTTTCGTGGGTCAACAAAGAAATTAGGATACCTCTTATCGAACTCCTGCAAGGTTTTTCCATCAACAGGATGTCGCATTACCCCTTCCTCTTTTGACTTTCCAGTGTTATGCTATATCATATTCTTCTCAGTATGTCTCAATCTATACAAACGCTTTAACCGAAGAGCTAATGAAAAATATTAAACCACTTTTTAAGGCACCTTCTTACCTTTCATATTTTTATCTACCCAATAGCTCTCCCCATAAATTGAATAATTATCCCCAAAAGCATGTTCTTTCCAGAAAAGTGCACAGTCATGCTTGTATACATGGATTGATTCATACCCCAATCCTAACTTATTGAGCCATTTTCTTGCACCATGTACGATTCGGGCAATTTATTGTCATTTGGAAGTACTTCTTTTAACAACCACAGAAGAGTATCAAATGACTTATTTATCCACTTATGCAGAACCTTTAAGTGCATGAGTTTTACTAGAAAGTTTAAAGCTAAAAATGTTATGTATCTTCGATACAATTCTGTTTCTACTTGCTCAAATAGATTATCATAATTACTATAATTTATTCCAATGTCTCCGTCAGCCGCATTCTCACTCCTGTACTGGTCATTGCAAACATCAGCTTCAGGTACCTAAAGGCCGATGAAATCGTGTACAATATCTGCTAACTCATCTCTATTGTTAGGAGATGCCCCCTAAGTTCTTCTAGAAGTTGAAACATCCACTTCATCATGGTATACCTAATTTATGTATAATGGATAAAATTCATTATCTATAATATGTGCCTCTACCATTGGTAATGTTTGGAATATTAAATTCACACATTTTTTACATGGGCATCTTAACAAACCCCTTTCATTGATAAAGTATTTGACTCTTTGAACAAATGTCACTGTACCATTCCAATACTCATCTGACAAGCGATTTGATAGATGTATTCAACTTTTATTGATGGATATTGTATCATTGAATAGGAAGAAAATAACTTTAGGTGGAATAAAGTGTTGTGATTAATATTTGAAATGTACCCTAAATACACCATTATTACTCTAACTTTGAAAGGTAAGGTCCTATCCTATTCGAAATATTTCTATAGTTATGATTTTCTCCAATTTATCCACGCTCATCATTTGTTCCGTGCAGAAATTTCGGCAGTATCTCCCCATGGTTCTCCAAGTGCCTAAACTATACGCCTATATAGTTATACCCGGAGAATAGTTAGGATGCTAAGATATTACCACAATATCAAGCAAAAGCCAGATAAATTATTAATAATAACTACAGGACATATCTCAAACTGTCTAACTTTTTAGGACAATTCAAAGGTTGGTTGATGTATAAAGAATAACCAACCCTTGAACGGCTCTAAACTTATAATGTAAATGCAAATGTAGTTCTATTTAAAATTATTATAAAAATATATTTACAATAATTAAAAATAATGATACAACATTTTATGAGAGTCATTATTTAAGTGTCAATACTATTATTTAAGTATCTTATTATGTGGATTATTGATTTTTTTAAATATCCATAATAATTGTTATGTTTCACAATAAATTTATAGGAATTCAAACGTGTAACCTACTCTACTATATTTATAAGGTACACAATTCAGCTTCTCTATAAAGAGGTGTATTTTATGAATACTTATAAATTAGCAGACATAGGAAGTCTTTTCATAAGAATTATTATATATATTTTTATAAAAGTGTAATATGTCATATGTTATTATAACTAAATAATAATATTTATCATTATAACATTGAAAGAAAGTAAGAGGATGCTATCACAAAATAGGGAACCATTGTTTGTTAATATTTTTTTTAACCTAATTCTAAACAAATTAAATAATTTTCATCATTTCAATTTTTTCCAAATTATATTTTTTTCAATTAATTTCAACAAACTCAAAGAAGCTTCAAAATAAATAACACCGAATTAATATCCAAGAAATTATAGCATTAGTAGATTAGACTTAAAAAATATTTCACCAGACATTTTTAGTTAATTTCATAAGTTATTCATTAATGTAATGTTATTGTGACTTTAGCTATTAGAATTATGTATATAACATATATTTTCTAAAATAATTAAGAAATGTTTCATAATCTTTAAAAATTTACATTCCTTATTTTGAAAATTAATTTTTAATCCAATTAAAAAATCAAGATACATAGCAATTGAAATTGTAAATAAAAAAATAAGTTAATTGATAACAAAATTGACATTGAAAATAATAAAATATAATTCAAAAATTATATAAACTATATTTATTTTAGTTATGTTCAGGGTCTAGCTTTAAAAAATAATTTTAAAAAATAAATTTTAAAAATTAATTAATTATAAATTTTATTATTTTTAAAAGAAAAAAGTAAATTTAATTTATCCATGAAAGGGGTGATTTTCATGCGGACTTCTTAATTTTTTGAATTTTTGTTTCTATATAATATAGATAGTATAATTTGGATTGTTAAATTTGATTTTCATGTGGTCTCAAGTTTAATTGAATTTTTCTTATTATGTGGCATAAATAGTATAATTTGAATTGTTAAGTTTCAATCTCAATTAAAAAAGAGATTATATTATTATAATCTTTTATTTTCTAAGCTATATTTACATACTTATTCTAATTTTCTATCTTACATTATTTCAACAAATCTAATAATTTTGAAGTTTCCTAAATTACATCATAAATTTTAAATTTTATGGATAAAATATCATAACAACTTTATCTTACATTAGTCTAACGAATAATCTACACATATATTATATACTACAAAGTTATAATTTAAGGGATACATAATAACAATAAAATTTATATTTATAAATTTTATATTAAGTTAAATTTACATAAATAAATTTAAAATTTATAACATGCAAAACTAAATAATACGGAGTTTCATATTAAATTAAACATACTATCAACTTTATTAATTCATTACAAACTATTAATCCCACATATAACATTTTACAATAAAAATATTATAAATTTTAGTTCACATACCTCAATGGTAAAAATCTATTAATCAACTCTGAATACTCCACACAAATAATGATAAGTGCTAATAATAACTAACAAATTAAAATATGAAATATACAAAATTAATACACATCAACATATATAAAAAATAAATATACTAAATTATAAAAAATTATAAGAGAAACTTAGCTCAGGTCTATTGCTTCTCCTTTGCAAGCACACAAATGAAAGGGGGAGGAGGCGCCGAGGGTTTATATAGGCGGACCTTTCACCGATAACAAAAAACTCTCGGTCATCGATGAAGGGTCGTCAATGAACGCTTAGCCTTCAGCGACGACATTGTCGTCGCTCAAGGCCTCTTTTTTTTTGTAGATAAGCCTTCAACAACGACATTTGTCATCGTTGAAAGGCGGACTTATGTCGTTGCTAAAGGCTTGTCTCAAAAATTGGACCAAGCCTTCAACGATGACAATTATCATCGCTGAAGGGTCCACCTTTCAGTGACGACAAACGCGACGACAAATGTCGTTGTTGTAGGTGATCCTCGAAAATTAGACAAACCTTCAACGATGACATTTGTCATCGTTGAAAGCTGCACTTTTTAGTGACGACAGAGTTGTCACTAAAGACCTGCCCAATTTTCGAGGTTGGCTCTTCAATGATGACAAATATCGTTGCTAAAGGGTAAATTTTCCTGTTGAATTTCTTTTAGGCACTTTAGCGATGACATTTGTCATCGTTAAAGCCTAATTTTTTCCCGTTGCGATTTTTCAATTCCTTCTAAAAGTCATTTGGCTTTCACCGACGATAATGTCGTCAGAAATACTTTTAGTGACAATCGAATTTTTGTCATCGCTAAAGGTATCGTCGTTGTTGCTTCTTATTCTTGTAGTGTACAAATTTAAAATGATTAAATCAAAATTGGTAGTAAGTGGCAATTCTAGTAACGGAATTACCATTGATAAATAGGTAGTAAGTGGTAATTTAATAAATTAGCAATGGAATTACCATTAATAAATAAGATTGTAGGAGTCAAATTTATGATGTAATGTTAACAACAAATACTTTACCGCCTTGTGGTAATTCTGTTCTTAAGTTGTTAGATTTCTAAAATTATCCATCTTGAAACTATATATATCTCCAAATTTATCACTAAATTTTATTGATAAAATTAGTGGAATAAAAAAAATATCATTTTGAATTACTAGTGAACTAAGCAATGAACTTGCACACAAAATTCAAAAATTTGTTTGGAGGTGTAATAAAATTTTTTGTCAATTAGTAACAGAATAATTGATGAAAATCTTAGTGTACATTGTTAATTGAAATGCATCATTCTATTAAAATATGTTAGTGACAAACTAATTTATCATTAAACTGGATCTTATATCAAAGCTTGACATTGGGCCCCTATTTCCCCTTCCCTTCTCCTCCTTTACTTTTTACCTCTTTGTCATTCATTACAATTGCTCTTTTTCCATTTTGTATGCATCTTCGCCACAGTTGTTGCCTACCACCACTACCATACGTTTTGCTTCCAACCATACTCTATTTTAATTCATAAGTTTTCTCCAATTGGGTTTATTTTAAAAGCTAAATTCCCTTTTCCCTTTTTTCTATTAGTTTTAGGGTTAAGGGTGAAAAATATTTAGATTCTGTTAAATTTTATTTTAGAGTTGTCTGTTTTTGGTAATACCTGTAAATGTTGTTGCAATTTTCAATATATAACATATTTGAGACGGCTAAGTTGGATTGGTAACGAGTCTATTTATAGTTTTTCTACAATTTTTTGTTATTGAAGTAGAAAAATTATTCTTAGTTTTTTGCACTTTTCATTGTATAACACACTAATCTATATGTGAATGTGTTGTTTTCTTGCAATTTCTTATTTGGATACTAAAAAAGTTATTATGGCATTTTTTCTATTCTATCCATATATTTTAACTTATTTATATATTTAGTAATGATTTAAAATGAACTTTTGTAATGCGCTCTCAATATTGGGCAATATTATTTAATTCATAGTTATCTATATAATAATTTATTAGGCCATAAAATATATTTAATAATTAATACATATAATTTACAAATAAATTATTTATATTGGGCCAAAATTATAAATGATAGACAATGTATATAATATGTTGAAGAAAAAAAATTATAACAAAATTTTTTATCCATGGATATATTTATAGTTTTTTTGCTTAAACCATTTATCTAAAGATATATTGCACTTAAAACAAACATTTGATCTATATAAATGATTATTTGTACTAAATATATATAATCAATACATTTTTACCTATGAATGTATATAAACGAATATTTGTGCATAAATTATTTATCACTGAATGTATAAAATCAATACACTTTTACTAGTGAATGAATATAAATGAGCATTTTTGCATAAACTATTTATCCATGAATGTATATAACCAACATTTTTATCTACATATTTTTATTCATATTTGTAAAGAAAAATATTTTTTAAACAATAAAAAACCAAAAGTAATTTTAAAAAAGATTTATCCATTTTTTAAAATTTATTCTTAAAAGGAATTAGTTGATAATTTAATTATTTTAAAATATTTAAATCATACACCCAAAACATTGTTTCAAAAATTAAATTTAATATATATATTATGCAAATCCTAACTTTCAAGATATAATCCTTAAATTTAAATTGAAATACTCCAAATATTTCCAAATATTTTTTATTTTTGAATTTAGATATAAAACATTTGGAAGTTGATCAAGTCAACATTTTAGTAAAAGAAATTTAGTCTTCATATTTTTTAAATTTATTTTGAAAATTTGGTTTTTCTTTTGAAAATTTTCATATATATGTAACATAAAGTTTGGTCCAAATCTTTAAATATATAAAGGAAAAATTTTTTGGTCCAACTGATTTTTATAAACTCATAAGTTTATTAAAAAAATTTGAGGTAAAAATAAAATTTGAATAAATTTAAATCTCAAACTGCAAGGTTTAAAAATAAGTATATTACCTAAAAATTACTTCTATAAATAAATAGTGTCATTTATTCATTGACTTGTTAAATTTAAGTATCAAATTGTAAGGTTTATAAATAAATGAACTATATGAAATTTTCTTTTATAAATAAATAGCATTATTTATTCATTAACTTGTTAATAAAGATATTAATATACAAACTTTTCGTTTGGGTATGGAACGACTATTCATAAATAAAAGTTTTTCTCCAAAAAAAAAAATTCTGTTGGAACCACGTTACAAATTAATTTCTCTAAGCTGCTTCTAAATATGTACAGGATAAGATTCTCTTTTATTCTAATCATTTCTAACTGTAATATATAGAGATGACTTTTTCACGTGCATAGAACATTATATGACAAAAATTTATAACGTGTGCCTCTTTGAAATTGAAAGAGATGCCTTGTCTTTTGTCGGCTTACCTCAATATTAACAAGCAACTACTTTGACCAAAAATACTTGCAAACATAAAAGGCTGCTCCAATTAGTTCAACCCTTGCACAAAAAATTATTGTTCAATAATAACAAATAACAAACCGTTAATGGAATTTCCAAAATAAGATGATGTATGCTAGATTAACTAGGATGGTAGCAATATTACATGCAGTTCTAATTAAGTATTGCCTACCACGTTAATTTAAGGGGGAAAAATACAATATACATCATAAATAAATGTTAGAAATTTCAATATAAATTTTTAAGAGTAAACTATATAAGACATTTTAAATTAGTCACAAACTGCATATAACACTCTAAACTACTAAAATGTGTAGAAGCCCTCAATTCTATAAAATGGGAATGTAAACCCTTATGTAAATTATTTACTCATTAAACGTAAGACGACAACCATGCACTGAATTATACTACGTCTTCCTCAGCAGGTGGCTAATAGGAACTCGATACATGCAGCAATGCTCTGGTGATTCCAATAGAGCAACTTCGACGAGTAACATAACGAGACAATCCATGAGTTCGGTAACGAGTGAGCATAGTTGGGATATTTATAGGGACCAGTAGTGGCTCATGACCAATCATAGAATATCATATGGGCCACCGGAAACAGAAATTTTAGCTTGAGGCGATTAATATGTATATTGAAAAATTAATAATTATATAAAATAATTATATTCTTTATAAAAATTTTGACTTAAGGTACTTTAATTTTTTTTTAAAATAATTAAATATAAAAATTATGACACATTAAATAAAATTATAAATTTTTTTATGAAAAAATTGTAAAAATTTATTTATAAATGTTATAACACAAAAGTTATTTAATTTTTTACATAAAAAAGCTACAATGAAAATTTTACAAGTATAATTAATTTAATAATGTTGAAAACGTATGCATACATTTTTTAGACATATTTAATGTGAAAATTTTGGACAATAAAATAAAAATAAAAGTAAGCGACAATTTTATTATTATCAAACTATGTATAAATGTAAATAAAAATATAACAATAAAATTATAAAGGTTGTAATACATATATAAGTTATTCAAAATTTTATAAAAAAACTACAACAAAATTTTTTTAAATTTACAAAAGATAATTAACTTAATAAAGTTCATATATATTTATTTGTACATTTATAGAGGTTTTATTCTAAAAATTCAGAATGATAAAATCAACATAGATGGCAAGTGGCAATTTTAGTACAATTATATTGTGTGGGTAATGTAAAAAAGTACAAATAAATTTTAATTCACATAATATATTTTCATAAATAAAATTAGAGATAAATAGAAGTAAAATAATATTTTATAAGCCAAATAAGTTTTATATTTCAATTAAATATATACTTTTATAAAATATTTTTAAATTAAAATATAATAAAAATATTTATATTTAGCAAAAAAAGGAGAGAGATAAATAATTAATATATAAATTATTTACAAGTTTTTAATTATAGAAGAATTATAACTTTTATACCTTGTATTTGTACCTTTATAATTATTTTATAAAATTTATTATTAATACATATATGTATAATTTTCTTATTATATCTTTGTATATTTTTAAATTTTAAGAAAATATATATATCTAAAAGAAATTATCGCATGCCTTCGAGTTTGGCATATTGATAAAAGGTTTTTAGACTGCCACGTGTGTCAGGCTCCGATCATTCCTGAATTACCTGCTGCGAGGGTAACCAACCCTTGATTACCAATTTTATCACTTGCCCCGTAGTACGGCGGTTAGGCTTCTGGTCATGAGTTTGAATCTAACGGACAGCATCAAATAATGTTACGTTTCATGAATAAATGGTTCCTACAGCAAAGATCAAGTGGTAGTTCCACCCCTAAGCCACATTGACGATCGAGTTAACAAAAGAAGCAATTCAATAGAGACGGTAAAAGATGGCCATTAAAGTATATCTTCGGTTCATGACCAAATATAGATATCCACAAGGATCTTTGAGGGCGAATTGCATGGTCTGCCATAGGAGGGCACCGGTCCCTTAATGGTATTACACGGTATCACACAATATTATTTTCGTAAGGTGTTTGACAGACGGATTGGATTAAATTGGGTTATAGTTCATCCGGATCAACTTGTTTAAATTCATTTTTTAAGGAATCAGTTAGAGAATAATCCTATTTATTCCTCAATTGGATTAGACTGGTTTACGTGTTGACTCATTTTTTTAATTTTATATTTTATTTTTATTATTTATTATTTATTATATATTATATATTTATTATTTTACTTTTATTTTTTATATTTATTTTTATGTTTATTAATTTTAATGTTTATTTTTTATTTTTGTTATATTTAATTATTTTGAATAATTAAGTTAATTTTTAAAAATTGGGTTTTATTTTATATTAAACTATGATATAAAAATAATTCGTGAGTTATTTTTTTAAATATAAATATTATTTAAATTATTAAATATAAAAAAAGAAATAAGCTTGCAAATTGGTTTAAGCCCATTTAGGCGTGATTTGTTTGATCCACAGCCCATTGAACCAAAATCATTTACATCCATTTTTTAATGGATCTTATTTTTCCTAATTTAATTTGCACAAAATCCATAGGTTGGCTAGTTTGATCTATGGATTATAAGATCATCTAGAAGCCCTAATTCCTTGACACAAGATTAAAGATCTAATAGATTGTGGCAACACAATAATCTTCCAACAAAGCATATTAATAGGATAATTTTTTTATTGCCACATGTCCAACTTCAATCATTACCAAGCTATTTCCTTTAGATTAGTTAACCTTACGTTACTAGTATTTCTCACCATTAGAAGGAAATTTGTGTTTAGTAACAAAAATTAGTGATAGAATTATCTTTGGTAAATAAGATTGCAAGATTCAAATTTACATTGTGATGTTAGCAATGGTACTTTATCATCCATTAGTAATTTTGTCACTAAGATGTTAGATTTCTAAAATTATACATCTTAAAACCATATCTATCTCTAAATATATCATTAAATTTTACTAATCGAATTAGTGATGGAACTAAAAAAATGTTATTTTGAAATAATGATTAGGGTTGTAAAATGAGTCAATCCGCGATAGGCTGGGCCCATAACAGGCCGATCTGTATTACCTGCATTAAAAAATGAATTCAATTTTAAAGGTCTAAATCCACCAAGACCCATGACGGGTACAGGCCAGTTTGCAAACTTTAACTAAAAGGCCATGGACTCCGCGAATACGGGTTAGTCTATCATAGATTGGGTCCATGACGAGTTAGTCTATATTACTCACATTAAAAATGGGTTTAATTTTAAAAATCCATATCCGTGGAAACGAGTGGCAGATCGCGAGTCATAACCAATTTGACAGCTTTAAAACTTAACAACCAAATTACGTGCAAAATTTAAAGTTTGTTTGGAGGTGTAATAATTTTTTTTGTCAATTAGCAACATAATTACTGATGGAAATCTAAGTATCTGTGGCTCATTGAAATGTATCATTCTATTAAAATGTGTTAGTGACAAACTAACTTATCACTAAATTGGATCTTTTACCAATGCCTAACATTGGACCCCTACTTTCCCCTTTGCCCTTTCCCTTTTCTCTTCTACTTTATACCTTTTTATCATTCACCACAATTGCTTTTCTCTATTTTGTATGCATTTTCACCAAAGTCAACACCTACCTACCACCATCATAAGTTTTGCCTCCAACCACACTCTATTCTAATTGGTAAGTTTTCTCCAAATGGGTTTATTTTAGATAGCTAAATTCCCTTTTCCATTTTTCTATTAGTTTTAAGGTTTAGGGTAAAAAATGTTTGAATTTTGTTAAATTTGTGTTTTAGGGTCATCTATTTTTAATAATATCTATAAAATTTGCTCCAATTTTCAATATATAACATATTTGAGGTAGCTATGTTGGATTGGTAAGGAGTTTATTTATAGTTTTTCTACAATTTTTTGTTATTGAAGTAGAAAGATTATCCTTAGTTTTCTATAATTTTCATTGTATAACAAACTAGTCTATATATGAGTGTGTTGTTCTCTTGCAATTTCTTATTTGGATATAGAAAAAGTAATTGTTAGATATTCCATTAGTTTCATCTGATTTTTTTTCTATATATATATTTTTTATTTTAATCTTGGTGTATTAATTTTTTTGGTTCTAAGTTTATTTTATTTTATTTTGGCTCTAGTCATCACTCCTCTTTTGTATCTTCTTTCCTCAACCAATAAATTGAGTATGTCTTTTCAAAAAAATAATGTGGTTTATAATATAATTCTTCACCAATTTGAGCTTATTAGCAGATAGAGTTGTTTTCTATATTTATGATGGTTAACTTTACAAATGGTTAGATATGAATACTATATCCTATTTTTTAGTTTCAAACAACCAATTTAGCCCTTTTTCTATGTTTAACACTTGCTATTGTCAAGGAAGATAGATGACAATGTTATGTCAGTTTACCTTTTTGGCATAGTGTTATGTGAGTGTCTACTAATCTTGAAAGGCATACTTAGAATGTGTGCATACTAAGTCACTATATAAAAGGCTATTATACTAGTCCTTGGTAGTCATATGCATACTTAGAATGTTTAGATTGCATCTTTGTTTGGAAACATCCTTGGCAATCATTACACACACACACAAACATATAAAGGGAGAAAAGGTTTTAAAAAGTTGCACTATTTCATGGTAATGATGGTATATTATTTTTATAGCTTAAACTTTGAAATGGAAGTTTTGTCATTTTTTTTCTTTGGAATATTGTTGGTTACCATGCCTTGCAATTATTAAAGCAAATCACCATTGTTGGGGAAATGTATTTGAGAAAGTATTAGCAAGCTTTTTGTGGTTAACACTCTTATAATCTATATTCTTTATTGTTAGGGGAATTTATTTGAAATAACATGTTAGTTTAAAAAAATAACTAATGTCTAAAGTTATACCAATGGCCATATAGTTATTTCAATTATTATAACAGTTCATCAATAATTTACACAATGTCTAATGATTTGCTCTTAACTTATAAATAAAGCTCTTCTTGGTATTTGGAGGTGTAGATCTTGATATTTAGCTTTACCAAGGCTATATGGAAGGTTATAGGATCCTTCAATAGTTTCTCACAAGGATTTATACTTACACTTTAGTAATTAGCACAAGAATTCTACAAAGCATTTAGAAAGACATCGAACAAGAATCCTTCCAAATGCTTAGTATAATCTCTATGTTTATTGTTGAAAGTGCTAGTAGAAATCCTTGGAATGACTTTTGATTAATTCTAGGATCTTCTAAATATTCCAAGTATAGTTGAATATTACAATTTATACCTTTCATTTCAAAAGACTTCCCTATTGATAAGATCCAAAAGCCATTAATTTACTCCTTCCAGATCAAGAAATACAGTTAGGAATATCGAGAAAATGCAAAAATTTATTGTAAAGTGATGATAAATTATTTTGAAAAGAAGTACCATGTCCATTTTTGCATTAGTAGACTTAAGTTTAATGCATGATTGGTAATATTACTTTTTCTCATTATAATTTATCATCAAGTTGTAGCTATTTACATTTTCCAACTGAAAAGTCTTTAAGCAATAAAAAGGAATTATGAAGAGAAATATCTCACTTTTTCTTGTTGCTTAATGTTTGTTGTTCTTATAGTTTTCATTTGTTAGATTATTCAATCTATTGTTATTTGTATCTATTTGATTATATAAGAAAAATGTCGTAATGTAAAAAAAAAATTAATTCTACCAACTTGTAAAATTATAAATTTCTTGCTTGAAACATGATAGAAAAATAAAATATGTTAGTTTATGATATGAACTTTTATTTAATAACTAATGTTTAATATTATAATGTTGAATAATATCATTTTATTATATACGTTAGTTTTTTTTCTTATCAACTGATGTATAAATTTAAAATAATTTGCAATCCTAGGTGTGAGATGAAAATAAATAAAATGAAACCTTAACCTCATTTATAAATTTTATCGTAAAACTTTTATAACCTTAAAATGATTCTCTTTCTAATGACGTATGCTCTCTTTCTAAGCCTAAAATAATTCTTTTTAATTTTGTATTTGCACACATTCATTATTTTGTAAGACTAAATGATGTGACAATGACATGGATTGTGGCGGTGATGTGGCTCCACCTCTAATGATGTGGCAATGACAGGGATTGTGATAGTGATGTGGCTTCACCTTCTTGATGATATGGCACCAATTTGATGATAATGTAGCACAATTCAAATGCACTTGATTAAGCTCTCCTCCTATCTTACTTCCTTATGATTGACTCCCTTTAAATTCACATCACTAAACCTCCATTAGCTTATGACTAAATATGTAAGATTTAACACTTACTAGAAAAGTACAAAATATAAATATAAGATTTTATTTTACATTTTGTATTTATTCTTACAATTTAGTTTCAAGTTTCATAATTGACCATATTTGTTACCTATAATTTTGATGTAACTTTTATAGGTTTGTATAAGTAAGAAAATTGATTTTATTAATCTTTTTTGGCATTTGATATAATAACATATATGAAATTTTAATGAATATTACTCATTGCATTAGCAGGTATTAGATATACTTTTCTAGAAAATTTTAACCTCATATATTGAGTAATAAGTACCCGCAATAAAATATCTATCTTTGATTGATGTAACCTTTCGCTATTTTTAAACTTTTTTAAGACGAACATGTTGGTTTGGTTAAGGTGTAGGAAATACATGAAATAGGAAGGATGGTCGAATGACAAGAGATTAGGGTTCATTAAGGTTTAGGATGGGTAGAGGGAATAACACACTACGTCAGTTGTTTATAATAACTAACGTTATTTTGTAATAAAAAATTAGTTGGTATTGTATTCACCCAAAGATATGACAACTGTTTTAAATAGATGTTGTTTCACATTTCTATTTCAATTGAAAAATTAATGTGGAATTGTCTAATATACAATGATGATCACATGTATATTGAATAAAAATCGATGTTAAATATATTAAACAACTAACATTAAAAGGTATTTCTATAGTAGTGAGTTGTGAGCAAAAGAACATGATAACTAATAATTGCTTGTGAACTAAAGGGACTAGGTATGATACCACTAAATTATTTATTTATTAATTTATTTGGCTCATTTTTTTAATTATTATTAAACTAATTTTTATTATTGATTTTCATTAGATATACATTTATTGAGTTTTATAACCCATTCCTAGTTTACTTTCAACATTTTCAAGAATAAGGAGTTTATCAAATTATGATGCTTTTATAAAGGTTTAAAGTGCATTATTAAAAGAATTTAACAATTAAGATTAAGTAGGTTGTAACTATGTCTAAATAGCTAATATGTGTGGTTTTTTGTTTATTTTCTTGTATGATTATTAGTATTTATCTATTTAGTCTTAGGTTTAACATTCACAGCAAAAGACCTTCTTAAAGTGTCTATGAATAAAGAAAGTTTTGCCTTTTTTTACATGATTTTTGTTATATACTAGTGTCTTAGAAATAAGTATTTTTATTAAGTCAAGGTCTATGTAGTTAATCAATGAGGCTAATGGAACCTTGATAATGAGCTCCATGCCAATCATAATCAGGTTGGATGATGACACTTTAGTTCAATTAATTGCCATACAAGAAATGAAGGCACCTTTTTTAGTGCCACTAAACCTAAACTGACGATATTATCATTGCTTTAATGGTTTCAACTTTTAAGGAATTAAATATTGATCATTTTCTTTTAAAGCAACAACAATGTTGTCATTATAAGCCTAAAACATGGTTGCTTTATGTTGTAAGAAAATAAAGCATCATAATTGGCATGCTCAATTAATAGAATGACAATTTCATTAAAGTCTAAAGTGATGATATTCGAAATGTCGCTACTTTAGATTCTTCATATATCAATTCATAGCATTGTCCCCTTCCTCATTTTTAGTGTGACTTTCCTCTGTTCTTTTTTTAAGAACCTTTTCTTTTCCAGTTAACTAAGGTATTTTCTCTCATCTTTTCTCTAAATCTCTCATTATATTCACCTTCCCTCTCTTTTTCTTACTCTTATTTCTATCATTATTTTTAGTTTTTTTTTCTTCATATATCAAAGATTTGATTGCATTTGTATCGATGTGGGGTAAGTCTTTCTTCTTTGCAATGTGTTATCTTTATACAAATGTAATAGTGATTGTGCTTATGCATTTGCTATTCTCAAATTGAAAGGAAGAATTTTAGGCTTTGAATATGAAGTTTGATATGTTTTAGGATATAAAATAAGTTGCAATTTCTTGGGTTGTTTTGCTTTGCCTTGCTAATGTATCTTTCTTTTATTTGTATCAATGTAACAATTTTAGGCTCTGAATATGTAGTTAATTTATTTTGGGATATATAGTTGATATGATTTGACATATAACTTTCTCTTGCTTTTACTATTGTTTTGATTTGCTTTAATGATGTAAATTTATGAAAATAAGTGCTATGTTGATATTGTAAATCTTATGATATATCAATTTTCTATTTAGACATAGTGCAGGATTTATAAAATTGATATAATGAAATTTGGACTGAGGATAAGATTCTTAGAAGTAATTTAGGAATTGTTAAAAGAAATGGTGAAAACTAAAAAATTTAATAATCTAAATAAATAACATAATATTAAATAATTATAAATTAAAAAGTTAAATTTATAATAATTAAATATATGTATGAGAAGCATCAACATTAGCCTACACCTATATGGATGACATTGTGCAATGCTACGTCATTAAGAGCTAGCAAGGACATAAGGCATAATAGTTGCACATTGCCAAACAAAATTCTAAGTTGGATTCTCTATAATAATAGCTCCATATGCTTATGAATAGATTTTTACCCTCAACCTTTCCTATGATATCCTTTTTGATGATGACTTGCCACTTTTACATCCCTCTGTGCCACATACCAAATATGCTCAATGACCATTAGCTTCACCATAACCCTAGGTATAGAATGATGCTCAAGATGATTTTGATAACCTAATAACTCCATAATTTATTGTATAGGGTTTGTCTAATCATGACATTCCTTTGGATGACTTATACAATATTGTATATCATTTATTTTTACACTACATATATTTCATTTTTTTAATAGTGTTATAATAGGAATTATAATTTTATTAATTATTTAATAAATTGCTACCAATTTTAATAATTAATTTTAATTATTATATATTTATAATTTTATTATTAATTTAAATTATTATATATTTATTTTTAAAAAAATATTAAAGCATAAAAAAAAGTAGTCACTTTAGACAACAATTTAATAATTTTAATAATAATTCAAATGATTATGAAGCAACAATAATTGCCATTATTAAAATTTAAAGTGACAACTTTGTTGTCTCTATAAACTAAATGTCATGTCATTAAGTTGCATTTCATGACATTTACTGCAATAACATTTATCGCCTTTATAGATAACTCAAAGGTGATAGCATGATATGTTGTATTTTTAGTGGTTAAATACCAAGAAGATTAAAATATTGACCCTAAAGCAATGAAAATATCATCACTATAGATTTAGGCGATGATATTCTTGTTTATGACATCAACAAATGTTATCATTTTAAGGTTTTTTATCTATTCCATATATATATACACAAACAATTATATTTTTTAATTTTAAAAATATTATAAAATTTAAATGACATTTTTCAATTAATAGAAAGTAAGAATAGGTATTATTATCATAATATATAAAAATTTAGCCCTCATCTCTGATTCATTGCACCTATATAGATTATGCATTTCCTCCAAAAAAATATGAAAGTGTAAATTTATAAAATAAATAAACATTGAAATTGTAATTGTATTGAAATGGTAAATTTTAGTAAAAAAAATCGCAGATATTAGAATGGAATATTAGGAAATTGAGATGAATCAGATGATGAATCCGCCCTAATTGGAGGGTGAAAGGGATAAACCTGGGGTACTACTTTGCATGTGCCGTGTTTTTTATCAAAGAGGAATACTTGGTAAGCCAAGTGCCCGCACACAAGACCAGACGTCTCTTTCAGGGAGACTTGCATTATTAATATTAATATTTTAGTATATTTCTCTCCCCTTACCCGTGAAGAAGTCTTATTTTGTTTTGGCCATGAAGAAGTCTTATTGATATATTAGTCTCAGGAATTATTAGAATTAAAGAGAATCCTATCCCCGTAAAATCATTATCATATTGTATTTTATGATTATAATTAATTTTTTAAAAAAAGTATTTTGCTCGTCCCCTATAATTTTAAAACTCACTCACACATTCCTTGAAGTATAGAAAAAAAGTTATGCTTAAACCCAAATTTAAATTTAATCAAACAATATCTCTTGTCACAAAATAATTTAAATTTTCTCATATTATTTGTTTGAATCTATAATCAATTTATTGAAAAAAATTCAAATTTAAATTTAAGTGTAATTCAAGGAGGTTTGGGGAGATTTTAAAATTAGAAGAAAATCTTATATAATTTCATTAAAATCTAGAAGAGGTAATAATATTTTTCTTTAATTTCTAATAATTTTGTGTCACAAAAATAATACTTTATTTCATTTGTTCGAAAATTTTATTAATTACAATTATATTAACGATTGGAATATAAAAACATGAATGAAGTGCAAGTTGAATCGAAATCCAAAGATTCAATTAAAGAATAATTTTCTGATGTTAGAACAGGATTATTAACAATTGAACTACGTGGGTTTAGTAGCTAGCATTCAGATGGAGAAATGGTCACAATGTCAGAAGGCCCTCTTGGCCACCGACCCGGCCAGCCATCACAAGAAATGACGCGTTGTTGCAGTCAATGACGACTCTGAAAAAATCATCTATAAATAGATTACCCATCTTAGGTTTCTTCATCATCTCCATCCCTTCTCTTCTCATTCCAAACTTTTCCAAGCTTGCACAATATAAGAGACTTCATATTTTTCACCATCTCCATCTTTCTCTTCTCTGTCGAAACGTTTCTTAACTTAACATCATTTTCATGGCTACAAGGCAGGCATGCATGAGTTGTATTGCTTTAATGCTGATGTTGCTGTTCGGAACAGCATGCCAAGCGCAGCTATCTTCAACGTTTTACGACAACACATGTCCCAATGCACTAAATACCATCCGAACTGTTATAAGAACTGCTGTCTCTAAGGAACGCAGAATGGCTGCTTCTCTCATTCGTCTTCACTTTCATGACTGTTTTGTTCAGGTACGTACTACAAGGAAATGTGTGGATCATGAATCTAAATTTTTGCGGTTGTAGCCGCAATTACGGTTTTATTATGATAAGTAAAATTGTGAGGAAAAGCCAATATATATATATATAACCATTAAAGTGTTAAACTGCAAAAGAATTGCAGTTATACTGTATCATTCAATGGCAATATTGTGGATGTGGATGACAATTTAGAACCCTGAGATGGATTTACAAAGAAAAATTTTGTATATCATAACAAAATTGAGCAATTGTTTTGATCATTTTTAGGGATGTGATGCATCAATATTGCTTGATGATGGTGCTTCTTTCGAGAGTGAAAAAACTGCAATTCCTAATGTAAACTCAGTGAGGGGTTTCAATGTAATTGATCAAGCGAAGTCTGAGGTTGAGAAGATATGTCCTGGACTTGTATCTTGTGCGGACATACTAGCAGTTGCAGCACGAGATGCTTCATTTGCTGTAAGTATATTTAAGTATATTTAAGCTTAACAGTCCATGAAGGCATATAAGATCAGTTGCGGGCCACATATATATTCCGTGTATTGTTAGGCGTGTGCTCTGATTGATTTTCTTAAGATTCTCCCTACAATTATGTGTATTATTAAAGCGCCACTGCATAATCTAAACCCTAAGATCCATTTCAGGTGGGAGGCCCATCATGGACTGTTAAGCTTGGAAGAAGAGATTCAACCACTGCGAACAAAAATTTGGCAAATAGTGACCTTCCACGCTTTACCGATAGTCTGGATACTCTCGTATCTGGTTTCAGTAAGAAAGGACTCAGTGCAAGGGACATGGTGACTTTATCTGGTATGTCACAATCAAGCATTCTCGGACAATGCCAACAAAATTATAAAGATAATTATCTAACAATTGTTAACAAGTTTTCCCCCTCATGTAGGTGCTCACACAATTGGACAAGCTCAATGCTTCACATTTCGCGATAGGATTTACAACAACGCCAGCAACATAGATGCCGGATTTGCCGGTACTCGCCAACGTGGTTGTCCATCGACAAATAGCACTGATAACAATAGCAAGTTGGCAGCCCTTGATTTGGTTACACCAAACTCTTTTGACAACAACTACTACAAGAACTTAATTCAGAAGAAAGGCCTTCTTGCATCTGACCAAGTTCTTTTCAGTGGAGGATCCACAGATAGCATTGTCTCTGAGTACGGCCAAAATCCTGCAACATTCAAATCAGACTTTGCTTCTGCCATGATAAAAATGGGAGATATTGAACCTCTAACAGGTTCAGCTGGGATTGTACGGAAAATTTGTAGTGCTGTCAACTAAGTTTTTTTCTGGTTTCGTAACTTCTGGTTTTTCATTCGTTAGCGGGCTGAAGTTTGTGCAAAATGAGTTTGTAGCATTTCATTTTTTCCATTCTTTTTAATTGTATGTTACCGATTTCTTCAATAAATTAACAAGAATCATCTTTATTTTTGTCATGCATATTCTTATTTTTAAGAGGAAATTATACAAATTACCACTTTTGACTTTAAGATAGCTAAATTTTACCTCCTATTACTTCTACTTCTACTTTTACTTTTACTTTAAGAACTCTAAAATCATCTCCTTAAACTATAAGAAAAACTTAAAATTAATATATATATCGTCAATTAAGTTAATCATTTTATAAAATTATATTAATTTTATGAAATTATAAATAAAAATTATAATATTATAGTATAATAGTTTATGTTATTATTTTTTTCACATAATTTTGCAACTCTCATTTTTAAGTATTTAATCAACCTCTATATATTTAAATCAATTTCTATTAATTATATAACATAAAAATTATTCATTAACATGAAAAAATAAATAAACATAATATATATAATATTGTGATTTTTGCTTAAAAATTTATAAAAAAAAAACCTACTTTAATAAAATAAAAAATTAAATTGACAATGGGTACTAATTTTAAATTTTATATAATTTAAGAAGATAATCTCCTTGTTTCAAAATTATAATCCAACAAAATTCAAATACCTTAAAAATTAAAGATAATATATATATATATATATATATATATATATATATATATATATATATTTAATATTTGCTACCACAACAGTAACTTGTGTTTTTGAAGTGCGAGAATTGCAAGTACCGCAGTTTGGCTATGACAATTGATACATTCATTGCGAAGTAACCATAGACTATCATAATGAAGAAGATGTTGTCTCGGAAATTTTTTCTTCTAATGGCTCGAGTTTTGCCGGCTCATGAGATTTGTGTGTGCGAAGTACTTAAATTCGAAAACGGAGAAGGGTTCCAACTTACAAATGTTATTAGCTTTCTCCTACAAGTTAAATTGCATAATCATCCATGAGGTCCTATTTCACGTGCATGTACCGATAAGGCAGCTGATTACTAAGAAGTTAATCGGTAATTATTAAGTTAATTGATAATTAATATATGTTAATTAATTATATTAAAACCATTATATTTCAAAATTACCATTCTCAATGCATATTTCAACTTTGTTGCTAATATTTGTCTATTTTAATTGAGAGAGTATACAATGGAAAAACTAAAGATTAGTTTAGTTCTTCTACATACACACTTTCAATAAAAATAGAGAGAAGTCTCACTAGAATATTAGAGAGTGAGATGATACATATAAAGATTGTGTGAAAACTTGTAAATGTGATGCGAAACTCTTAGAAACAACACATCCATTCCTAAAAGTGTCTTGTGTGGAAAGTGTTAGAGTGAAAAATTATAGGTAGAATGGAAAAAAAAGATGTCAACTATTAACTACAACACATCCTATATTAGTAGTTTTCAATGAAACTAATGATTGCCATTCCATTAGACTTCAGTTTATTAAAAAATCAATGTTTAAACTTTTTACATTTTCAAGCCAAATGCATGAAATGCCCTTTAAGTGATGGTTAAGAACAAAATAGATGTCTTAAGCTTTTATGGTTTCTCGTAATCATAAATGTCATATATTTAAATGTCAATTAATTAAAAAATTATTGTGATAAATTTTTATCTAAAATTTCAAAAATGCCACTATATTAATATAGATATGGGTTATATATAATACCAATATGTTAAAGCTTGCCTAAAATTTCAAAAATGTCACTACATTAATATAGACATTGGTGATATGTAAAATTGATGTGTTAATGTTTGCCAAAATTTTCAAAAATATCACCATGGCAGTATATACATTGATTATATTTAAAAATCATCACCCTAAATTTTTTATATAATTTCAAAAATATCTCCATGTCAAAATGAATGTTAATGATAATGATAACTAACATTTATTGATGATTCTATAAAAGTGTTAATGTTGTGTTAGACAAACAAGTCCTTTAAATATGGAAGATTGAAGAATATTGATCTTTTCTTTCATAAAGTGTCACCACTTAAAGGTGCATTCAATTTTCAAAAAATGATGTTAGTATTTTTCACCTTTTCATTAACTTTCTCCCCAATTAAGGGCTTTAAAGCCATTGTTTCCTTAGGTCAATTATTGAAAGCCTTTCTTAACTTATAATAGTTGTGAGATAGGTGAAGAATTTTCCTATGGTTAAGATGTAGTATTTTCTTCCTTTGCTTAAGTTAATAACAACCCATGTTATTTTCATAAATAGGGTTCATGCCAGTCTCAAAGACTTTTGTTTCTACTTATAGTCCTGTAAGTAGTTGTTTAATGTTAGTTTAATGAGATTTATTTTATATTTGCTTGGGGATTCTAATGCTTATAATTATCATCTATTGCATTTGTATGATTCTGTTATTTTTGTAGGTTTTGTTTGTACTAGTGATTTGAAAATTCACTTTTATTTTAGTAATTAATCTAAGTAGTTCAATTTAAGTGTTAATATACTCAATTTATGTTTTTATACTCTTTTTTCATCATCTCCACTTTTCTTTTGTCAAGTTTTAACTTCTTGATATTGATCAAAACTAGCATCTCTTAAAACTTGGTTAGGAAAACCTGAAATTTCTATCATGGTCATTCATCTAGTTAGCAAGGATATAAATTCATGTACATGGCTTCTACAAGGCACTAAGATAGTTTGTTTATTATGATCTTATTAGATCTTAGTTTCATCACTGAGGAATATACAAGTTATCTATTAAGTTGCTTGGTTAAGTGCCCAAGGAAGGAAATTTTTCCATATGAAAGAGTATGGAAAAATTATTGAAAAGTAAAATATGTCCATGAATAATAAAATTTTACATTTATACACTTAAAAATTAATTCAAGCATATATTTGGCTGTAAGAAATTGGGAAATCAATTTTCTTTAAAATAGTCAAGGATTTTGTTTCAAATGACATATAATGTTACTTGAAAATTTTATATCTTCCTTTACATTTAGAATTTGATCCTTGATTCTTATATGTGTACATTTAATGATTTAATTATTACTATTATTATAAAAAAATTCTTTTAAATTATATCCATTATCTTTTTAGATCTCTAATATTTCTATAGTATTCAATCATTATTTCATCATGTCATAAATTTAACAAAAAAAATATTAGTTTGTAATCAATAAAAAATGAAAAAAATTATGAACTACTAAACATTTTAACCTAAACTCTGACTTCTATCCTTTTTCTTAAAAAAATAATAGTGAACACATTAGACAAATTAAATTGCATTCAAGTCACAGAGTAATAAGTAGAAGCATCTATAATTAATTAGGCAAATCGTTAAACATGTGTTCAAGACTAATCTTTATAAAAAAAAGTTGTTCAAATTAATGAAAAAGGAAAATTGAAAGTGTATTTAGATATGTTTTTATTTTTATTTTTCTCATGATTGATTGTAAAAATTATTCTCAAAAGTTACCATAAAAGTATTGAAGAGGTTGTATTAAGTGTTGTCTTCCTTTTGAATGCCTTTTTGTTTTTGGTAAATTATTGCTTGGTAGTACATACTTTTATTTTACATTTTTAAACATTCTATTTGTATCTTTATATATGTTGTTTTACTTCTTTAAGCACTCTATTTTCTATGCTTTGTTATTTTTCCCTTTTCACTATCGATTATCTTTTATTTATACTAGATTGTTTATAATTATTAGCTTATAGTTGAGTTTTAATTCTCTTTTTAAGGACTACTTATTATCTTTGATTCTATTTTTAATTTTTTTGGCTTTATTTGTTAATTTTGATTGCTTGGTATTTTAAAATTTTAATTTTATTAATTAGAAATAGGTTAGAAACTTTTGAAAAACTTACAATTTTATTATTTATTAAATAATTATATTTTTTGTTTATTTCTAAAATTATATTGAATTTCGATTTCAATAGTTCTCAAAGAATTAATTTTATTAACTCAAAAACATATTAAAAATACACAAAGAAAACTTATAAATTAGGATGTAATGCACAAAGAAGGACTTGGACATCTCAGCCTTAGGTGTTTTCAATTGAATTGTTATATCTCTTATCTGCATGATGTATTCTCGCACACCCGTTATACTAGTAGATTTCATGGATGATAACCTCCTCATTAGGGTGCTTGTCTAAGGTTTCAAATTATTCATTAATAGCCTTGAGTAAATTTTAAACATTTGATGCTCATAAACCCATGAACACTAGTAGTTATTTTAGTTTTGCTATACATTATACTAAGGTGATTTGATCACTTCCAGCATTCATAAACTACAATTGCAAGTGCACTACTAGTGTTTATGGGTTTAGGAGGTTCATCTTTTCTAATCGCATCATCACTATCTATCTACCCTAATTGGAGAAGAATTTTCTCCTTACATATCTTATAGTTATTGCCCGTCAATTCCGGAACTCAAAAACTAAAGATGTTCAAAGGTTGAAAAGCTATATAAAATTTACATGTTATGTCCATAATATGAGGTAATTAAATATTCCATATGACATGTCTTACCAATGCAAAATATATCTATCAAACCATGGTCCTAGTAGCAAATAAACTACCTGTGGACTTAGTTTTATTTAATTAGACACATGTATAAAAATTGATGAAACTAGCAAATTATATCCTTATCTCAATTCCTGTGGGTAAATTAAGGAAAAAGAAAAATTTACTATCCCACCCTAACTAATGATATAAAATATAATAATATTCTTGTGAGATAATAATTATCATATCAAATATGATTAATTATAATTTGATGCCATTTTACATTCATATGATCATAACACTCAATGTATAATTTTAGAATAGTTAGAGGTGTTATGGCTAAACTCTAATTAAACTAAATTATACTAATTAATATGGCATCTTAGTCTTAATTTAATGCTTTTATATGAGCAAACATTAATTTGTAAATAATATTGTCATAATAAGAATTAAATAATGAATTAATCAATTAAACTAAATGTGATTAATTAATAAAAATTCCCTTAATTAATTTAATCCAAATGTGTCAAAGTAATGCCTAAATAATATTCTTTAAAACAAAGTAAACAACACGCCGTTTCACTAAAGAATTAAAATGACACTTAGCTTGCATCGTCCCTTACTTCCAATCGAGTCGACCTGACCTAGTTCTAACCCATTTCAAACCCAAAAGTGGCAAGTATATGGTTTATTCTTGGTTTGAAAACAAGCAAGGAAGCATAATGCATTAGAAATGCAGAAGCTTACCTCTAACCATTGCTTTGCAATTATGCATGATAGAAAATTCTGTTAACTACCACTCGGTGCTTCTAAGTTCTTTGTTATGCTTGAATGATGATGCATGTATGTTTTGAATTAATTTTTTGTGCATAAACAAACTTAAGGACCTATAAGTTTATATATTGCATGATGAAAACTTCTCTCATCAAAGAAGCTATGTAGTTTAGGTGGCTATTGAGCAAAAAATAGCTTTCCTAATTTTATGAACTATTTCCAATAGACTTGAACATTAGTTTGTTACCAACAATCAAGAAGAAACAATTACAAAGTAAGTATAGAATAGTCTCTCTTTTCTATATCTATTGTCCTCTGTAAATGGCCCTGACCTTGATTAATGATGTTTAAAGTTTTAGCTTAAATATTGCTAATTGCTTAGAAGCCCATGACTTAGGGCCCCTCCATTTTTAGGCCTCTAAAATTCCATCAATTGTGTGCAATCAACTGTCAATTGAAATGCTTTACTAAAATTATAAATTCAATGTAAACTAAGGGATTTAAGAGATAATAATTTCAATCACAAGAGCTTAGTTGAGAAAATGTGCATACTATAAAAAAGGGCTACACAAATAACAAACTTTATTCAGACAATATTGTCATTTATAATAAGTTGTCTATATAAAATTGTATGTATTGCTACCTACACAAACAACTTTCAATGTCATTTAAATAGGCTGGACCTATACAAATGACAAAGTTGTCTATGTTGAAGGCAAATTTGGTTAAATATGGGCCCTCTATAAGGATGACATCATAGTATGTATGGAAGTTATTTTAATTTTTTTAAAAAAATTTAAAATTAAAAACTTTATACAAATGACATACTTGTTTGTATAGAGGTTTTTAAAAAAAAAAATTGAAACCTCTATACAAATGACAATGTTATTTGTATAAAGTTTATTATTTTTTTAAAAAATTAAATTAAAACTCAATACAAAATAAAAATTTTACCACCCAAAATAATAAAGCATTAAAGATAAATTCATATTCATATATTATATCAATATCATCAAGTTTTCAAACTAAGAAACATGTGAAAATACATAAAATAATAATTTTATCACATTTATTAATGAAACAAAAATTTATTTTTATATTGTATATCAATATACCATTACAATATATATATATATATATGAATTTTTTTAGCCTACCTCAATAGAATAATGAAACAATAATTTATAATATCAATCACCAATAAAGCAACATAAACTAATTATTTAACAAAATAAATGTAAGAATAAATAAAAATTAAAGTAAAAAAATGTAAAAAAAAATGAAAGGGAAACTTACTTGAGATCTCTAAGAAAAGTGAGTAAGAAGTAGAACACATATTGTTTTTAGCTAGGCATAATGGGAATTCAAAGGCATTGGGCTACATAGACGACAAATTTTCAATCATTTGTGTAGGCTGAACCATGATATCAAAATAGATAAAAGAAAAAATGTGTAATTTTAAATTTTTCAAAACTTTTTCTAGCTATATAGGCAATACGTGTCTTTTGTATAGCTTTCTATTATTTCAAAAAAAGAGTCATACAAACAACATGCGTTATCTCTATATCCTTTTATTTTTTATAAGAACTTTTCAAGTTATTTAGACAATATGTATTATTTGTATAACTTTTTATAATTGAAAAAAAACCTATACAAATAATCTTATTATCTATATAGCCTATAAGTTATATAGACAACAATGTCGTCGTCTGCATAACTTTTTTAAAAATTTTTAAAAAGCTATACAAATGACACGTTTTATCTATATATCTTTTTGCAATTTAAAAAAAAAAACTATACAGACGATAATGTTATTTGCATAACTAATAGACAAAAAATTTCTCAATATATGCTATACAATCATTTGTACAATATTTTTTTGAATTTTTGCAAAAAAAATGTTAAAATGCCTATACCAATGACCTATATTTTGTCATCAATCTCCTGTTCTAGCATTTATGTCAAAGAACCTAATGTCTTGTTTTAGCACTGCCTCCAAATACTTCTTCCTCAATGTACTCACTTGTTTCTTCCCAATATACATCCAACATGCAATCTTTAGTTAAAAGAAAAAAAACACTATTAGACATTTAAATTTGGTGATGGTAAAAATGCCATAAATTTAGTTAATAATAATGAACATAAATTAAAAAATAAAAATTAGTGATTAATAATAATAAGATAATAAAGATGGGAAGAATATAGATTTAGATAATGTTAGGCAAAAGAATTGAAGTATTGAAATTGACAAGTGGAAAAGTATATCATGTGGGCCCACTCACACTCACACATATACCCAGAAGATGTGAATTGGCTCAAGTCATATAATAGTCTTCTAAGCTATTATATGGTCCAAAAAAATGTGATGGATCTTGTTCAGAGGCCAAGACAAGTAAAGTCCAAAGAAGAAAACAATGAATCATGTTGAAAACATTGAAAAATAAAAAAGGAAAGTAAAACGGTACACATACCTACATAAGATGATATGCAAAGAACTAGACCAAGGTACACAAAATATAAAGAATACTACAATTTAGAAGAATAATATGAAATAATCAAATGCTAAATCTCATATATGAAATTTGATAATAAAGATTAAAGGTATGGAACAAATGATGAAATGGCTTTTATGGTTTTTTTCACCTTTGATGCTTCTTTTGTCATTTTCTTCAAATTAGACTAGTTTTTGCCAAACTCATTAATCTTTTGACTAAGAGGAGGAAGAAGATAAGTATAGAAGACCCATGAACAATGGCTTCTATACTGCTTAATATCATAAGCAAATGATCATACTTGTTCAAACTTACAAAAAAGCAAGTTGAGGAATTTTGGCTAGTGATACAAGAAAGGGCACATATTAACTATTGTTAGTCAGCCTTTTACTCTCATATTTGCACAAAGAACATAACCAATAACATTAGAATGTGTAAAGGAAAATTTGACTATTATTAAATTGCAAATATTAAATTCTTCTTACAAAGTAAAATTTATAGTATGATCTTTCCTAATTCAATAACTAAAACACAAATAACTAGTTGTTTAGTCAATTTTCTTCCACATTTCACCAAGACTAACTAAAGTCTCTTATTTGAAAATCATTTCCCATAATTCTTGACAAATGGAAAAAGGAAATAGAAATTATTCAAAGGTATTTAGGATTATTTAAGTGACTCAAAGACCCTAGAATCCCATCACAGAATCATTTATTAAAAAGATCTAAAGTCTAAAGCATGGGAAGGGTACCCAATTCTGCTGGAATTTGTCTAGAGATATTGTTGTTTTGTAGTAACCAGTGTTCACCAAACAAATTTAAGTTAAAAAATCTCCCTACTAGAGGCGAACAAAGTGAGCAGTGAAAACTAGCTTTCAATCAGAAATATGCTCCACTTTAGCAATGTTGATAGGGAATCCAAGATGTCTATTGTGCCTGCTAACTATTAAGGGAATACACATACACACAAAAAAGAAAAAAAAAATACACACAACAAAATGATTGAAAGTATATATATTTTGAAAAGAAGTTAGTTGCTAAAACCTAGAATTTTATTTCCCAAAACCTAAAAGAGAAAGAAAAAAGAAATAGCAAGATACCAAGTTACTCATACTTGTCAAAGATTTGTTAGGTTTTTAACTGTTGCAGACAAAGTTCTAGACACGGATTAGCTTGGATCTCCCCTGCAAAACCAAATATAACAAAAAAGAAAATGAAATAACATCGACTAACATGGATAAATCAAGGTACCACAACATTGAACCTAAACGTGCATACAAACAACAGATTCCCAATCCTAAATCATTAATGGGTAAATATAAATGCAAATAATAAAAAACATGAAGAAGAAAGTAGATAATAGAAAATATACAAACAAGTACATAATATAGATTCGTAGTGAAAGAACGAGTTGCAACCTCCTATGCACACTGCTTGGCTAGCTTAACCTTGCTTAGGGTCGAAGGATGCTATTTTGACATCGATGATGTTGGTAGTGGTTGGGTGGAGATATGACAATTATAGATCTTAATAGAGGGAGGGCTGAAGGGAGAGGAGGGAGGGTTTGGAGAAGAAATTAGGGCTTTTGTCAACTCCTGAGATAAAATTGGGACTATCAAATGAGGAGTTCCTTATATTTTAGGCTAAGGGCAAATTTACAAGCAGAGTTGGGCCAGAAAATTAGAGGCGGCTTTGGCAGCCTTAAATTCCACCCCAAATTTGATACATTCCTACAGTGACTGGAATGACGTTTAACAAATTGAAGAAAGGGGTTTTAAGTGATGGCAATTTCAACATAGAAAAAGGGTTTTGGTTATTATAATGCAATTGCACATTCATTATAAGTTACTTAAGTTGCGGAGATTTTAGCAAATCAAGTTATCATGGAGGCCATACCGTAGCAGTAACAAACAAGAAGTTGCAAAATAACAAGGTGTTAATTTAGTGGTAAGCATACTAATTCCAGATTGGCTTTAGTTGTCAATGGATAAGGATTAAATCCTGAAAATAATCTTTGTTAGGGAAAAAAATTTCATTAATACTTTAACTTCTGAAGTAGTTGTGATACTTGACAATTGAAAAAAAAAAGGTTGGAAGATACATAGCACAACAACATCATTTAAATGAAACACAATGAACTTTTATTTAAATAGGGTTATATACAATTCAAAAGAATGGATAAACGAATTACTCAACAGAATAAAGGCAAAAGATAATGCTACCAACTCCTTTGCTCAAACTTCAAGCTGAAAACTAATGGAAAACAAAAAATTATGCGGAAACTTGAGCATAGTTGACAGCCACTGCATGTTTTTCGTATAATTCCAGCTGAACCAGTTAAAGGTTCAATATCCCCCATCTTTACCATGGTAGAAGCAAAGCCAGATTGGAAGGTTGCAGGGTTTTTGCTGCGCTCACACACAATGTTATCTGTGGATCCTCCATTGAAGAGCACTTGGTCTGATGCAAGAACTCCTTTCTTCTGAATCAAGTTCTTACGGTAATCGTTGTCAAATGAGTTTAGGGTGATCAAGTCAAGAGCTGCCAACTTCTTGTTATCATCAGGACTATTTGTTGATTGAGAACCATGTTGGCGAGTCCTGGCAAATCCAGCATCTATGTTACTGGCGTTGTTGTATATTCTGTCGCGAAACGTGAACTCAAGCATTGAGCTTGCCCTATTGTATGGGCATCTACACCAAGTGTAAAAGAGATACTGTAAACAATTTAATTTATATAATTAACCTTTTTTCAAAGAGTAATGCGAGTTTGACTGTTTAAGAAATTAAATATTTCACTAGATTATCTTTTTTCAAATATTAAAATAAATAAATTAAAAGTAAAAATATATTTCAATTCATTAAATGTTAATATAACAGTGGAACATTCGTCCTCTTAAAAATAGAACTTTCCGTAGCATTATCTTTTTCAAATTTGTAGGATTTGAGCCCTTGCACCGAGACCTTTCTTATTAAACGAGATATAAGAGGTCCGGACTATCAGTAAAACTAAGGTCACTATTTGCCAAATTTTTATTTGCAGGGGTAGAATCTCTCCTTCCAAGCTTAACAGTTCATGATGGGCCTCCCACCCAATCGATGATAATTGTTAAATTATGATGGTTCAAGCTAATATAATTACAATAAGCAGTAGTTCCCACCCACAGCAAATGAGGGCATCTCTTGCTGCAACTGCTGATATGTCTGCGCAAGAAACAACTCCAGGGCATATCTTCTCAACCTGAGACTTGGCTTGATCAATTACATTGTAACCCCTGACAGAGTTTACGTTAGGAAATGCGGTCTTTTCGCTCTCAAAAGTGGGGCCATCATCAAGCAAGATTGACGCATCACAGCCCTGCAATCAAGAAGCCATTTATCCAAATATTGCCATATGATATCCAAGAGCTTCATCTTGGCTTTGATATATAATTTGGAGATCAGGATCCCATTAATTTATTTTTATTTCTCAATTTGCTTCTCTTTAAGAGGTGTGTTTAGTTTAAGGAATGTTTCTCACATTTTCAAAAATGTTTCATGAAAATGTGATATTTCCATATTTGGTTCAAGTTTTAAAAAAAAATATCTGGAAATATTTTAGTGCCTAATATTTCCTTCCATAAGAGAAGGTGGGTATCACATTCTTATCCCTTGGGAATGTGAATACTAAAATAAAAAGATAATTTTATTTCAATTCTTGTATACTCTCATTTATTTTAAAATAAAAAATTATTTTTATTTTTAAAATAAATGAGAGTATACAAGAATTGAAATAAAATTATCTTTTTATTTTAGTATTCACATTCCCAAGGATAAGAATGTGATACCCACCTTCTCTTATGGAAGGAAATATTAGGCACTAAAATATTTCCAGATATTTTTTTTTAAAACTTGAACCAAATATGGGAATATCACATTTTCATGAAACATTTTTGAAAATGTGAGAAACATTCCTTAAACTAAACACACTCTTAAAGAGAAGCAAATTGAGAAATAAAAATAAATTAATGGGATCCTGATCTCCAAATTATATATCAAAGCCAAGATGAAGCTCTTGGATATCATATGGCAATATTTGGATTAATGGCTTCTTGATTGCAGGGCTGTGATGCGTCAATCTTGCTTGATGATGGCCCCACTTTTGAGAGCGAAAAGACCGCATTTCCTAACGTAAACTCTGTCAGGGGTTACAATGTAATTGATCAAGCCAAGTCTCAGGTTGAGAAGATATGCCCTGGAGTTGTTTCTTGCGCAGGCATATTAGCAGTTGCAGCAAAGAGATGCCCTCATTTGCTGTGGGTGGGAACTACTGCTTATTGTAATTATATTAGCTTGAACCATCATAATTTAACAATTATCATCGATTGGGTGGGAGGCCCATCATGAACTGTTAAGCTTGGAAGGAGAGATTCTACCCCTGCAAATAAAAATTTGGCAAATAGTGACCTTAGTTTTACTGATAGTCCGGACACTCTTATATCTCGTTTTAATAAGAAAGGTCTCGGTGCAAGGGCTCAAATCCTACAAATTTGAAAAGATAATGCTACGGAAAGTTCTATTTTTTAAGAGGACGAATGTTCCACTGTTATATTACATTTAATGAATTGAAATATATTTTTACTTTTAATTTATTTATTTTAATATTTGAAAAAAGATAATCTAGTGAAATATTTAATTTCTTAAACAGTCAAACTCGCATTACTCTTTGAAAAAAGGTTAATTATATAAAATTAAATTGTTTACAGTATCTCTTTTACACTTGGTGTAGATGCCCATACAATAGGGCAAGCTCAATGCTTGAGTTCACGTTTCGCGACAGAATATACAACAACGCCAGTAACATAGATGCTGGATTTGCCAGGACTCGCCAACATGGTTCTCAATCAACAAATAGTCCTGATGATAACAAGAAGTTGGCAGCTCTTGACTTGATCACCCTAAACTCATTTGACAACGATTACCGTAAGAACTTGATTCAGAAGAAAGGAGTTCTTGCATCAGACCAAGTGCTCTTCAATGGAGGATCCACAGATAACATTGTGTGTGAGCGCAGCAAAAACCCTGCAACCTTCCAATCTGGCTTTGCTTCTACCATGGTAAAGATGGGGGATATTGAACCTTTAACTGGTTCAGCTGGAATTATACGAAAAACATGCAGTGGCTGTCAACTATGCTCAAGTTTCCGCATAATTTTTTGTTTTCCATTAGTTTTCAGCTTGAAGTTTGAGCAAAGGAGTTGGTAGCATTATCTTTTGCCTTTATTCTGTTGAGTAATTCGTTTATCCATTCTTTTGAATTGTATATAACCCTATTTAAATAAAAGTTCATTGTGTTCATTTAAATGATGTTGTTGTGCTATGTATCTTCCAACCTTTTTTTTTTCAATTGTCAAGTATCACAACTACTTCAGAAGTTAAAGTATTAATGAAATTTTTTTCCCTAACAAAGATTATTTTCAGGATTTAATCCTTATCCATTGACAACTAAAGCCAATCTGGAATTAGTATGCTTACCACTAAATTAACACCTTGTTATTTTGCAACTTCTTGTTTTGTTACTGCTACGGTATGGCCTCCATGATAACTTGATTTGCTAAAATCTCCGCAACTTAAGTAACTTATAATGAATGTTGCAATTGCATTATAATAACCAAAACCCTTTTTTCTATGTTGAAATTGCCATCACTTAAACCCCTTTCTTCAATTTGTTAAATGTCATTCCAGTCACTGTAGGAATGTATCAAATTTGGGGTGGAATTTAAGGCTGCCAAAGCCGCCTCTAATTTTCTGGCCCAACTCTGCTTGTAAATTTGCCCTTAGCCTAAAATATAAGGAACTCCTCATTTGATAGTCCCAATTTTATCTCAGGAGTTGACAAAAGCCCTAATTTCTTCTCCAACCCTCCCTCCTCTCCCTTCAGCCCTCCCTCTATTAAGATCTATAATTGTCATATCTCCACCCAACCACTACCAACATCATCGATGTCAAAATAGCATCCTTCGACCCTAAGCAAGGTTAAGCTAGCCAAGCAGTGTGCATAGGAGGTTGCAACTCGTTCCTTCACTGCGAATCTATATTATGTACTTGTTTGTATATTTTCTATTATCTACTTTCTTCTTCATGTTTTTTATTATTTGCATTTATATTTACCCATTAATGATTTAGGATTGGGATCTGTTGTTTGTATGCACGTTTAGGTTCAATGTTGTGGTACCTTGATTTATCCATGTTGGTCGATGTTATTTCATTTTCTTTTTTGTTATATTTGGTTTTGCAGGGGAGATCCAAGCTAATCCGTTGTCTAGAACTTTGTCTGCAACAGTTAAAAACCTAACAAATCTTTGACAAGTATGAGTAACTTGGTATCTTTGCTATTTCTTTTTTCTTTCTCTTTTAGGTTTTGGGAAATAAAATTCTAGGTTTTAGCAACTAACTTCTTTTCAAAATATATATACTTTCAATCATTTTGTTGTGTGTATTTTTTTTTTCTTTTTGTGTGTATGTGTATTCCCTTAATAGTTAGCAGGCACAATAGACATCTTGGATTCCCTATCAACATTGCTAAAGTGGAGCATATTTCTGATTGAAAGCTAGTTTTCACTGCTCACTTTGTTCGCCTCTAGTAGGGAGATTTTTTAACTTAAATTTGTTTGGTGAACACTGGTTACTACAAAACAACAATATCTCTAGACAAATTCCAGCAGAATTGGGTACCCTTCCCATGCTTTAGACTTTAGATCTTTTTAATAAATGATTCTGTGATGGGATTCTAGGGTCTTTGAGTCACTTAAATAATCCTAAATACCTTTGAATAATTTCTATTTCCTTTTTCCATTTGTCAAGAATTATGGGGAAATGATTTTCAAATAAGAGACTTTAGTTAGTCTTGGTGAAATGTGGAAGAAAATTGACTAAACAACTAGTTATTTGTGTTTTAGTTATTGAATTAGGAAAGATCATACTATAAATTTTACTTTGTAAGAAGAATTTAATATTTGCAATTTAATAATAGTCAAATTTTCCTTTACACATTCTAATGTTATTGGTTATGTTCTTTGTGCAAATATGAGAGTAAAAGGCTGAATAACAATAGTTAATATGTGCCCTTTCTTGTATCACTAGCCAAAATTCCTCAACTTGCTTTTTTGTAAGTTTGAACAAGTATGATCATTTGCTTATGATATTAAGCAGTATAGAAGCCATTGTTCATGGGTCTTCTATACTTATCTCTTCCTCCTCTTAGTCAAAAGATTAATGAGTTTGGCAAAAACTAGTCTAATTTGAAGAAAATGACAAAAGAAGCATCAAAGGTGAAAAAAACCATAAAAGCCATTTCATCATTTGTTCCATACCTTTAATCTTTATTATCAAATTTCATATATGAGATTTAGCATTGATTATTTCATATTATTCTTCTAAATTGTAGTATTCTTTATATTTTGTGTACCTTGGTCTAGTTCTTTGCATATCATCTTATGTAGGTATGGTGTACCGTTTTACTTTCCTTTTTATTTTTCAATGTTTTCAACATGATTCATTGTTTTCTTCTTTGGACTTTACTTGTCTTGGCCTCTGAACAAGATCCATCACATTTTTTTGGACCATATAATAGCTTAGAAGACTATTATATGACTTGAGCCAATTCACATCTTCTGGGTATATGTGTGAGTGTGAGTGGGCCCACATGATATACTTTTCCACTTGTCAATTTCAATACTTCAATTCTTTTGCCTAACATTATCTAAATCTATATTCTTCCCATCTTTATTATCTTATTATTATTAATCACTATTTTTTATTTTTTAATTTATGTTCATTATTATTAACTAAATTTATGGCATTTTTACCATCACCAAATTTAAATGTCTAATAGTGTTTTTTTTCTTTTAACTAAAGATGCATGTTGGATGTATATTGGGAAGAAACAAGTGAGTACATTGAGGAAGAAGTATTTGGAGGCAGTGCTAAAACAAGACATTAGGTTCTTTGACATAATGCTAGAACAGGAGATTGATGACAAAATATAGGTCATTGGTATAGGCATTTTAACATTTTTTTTGCAAAAAATTCAAAAAAATATTGTACAAATGATTGTATAGCATATATTGAGAAATTTTTTGTCTATTAGTTATGCAAATAACATTATCGTCTGTATAGTTTTTTTTTTTTAAATTGCAAAAAGATATATAGATAAAACGTGTCATTTGTATAGCTTTTTAAAAATTTTTAAAAAAAGTTATGCAGACGACGACATTGTTGTCTATATAACTTATAGGCTATATAGATAATAAGATTATTTGTATAGGTTTTTTTCAATTATAAAAAGTTATACAAATAATACATATTGTCTAAATAACTTGAAAAGTTCTTATAAAAAATAAAAGGATATAGAGATAACGCATGTTGTTTGTATGACTCTTTTTTTGAAATAATAGAAAGCTATACAAAAGACACGTATTGCCTATATAGCTAGAAAAAGTTTTGAAAAATTTAAAATTACACATTTTTTCTTTTATCTATTTTGATATCATGGTTCAGCCTACACAAATGATTGAAAATTTGTCGTCTATGTAGCCCAATGCCTTTGAATTCCCATTATGCCTAGCTAAAAACAATATGTGTTCTACTTCTTACTCACTTTTCTTAGAGATCTCAAGTAAGTTTCCCTTTCATTTTTTTTTACATTTTTTTACTTTAATTTTTATTTATTCTTACTTTATTTTGTTAAATAATTAGTTTATGTTGCTTTATTGGTGATTGATATTATAAATTATTGTTTCATTATTCTATTGAGGTAGGCTAAAAAAATTCATATATATATATATATATTGTAATGGTATATTGATATACAATATAAAATAAATTTTTGTTTCATTAATAAATGTGATAAAATTATTATTTTATGTATTTTCACATGTTTCTTAGTTTGAAAACTTGATGATATTGATATAATATATGAATATGAATTTATCTTTAATGCTTTATTATTTTGGGTGGTAAAATTTTTATTTTGTATTGAGTTTTAATTTAATTTTTTAAAAAAATAATAAACTTTATACAAATAACATTGTCATTTGTATAGAGGTTTCAATTTTTTTTTTTTAAAACCTCTATACAAACAAGTATGTCATTGTATAAAGTTTTTAATTTTAAATTTTTTTAAAAAAATTAAAATAACTTCCATACATACTATGATGTCATCCTTATAGAGGGCCCATATTTAACCAAATTTGCCTTCAACATAGACAACTTTGTCATTTGTATAGGTCCAGCCTATTTAAATGACATTGAAAGTTGTTTGTGTAGGTAGCAATACATACAATTTTATATAGACAACTTATTATAAATGACAATATTGTCTGAATAAAGTTTGTTATTTGTGTAGCCCTTTTTTATAGTATGCACATTTTCTCAACTAAGCTCTTGTGATTGAAATTATTATCTCTTAATCCCTTAGTTTACATTGAATTTATAATTTTAGTAAAGCATTTCAATTGACAGTTGATTGCACACAATTGATGGAATTTTAGAGGCCTAAAAATGGAGGGGCCCTAAGTCATGGGCTTCTAAGCAATTAGCAATATTTAAGCTAAAACTTTAAACATCATTAATCAAGGTCAGGGCCATTTACAGAGGACAATAGATATAGAAAAGAGAGACTATTCTATACTTACTTTGTAATTGTTTCTTCTTGATTGTTGGTAACAAACTAATGTTCAAGTCTATTGGAAATAGTTCATAAAATTAGGAAAGCTATTTTTTGCTCAATAGCCACCTAAACTACATAGCTTCTTTGATGAGAGAAGTTTTCATCATGCAATATATAAACTTATAGGTCCTTAAGTTTGTTTATGCACAAAAAATTAATTCAAAACATACATGCATCATCATTCAAGCATAACAAAGAACTTAGAAGCACCGAGTGGTAGTTAACAGAATTTTCTATCATGCAAATTGCAAAGCAATGGTTAGAGGTAAGCTTCTGCATTTCTAATGCATTATGCTTCCTTGCTTGTTTTCAAACCAAGAATAAACCATATACTTGCCACTTTTGGGTTTGAAATGGGTTAGAACTAGGTCAGGTCGACTCGATTGGAAGTAAGGGACGATGCAAGCTAAGTGTCATTTTAATTCTTTAGTGAAACGGCGTGTTGTTTACTTTGTTTTAAAGAATATTATTTAGGCATTACTTTGACACATTTGGATTAAAATTAATTAAGGGAATTTTTATTAATTAATCACATTTAGTTTAATTGATTAATTCATTATTTAATTCTTATTATGACAATATTATTTACAAATTAATGTTTGCTCATATAAAAGCATTAAATTAAGACTAAGATGCCATATTAATTAGTATAATTTAGTTTAATTAGAGTTTAGCCATAACAACTCTAACTATTCTAAAATTATACATTGAGTGTTATGATCATATGAATGTAAAATGGCATCAAATTATAATTAATCATATTTGATATGATAATTATTATCTCACAAGAATATTATTATATTTTATATCATTAGTTAGGGGTGGATAGTAAATTTTTCTTTTCCTTAATTTACCCACAGGAATTGAGATAAGGATATAATTTGCTAGTTTCATCAATTTTTATACATGTGTCTAATTAAATAAAACTAAGTCCACAGGTAGTTTATTGCTACTAGGACCATGGTTTGATAGATATATTTTGCATTGGTAAGACATGTCATATGGAATATTAATTACCTCATATTATGGACATAACATGTAAATTTTATATAGCTTTTCAACCTTTGAACATCTTTAGTTTTTGAGTTCCAGAATTGACGGGCAATAACTATAAGATATGTAAGGAGAAAATTCTTCTCCAATTAGGGTAGATAGATAGTTATGATGCGATTAGAAAAGATGAACCTCCTAAACCCATAAACACTAGTAGTGCACTTGCAATTGTAGTTTATGAATGCTGGAAGTGATCAAATCACCTTAGTATAATGTATAGCAAAACTAAAATAACTACTAGTGTTCATGGGTTTATGAGCATCAAATGTTTAAAATTTACTCAAGGCTATTAATGAATAATTTGAAACCTTAGACAAAGCTTTGACAAGCACCCTAATGAAGAGGTTATCATCCATGAAATCTACTAGTATAACGGGTGTGCGAGAATACATCATGCAGATAAGAGATATAACAATTCAATTGAAAACACCTAAGGCTGAGATGTCCAAGTCCTTCTTTGTGCATTACATCCTAATTTATAAGTTTTCTTTGTGTATTTTTAATATGTTTTTGAGTTAATAAATTAATTCTTTGAGAACTATTGAAATCGAAATTCAATATAATTTTAGAAATAAACAAAAAATATAATTATTTAATAAATAATAAAATTGTAAGTTTTTCAAAAGTTTCTAACCTATTTCTAATTAATAAAATTAAATTTTAAAATACCAAGCAATCAAACTTAACAAATAAAGCCAAAAAAATTAAAAATAGAATCAAAGATAATAAGTAGTCCTTAAAAAGAGAATTAAAACTCAACTATAAGCTAATAATTATAAACAATCTAGTATAAATAAAAGATAATCGATAGTGAAAAGGGAAAAATAACAAAGCATAGAAAATAGAGTGCTTAAAGAAGTAAAACAACATATATAAAGATACAAATAGAATGTTTAAAAATGTAAAATAAAAGTATGGTACTACCAAGCAATAATTTACCAAAAACAAAAAGGCATTCAAAAGGAAGACAACACTTAATACAACCTCTTCAATACTTTTATGGTAACTTTTGAGAATAATTTTTACAATCAATCATGAGAAAATAAAAATAAAAACATATCTAAATACACTTTCAATTTTCCTTTTTCATTAATTTGAACAACTTTTTTTTATAAAGATTAGTCTTGAACACATGTTTTAACGATTTGCCTAATTAATTATAGATGCTTCTACTTATTACTCTGTGACTTGAATGCAATTAATTTGTCTAATGTGTTCACTATTATTTTTTTAAGAAAAAGGATAGAAGTCAGAGTTTAGGTCAAAATGTTTAGTAGTTCATAATTTTTTTCATTTTTTATTGATTACAAACTAATATTTTTTTGTTAAATTTATGACATGATGAAAATAATGATTGAATACTATAGAAATATTAGAGATCTAAAAAGATAATGGATATAATTTAAAAGAATTTTTTTATAATAATAGTAATAATTAAATCATTAAATGTACACATATAAGAATCAAGGATCAAATTCTAAATGTAAAGGAAGATATAAAATTTTCAAGTAACATTATATGTCATTTGAAACAAAATCCTTGACTATTTTAAAGAAAATTGATTTCCAATTTCTTACAGCCAAATATATGCTTGAATTAATTTTTAAGTGTATAAATGTAAAATTTTATTATTCATGGACATATTTTACTTTTCAATAATTTTTCCATACTCTTTCATATGGAAAAATTTCCTTCCTTGGGCACTTAACCAGCAACTTAATAGATAACTTGTATATTCCTCAGTGATGAAACTAAGATCTAATAAGATCATAATAAACAAACTATCTTAGTGCCTTGTAGAAGCCATGTACATGAATTTATATCCTTGCTAACTAGATGAATGACCATGATAGAAATTTCAGGTTTTCCTAACCAAGTTTTAAGAGATGCTAGTTTTGACCAATATCAAGAAGTTAAAACTTGACAAAAGACAAGTGGAGATGATTAAAAAAGAGTATAAAAACATAAATTGAGTATATTAACACTTAAATTGAACTACTTAGATTAATTACTAAAATAAAAGTGAATTTTCCAAACCACTAGTACAAACAAGACCTACAAAAATAACAGAATCATACAAATGCAATAGATGATAATTATAAGCATTAGAATCCCCAAGCAAATATAAAATAAATCTCATTAAACTAACATTAAACAACTACTTACAGGACTATAAGTAGAAACAAAAGTCTCTGAGACTGGCATGAACCCTATTTATGAAAATAACATGGGCTGTTATTAACTTAAGCAAAGGAAGAAAATACTACATCTTAACCATAGGAAAATTCTTCACCCATCTCACAACTATTATAAGTTAAGAAAGACTTTCAATAATTTACCTAAGGAAACAATGGCTTTAAAGCCCTTAATTGGGGAGAAAGTAATGAAAAGGTGAAAAATACTAACATCATTTTTTGAAAATTGAATGCACCTTCAAATGGTGACACTTTATGAAAGAAAAGATCAATATTCTTCAATCTTCCATATTTAAAGGACTTGTTTGTCTAACACAACATTAACACTTTTATAGAATCATCAATAAATGTTGGTTATCATTATCATTAACATTCATTTTGACATGGAGATATTTTTGAAATTATATAAAAATTTAGGGGTGATGATTTTTAAATATAATCAATGTATATACTGCCATGGTGATATTTTTGAAAATTTTGGCAAACATTAACACATCAATTTTACATATCACCAATGTCTATATTAATGTAGTGACATTTTGAAATTTTGGGCAAGCTTTAACATATTGGTATTATATATAACAAATATCTATATTAATATAGTGGCATTTTTGAAATTTTAGATAAAAAATTTATCACAATAATTTTTTAATTAATTGACATTTAAATATATGACATTTATGATTACGAGAAAACCATAAAAGCTTAAGACATCTATTTTGTTCTTAACCATCACTTAAAGGGCATTTCATGCAATTTGGCTTGAAAATGTAAAACGTTTAAACATTGATTTTTTAATAAACTGAAGTCTAATGGAATGGCAATCATTAGTTTCATTGAAAACTACTAATATAGGAGTGTGTTGTAGTTAATAGTTGACATCTTTTTTTTCCATTCTACCTATAATTTTTCACTCTAACACTTCCACACAAGACACTTTTAGGAATGGATGTGTTGTTTCTAAGAGTTTCGCATCACATTTACAAGTTTTCACACAATCTTTTATATGTATCATCTCACTCTCTAATATTCTAGTGAGACTTCTCTCTATTTTTATTGAAAGTGTGTATGTAGAAGAACTAAACTAATCTTTAGTTTTTCCATTGTATACTCTCTCAATTAAATAGACAAATATTAGCAACAAAGTTGAAATATGCATTGAGAATGGTAATTTTGAAATATAATGGTTTTAATATAATTAATTAACATATTATAATTATCAATTAACTTAATAATTACCGATTAACTTCTTAGTAATCAGCTGCCTTATCGGTACATGCACGTGAAATAGGACCTCATGGATGATTATGCAATTTAACTTGTAGGAGAAAGCTAATAACATTTGTAAGCTGGAAACCCTTCCCCGTTTTCAAATTAAAGTACTTCGCACACACAAATCTCATGAGCCGGCAAAACTCGAGCCATTAGAAGAAAAATTTCCGAGACAACATCTTCTTCATTATGATAGTCTATGGTTACTTCGCAATGAATGTATCAATTGTCATAGCCAAACTGCGGTACTTGCAATTCTCGCACTTCAAAAACACAAGTTACTGTTGTGGTAGCAAATATTAAATATATATATATATATATATATATATATATATATATTATCTTTAATTTTAAGGTATTTGAATTTTGTTGGATTATAATTTTGAAACAAGGAGATTATCTTCTTAAATTATATAAAATTTAAAATTAGTACCCATTGTCAATTTAATTTTTTATTTTATTAAAGTAGGTTTTTTTTTATAAATTTTTAAGCAAAAATCACAATATTATATATATTATGTTTATTTATTTTTTCAATGTTAATGAATAATTTTTATGTTATATAATTAATAGAAATTGATTTAAATATATAGAGGTTGATTAAATACTTAAAAATGAGAGTTGCAAAATTATGTGAAAAAAATAATAACATAAACTATTATACTATAATATTATAATTGTTTATTTATAATTTCATAAAATTAATATAATTTTATAAAATGATTAACTTAATTGACGATATATATATTAATTTTAAGTTTTTCTTATAGTTTAAGGAGATGATTTTAGAGTTCTTAAAGTAAAAGTAAAAGTAGAAGTAGAAGTAATAGGAGGTAAAATTTAGCTATCTTAAAGTCAAAAGTGGTAATTTGTATAATTTCCTCTTAAAAATAAGAATATGCATGACAAAAATAAAGATGATTCTTGTTAATTTATTGAAGAAATCGGTAACATACAATTAAAAAGAATGGAAAAAAATGAAATGCTACAAACTCATTTTGCACAAACTTCAGCCCGCTAACGAATGAAAAACCAGAAGTTACGAAACCAGAAAAAAACTTAGTTGACAGCACTACAAATTTTCCGTACAATCCCAGGCTGAACCTGTTAGAGGTTCAATATCTCCCATTTTTATCATGGCAGAAGCAAAGTCTGATTTGAATGTTGCAGGATTTTGGCCGTACTCAGAGACAATGCTATCTGTGGATCCTCCACTGAAAAGAACTTGGTCAGATGCAAGAAGGCCTTTCTTCTGAATTAAGTTCTTGTAGTAGTTGTTGTCAAAAGAGTTTGGTGTAACCAAATCAAGGGCTGCCAACTTGCTATTGTTATCAGTGCTATTTGTCGATGGACAACCACGTTGGCGAGTACCGGCAAATCCGGCATCTATGTTGCTGGCGTTGTTGTAAATCCTATCGCGAAATGTGAAGCATTGAGCTTGTCCAATTGTGTGAGCACCTACATGAGGGGGAAAACTTGTTAACAATTGTTAGATAATTATCTTTATAATTTTGTTGGCATTGTCCGAGAATGCTTGATTGTGACATACAGATAAAGTCACCATGTCCCTTGCACTGAGTCCTTTCTTACTGAAACCAGATACGAGAGTATCCAGACTATCGGTAAAGCGTGGAAGGTCACTATTTGCCAAATTTTTGTTCGCAAGTGGTTGAATCTCTTCTTCCAAGCTTAACAGTCCATGATGGGCCTCCCACCTGAAATGGATCTTAGGGTTTAGATTATGCAGTGGCGCTTTAATAATACACATAATTGTAGGGAGAATCTTAAGAAAATCAATCAGAGCACACGCCTAACAATACACGGAATATATATGTGGCCCGCAACTGATCTTATATGCCTTCATGGACTGTTAAGCTTAAATATACTTAAATATACTTACAGCAAATGAAGCATCTCGTGCTGCAACTGCTAGTATGTCCGCACAAGATACAAGTCCAGGACATATCTTCTCAACCTCAGACTTCGCTTGATCAATTACATTGAACCCCTCACTGAGTTTACATTAGGAATTGCAGTTTTTTCACTCTCGAAAGAAGCACCATCATCAAGCAATATTGATGCATCACATCCCTAAAAATGATCAAAACAATTGCTCAATTTTGTTATGATATACAAAATTTTTCTTTGTAAATCCATCTCAGGGTTCTAAATTGTCATCCACATCCACAATATTGCCATTGATGATACAGTATACTGCAATTCTTTTGCAGTTTAACACTTTAATGGTTATATATATATATATTGGCTTTTCCTCACAATTTTACTTATCATAATAAAACCGTAATTGCGGCTACAACCGCAAAAATTTAGATTCATGATCCACACATTTCCTTGTAGTACGTACCTGAACAAAACAGTCATGAAAGTGAAGACGAATGAGAGAAGCAGCCATTCTGCGTTCCTTAGAGACAGCAGTTCTTATAACAGTTCGGATGGTATTTAGTGCATTGGGACATGTTGTTGTCGTAAAACGTTGAAGATAGCTGCGCTTGGCATGCTGTTCGAACAGCAACATCAGCATTAAAGCAATACAACTCATGCATGCCTGCCTTGTAGCCATGAAAATGATGTTAAGTTAAGAAACGTTTCGACAGAGAAGAGAAAGATGGAGATGGTGAAAAATATGAAGTCCTCTTATATTGTGCAAGCTTGGAAAAGTTTGGAATGAGAAGAGAAGGATGGAGATGATGAAGAAACCTAAGATGGGTAATCTATTTATAGATGATTTTTTCAGAGTCGTCATTGACTGCAACAACGCGTCATTTCTTGTGATGGCTGGCCGGGTCGGTGGCCAAGAGGGCCTTCTGACATTGTGGACCATTTCTCCATCTGAATGCTAGCTACTAAACCCACGTAGTTCAATTGTTAATAATCCTGTTCTAACATCAGAAAATTATTCTTTAATTGAATCTTTGGATTTCGATTCAACTTGCACTTCATTCATGTTTTTATATTCCAATCGTTAATATAATTGTAATTAATAAAATTTTCGAACAAATGAAATAAAGTATTATTTTTGTGACACAAAATTATTAGAAATTAAAGAAAAATATTATTACCTCTTCTAGATTTTAATGAAATTATATAAGATTTTCTTCTAATTTAAAATCTCCCCAAACCTCCTTGAATTACACTTAAATTTAAATTTGAATTTTTTTCAATAAATTGATTATAGATTCAAACAAATAATATGAGAAAATTTAAATTATTTTGTGACAAGAGATATTGTTTGATTAAATTTTAAATTTGGGTTTAAGCATAACTTTTTTTCTATACTTCAAAGGAATGTGTGAGTGAGTTTTAAAATTATAGGGGACGAGCAAAATACTTTTTTTTAAAAATTAATTATAATCATAAAATACAATATGATAATGATTTTTACGGGGATAGGATTCTCTTTAATTCTAATAATTCCTGAGACTAATATATCAATAAGACTTCTTCATGGCCAAAACAAAATAAGACTTCTTCACGGGTAAGGGGAGAGAAATATACCTAAAATATTAATATTAATAATGCAAGTCTCCCTGAAAGAGGACGTCTGGTCTTGTGTGCGGGCACTTGGCTTACCAAGTATTCCTCTTTGATAAAAAACACGGCACATGCAAAGTAGTACCCCAGGTTTATCCCTTTCACCCTCCAATTAGGGCGGATTCATCATCTGATTCATCTCAATTTCCTAATATTCCATTCTAATATCTGCGATTTTTTTTTACTAAAATTTACCATTTCAATACAATTACAATTTCAATGTTTATTTATTTTATAAATTTACACTTTCATATTTTTTTGGAGGAAATGCATAATCTATATAGGTGCAATGAATCAGAGATAAGGGCTAAATTTTTATATATTATGATAATAATACCTATTCTTACTTTCTATTAATTGAAAAATGTCATTTAAATTTTATAATATTTTTAAAATTAAAAAATATAATTGTTTGTGTATATATATATGGAATAGATAAAAAACCTTAAAATGATAACATTTGTTGATGTCATAAACAAGAATATCATCGCCTAAATCTATAGTGATGATATTTTCATTGCTTTAGGGTCAATATTTTAATCTTCTTGGTATTAACCACTAAAAATACAACATATCATGCTATCACCTTTGAGTTATCTATAAAGGCGATAAATGTTATTGCAGTAAATGTCATGAAATGCAACTTAATGACATGACATTTAGTTTATAGAGACAACAAAGTTGTCACTTAAATTTTAATAATGGCAATTATTGTTGCTTCATAATCATTTGAGTTATTATTAAAATTATTAAATTGTTGTCTAAAGTGACTACTTTTTTTTATGCTTTAATATTTTTTTAAAAATAAATAATAATAATTTAATTATAATAAAATTATAAATATATAATAATTAAAATTAATTATTAAAATTGGTAGCAATTTATTAAATAATTAATAAAATTATAATTCCTATTATAACACTATTAAAAAAATGAAATATATGTGTTAAAAATAAAGATATACAATATTGTATAAGTCATCCAAGGAATGTCATGATTAGATAAACCCTATACAATAAATTATGGAGTTATTAGGTTATCAAAAATCATCTTGAGCATCATTCTATACCTAGGGTTATGGTGAAGCTAATGGTCTTTGAGCATATTTGGTATGTGGCACAGAGGGATGTAAAAGTGGCAATCATCATAAAAAGGATATCATAGGAAGGTTGAGGGTAAAATCTATTCATAAGCATATGGAGCTATTATTATAGAGAAATCCAACTTAGAATTTTGTTTGGCAATAGTGCAACTATTATGCCTTATGTCCTTGCTAGCTCTTAATGACGTAACATTGCACATTGTCATCCATATAGGTGTAGGCTAATGTTGATGCTTCTCATACATATATTTAAATTATTATAAATTTAACTTTTTAATTTATAATTATTTAATATTATCGTTTATTTATTTAGATTATTTAAATTTTTTAGTTTTCACCATTTCTTTTAACAATTCCTAAATTACTTCTAAGAATCTTATCCTCAGTCCAAATTTCATTATATCAATTTTATAAATCCTGCACTATGTCTAAATAGAAAATTGATATATCATAAGATTTACAACCTCAACATAGCACTTATTTTCATAAATTTACATCATTAAAGCAAATCAAAACAATAGTAAAAGCAAGAGAAAGTTATATGTCAAATCATATCAACTATATATCCCAAATAAATTAACTACATATTCAGAGCCTAAAATTGTTACATTGATACAAATAAAAGAAAGATACATTAGCAAGGCAAAGCAAAACAACCCAAGAAATTGCAACTTATTTTATATCCCAAAACATATCAAACTTCATATTCAAAGCCTAAAATTCTTCCTTTCAATTTGAGAATAGCAAATGCATAAGCACAATCACTATTACATTTGTATAAAAATAACACATTGCAAAGAAGAAAGACTTACCCCACATCGATACAATGCAATCAAATCTTTGATATATGAAGAAAAAAAAAACTAAAAATAATGATAGAAATAAGAGTAAGAAAAAGAGAGGGAAGGTGAATATAATGAGAGATTTAGAGGAAAAGATGAGAGAAAATACCTTAGTTAACTGGAAAAGAAAAGGTTCTTAAAAAAAGAACAGAGGAAAGTCACACTAAAAATGAGGAAGGGGACAATGCTATGAATTGATATATGAAGAATCTAAAGTAGTGACATTTCGAATATCATCACTTTAGACTTTAATGAAATTGTCATTCTATTAATTGAGCATGCCAATTATGATGCTTTATTTTCTTACAACATAAAGCAACCATGTTTTAGGCTTATAATGACAACATTGTTGTTGCTTTAAAAGAAAATGATCAATATTTAATTCCTTAAAAGTTGAAACCATTAAAGCAATGATAATATCGTCAGTTTAGGTTTAGTGGCACTAAAAAAGGTGCCTTCATTTCTTGTATGGCAATTAATTGAACTAAAGTGTCATCATCCAACCTGATTATGATTGGCATGGAGCTCATTATCAAGGTTCCATTAGCCTCATTGATTAACTACATAGACCTTGACTTAATAAAAATACTTATTTCTAAGACACTAGTATATAACAAAAATCATGTAAAAAAAGGCAAAACTTTCTTTATTCATAGACACTTTAAGAAGGTCTTTTGCTGTGAATGTTAAACCTAAGACTAAATAGATAAATACTAATAATCATACAAGAAAATAAACAAAAAACCACACATATTAGCTATTTAGACATAGTTACAACCTACTTAATCTTAATTGTTAAATTCTTTTAATAATGCACTTTAAACCTTTATAAAAGCATCATAATTTGATAAACTCCTTATTCTTGAAAATGTTGAAAGTAAACTAGGAATGGGTTATAAAACTCAATAAATGTATATCTAATGAAAATCAATAATAAAAATTAGTTTAATAATAATTAAAAAAATGAGCCAAATAAATCAATAAATAAATAATTTAGTGGTATCATACCTAGTCCCTTTAGTTCACAAGCAATTATTAATTATCATGTTCTTTTGCTCACAACTCACTACTATAGAAATACCTTTTAATGTTAGTTGTTTAATATATTTAACATCGATTTTTATTCAATATACATGTGATCATCATTGTATATTAGACAATTCCACATTGATTTTTCAATTGAAATAGAAATGTGAAACAACATCTATTTAAAACAGTTGTCATATCTTTGGGTGAATACAATACCAACTAATTTTTTATTACAAAATAACGTTAGTTATTATAAACAACTGACGTAGTGTGTTATTCCCTCTACCCATCCTAAACCTTAATGAACCCCAATCTCTTGTCATCCGACCATCCTTCCTATTTCATATATTTCCTACACCTTAACCAAACCAACATGTTCGTCTTAAAAAAGTTTAAAAATAGCGAAAGGTTACATCAATCAAAGATAGATATTTTATTGCGGGTACTTATTACTCAATATATGAGGTTAAAATTTTCTAGAAAAGTATATCTAATACCTGCTAATGCAATGAGTAATATTCATTAAAATTTCATATATGTTATTATATCAAATGCCAAAAAAGATTAATAAAATCAATTTTCTTACTTATACAAACCTATAAAAGTTACATCAAAATTATAGGTAACAAATATGGTCAATTATGAAACTTGAAAACTAAATTGTAAGAATAGATACAAAATGTAAAATAAATTCTTATATTTATATTTTGTACTTTTCTAGTAAGTGTTAAATCTTACATATTTAGTTATAAGCTAATGGAGGTTTAGTGATGTGAATTTAAAGGGAGTCAATCATAAGGAAGTAAGATAGGAGGAGAGCTTAATCAAGTGTATTTGAATTGTGCTACATCATCATCAAATTGGTGCCACATCATCAAGAAGGTGAAGCCACATCACTATCACAATCCCTGTCATTGCTACATCATTAGAGGTGGAGCACATCACCGCCACATCAGCCACAATCCATGTCATTGTCACATCATTTAGTCTTACAAAATAATGAATGTGTGCAAATACAAAATTAAAAAGAATTATTTTAGGCTTAGAAAGAGAGCATACGTCATTAGAAAGAGAATCATTTTAAGGTTATAAAAGTTTTACGATAAAATTTGTAATGAGGTTAAGGTTTCATTTTATTTATTTTCATCTCACACCTAGGATTGCAAATTATTTTAAATTTATACATCAGTTGATAAGAAAAAAAACTAACGTATATAATAAAATGATATTATTCAACATTATACTATTAAACATTAGTTATTAAATAAAAGTTCATATCATAAACTAACATATTTTATTTTTCTATCATGTTTCAAGCAAGAAATTTATAATTTTACAAGTTAGTAGAGTTAATTTTTTTTTTACATTACGACATTTTTCTTATATAATCAAATAGATACAAATAACAATAGATTGAATAATCTAACAAATGAAAACTATAAGAACAACAAACATTAAGCAAAAAGAAAAAGTGAGATATTTCTCTTCATAATTCCTTTTTATTGCTTAAAGACTTTTCAGTTGGAAAATGTAAATAGCTACAACTTGATGATAAATTATAATGAGAAAAAGTAATATTACCAATCATGCATTAAAATTAAGTCTACTAATGCAAAAATGGATATGGTACTTCTTTTCAAAATAATTTATCATCACTTTACAATCAATTTTTGCATTTTCTCGATATTCCTAACTGTATTTCTTGATCTGGAAGGAGTAAATTAATGGCTTTTGGATCTTATCAATAGGGAAGTCTTTTGAAATGAAAGGTATAAATCATAATATTCAACTATACTTGGAATATTTAGAAGATCCTAGAATTAATCAAAAGTCATTCCAAGGATTTCTACTAGCATTTTCAACAATAAACATAGAGATTATACTAAGCATTTGGAAGGATTCTTGTTCGGTGTCTTTCTAAATGCTTTGTAGAATTCTTGTGCTAATTACTAAAGTGTAAGTATAAATCCTTGTGAGAAACTATTAAAGGATCCTATAACCTTCCATATAGCCTTGGTAAAGCTAAATATCAAGATCTACACCTCCAAATACCAAGAAGAGCTTTATTTATAAGTTAAGAGCAAATCATTAGACATTGTGTAAATTATTGATGAACTGTTATAATAATTGAAATAATTATATGGCCATTGGTATAACTTTAGACATTAGTTATTTTTTTAAACTAACATGTTATTTCAAATAAATTCCCCTAACAATAAAGAATATAGATTATAAGAGTGTTAACCACAAAAAGCTTGCTAATACTTTCTCAAATACATTTCTCCAACAATGGTGATTTGCTTTAATAATTGCAAGGCATGGTAACCAACAATATTCCAAAGAAAAAAAATGACAAAACTTCCATTTCAAAGTTTAAGCTATAAAAATAATATACCATCATTACCATGAAATAGTGCAACTTTTTAAAACCTTTTCTCCCTTTATATGTTTGTGTGTGTGTAATGATTGCCAAGGATGTTTCCAAACAAAGATGCAATCTAAACATTCTAAGTATGCATATGACTACCAAGGACTAGTATAATAGCCTTTTATATAGTGACTTAGTATGCACACATTCTAAGTATGCCTTTCAAGATTAGTAGACACTCACATAACACTATGCCAAAAAGGTAAACTGACATAACATTGTCATCTATCTTCCTTGACAATAGCAAGTGTTAAACATAAAAAAAGGGCTAAATTGGTTGTTTGAAACTAAAAAATAGGATATAGTATTCATATCTAACCATTTGTAAAGTTAACCATCACAAATATAGAAAACAACTCTATCTACTAATAAGCTCAAATTGGTGAAGAATTATATTATAAACCACATTCTTTTTTGAAAAGACATACTAAATTTATTGGTTGAGGAAAGAAGATACAAAAGAGGAGTGATGACTAGAGCCAAAATAAAATAAAATAAACTTAGAACCAAAAAAATTAATACACCAAGATTAAAATAAAAAATATATATATAGAAAAAAAATCAGATGAAACTAATGGAATATCTAACAATTACTTTTTATATATCCAAATAAGAAATTGCAAGAGAACAACACACTCATATATAGACTAGTTTGTTATACAATGAAAATTATAGAAAACTAAGGATAATCTTTCTACTTCAATAACAAAAAATTGTAGAAAAACTATAAATAAACTCCTTACCAATCCAACATAGCTACCTCAAATATGTTATATATTGAAAATTGGAGCAAATTTTATAGATATTATTAAAAATAGATGACCCTAAAACACAAATTTAACAAAATTCAAACATTTTTTACCCTAAACCTTAAAATTAATAGAAAAATGGAAAAGGGAATTTAGCTATCTAAAATAAACCCATTTGGAGAAAACTTACCAATTAGAATAGAGTGTGGTTGGAGGCAAAACTTATGGTGGTGGTAGGTAGGTGTTGACTTTGGTGAAAATGCATACAAAATAGAGAAAAGCAATTGTGGTGAATGATAAAAAGGTATAAAGTAGAAGAGAAAAGGGAAAGGGCAAAGGGGAAAGTAGGGGTCCAATGTTAGGCATTGGTAAAAGATCCAATTTAGTGATAAGTTAGTTTGTCACTAACACATTTTAATAGAATGATACATTTCAATGAGCCACAGATACTTAGATTTCCACTAGTAATTATGTTGCTAATTGACAAAAAAAATTATTACACCTCCAAACAAACTTTAAATTTTGCACGCAATTTGGTTGTTAAGTTTTAAAGCTGTCAAATTGGTTATGACTCGTGATCTGCCACTTGTTTCCATGGATATGGATTTTTAAAATTAAACCCATTTTTAATGTGAGTAATATAGACTAACTCGTCATGGACCCAATCTATGATAGACTAACCCGTATTCGTGGAGTCCGTGGCCTTTTAGTTAAAGTTTGCAAACTGGCCTGTACTCGTCATGGGTCTTGGTGGATTTAAACCTTTAAAATTGAATTCATTTTTTAATGCAGGTAATACAGATCGGCCTGTTATGGGCCCAGCCTATCGCGGATTGGCTCATTTTACAACCCTAATCATTATTTCAAAATAACATTTTTTTAGTTCCATCACTAATTCGATTAGTAAAATTTAGTGATATATTTAGAGATAGATATGGTTTTAAGATGTATAATTTTAGAAATCTAACATCTTAGTGACAAAATTACTAATGGCTGATAAAGTACCATTGCTAACATCACAATGTAAATTTGAATCTTGCAATCTTATTTACCAAAGATAATTCTATCACTAATTTTTGTTACTAAACACAAATTTCCTTCTAATGGCGAGAAATACTAGTAACTTAAGGTTAACTAATCTAAAGGAAATAGCTTGGTAATGATTGAAGTTGGACATGTGGCAATCAAAAAATTATCCTATTAATATGCTTTGTTGGAAGATTATTGTGTTGCCACAATCTATTAGATCTTTAATCTTGTGTCAAGGATTTTGGTTCAGTAGGTTGTGGATCAAACAAATCAGGCCTAAATGGGTTTAAACCAATTTGCAAGCCTATTTCTTTTTTTATATTTAATAATTTAAATAATATTTATATTTAAAAAAATAACTCACTAATTATTTTTATATCATACTTTAACATAAAATACAATCCAATTTTTAAAAATTAACTTAATTATTCAAAATAATTAAATATAACAAAAATAAAAATAAACATTAAAATTAATAAACATAAAAATAAATATAAAAAATAAAAGTAAAATAATAAATATATAATATATAATAAATAATAAAAATAAAATATAAAATTAAAAAAATGAGTCAACACGTAAACCAGTCTAATCCAATTGAGGAATAAATAGGATTATTCTCTAACTGATTCCTTAAAAAATGAATTTAAACAAGTTGATCCGGATGAACTATAACCCAATTTAATCCAATCCGTCTGTGATACCGTGTAATACCATTAAGGGACCGGTGCCCTCCTATGGCAGACCATGCAATTCGCCCTCAAAGATCCTTGTGGATATCTATATTTGGTCATGAACCGAAGATATACTTTAATGGCCATCTTTTACCGTCTCTATTGAATTGCTTCTTTTGTTAACTCGATCGTCAATGTGGCTTAGGGGTGGAACTACCACTTGATCTTTGCTGTAGGAACCATTTATTCATGAAACGTAACATTATTTGATGCTGTCCGTTAGATTCAAACTCATGACCAGAAGCCTAACCGCCATACTACGGGGCAAGTGATAAAATTAGTAATCAAGGGTTGGTTACCCTTACAGCAGGTAATTCAGGAATGATCGGAGCCTGACACACGTGGCAGTCTAAAAACCTTTTATCAATATGCCAAACTCGAAGGCATGCGATAATTTCTTTTAGATATATATATTTTCTTAAAATTTAAAAATATGCAAAGATATAATAAGAAAATTATACATATATGTATTAATAATAAATTTTATAAAATAATTATAAAGGTACAAATACAAGGTATAAAAGTTATAATTCTTCTATAATTAAAAACTTGTAAATAATTTATATATTAATTATTTATCTCTCTCCTTTTTTTGCTAAATATAAATATTTTTATTATATTGTAATTTAAAAATATTTTATAAAAGTATATATTTAATTGAAATATAAAACTTATATGGCTTATAAAATATTATTTTACTTCTATTTATCTCTAATTTTATTTATGAAAATATATTATGTGAATTAAAATTTATTTGTACTTTTTTACATTACCCACACAATATAATTGTAGTAAAATTGCCACTTGCCATCTATGTTGATTTTATCATTCTGAATTTTTAGAATAAAACCTCTATAAATGTACAAATAAATATATATGAACTTTATTAAGTTAATTATCTTTTGTAAATTTTAAAAAATTTTGTTGTAGTTTTTTTATGAAATTTTGAATAACTTATATATGTATTACAACTTTTATAATTTTATTTTTATATTTTTATTTACATTTATACATAGTTTGATAATAATAAAATTGTCGCTTACTTTTATTTTTATTTTATTGTCCAAAATTTTCACATTAAATATGTCTAAAAAATGTATGCATACGTTTTCAACTTTATTAAATTAATTATACTTGTAAAATTTTCATTGTAGCTTTTTTATGTAAAAAATTAAATAACTTTTGTGTTATAACATTTATAAATAAATTTTTACAATTTTTTCATAAAAAAATTTATAATTTTATTTAATGTGTCATAATTTTTATATTTAATTATTTTAAAAAAAATTAAAGTACCTTAAGTCAAAATTTTTATAAAGAATATAATTATTTTATATAATTATTAATTTTTCAATATACATATTAATCGCCTCAAGCTAAAACTTCTGTTTCCGGTGGCCCATATGATATTCTATGATTGGTCATGAGCCACTACTGGTCCCTATAAATATCCCAACTATGCTCACTCCTTACCGAACTCATGGATTGTCTCATTATGTTACTCGTCGAAGTTGCTCTATTGGAATCACCAGAGCATTGCTGCATGTATCGAGTTCCTATTAGCCACCTGCTGAGGAAGACGTAGTATAATTCAGTGCATGGTTGTCGTCTTAAGTTTAATGAGTAAATACTTAGATAAGGGTTTACATTCCCATTTTATAGAATTGAGGGCTTCTACACATTTTAGTAGTTTTGAGTGTTATATGCAGTTTGTGACTAATTTAAAATGTCTTATATAGTTTACTCTTAAAAATTTATATTGAAATTTCTAACATTTATTTATGATGTATATTGTATTTTCCCCCCTTAAATTAACGTGGTAGGCAATACTTAATTAGAACTGCATGTAATATTGCTACCATCCTAGTTAATCTAGCATACATCATCTTATTTTGAAAATTCCATTAACGGTTTGTTATTTGTTATTATTGAACAATAATTTTTTGTGTTAGGGTTGAACTTGGAGCAGCCTTTTTATGTTTGCAAGTATTTTTGGTCAAAGTAGTTGCTTGTTAATATTGAGGTAAGCCGACAAAAGACAAGGCATCTCTTTCACTTTCAAAGAGGCACACGTTATAAATTTTTGTCATATAATGTTCTATGCACGTGAAAAAGTCATATCTATATATCACAGTTAGAAATGATTACAATAAACGAGAATCTTATCCTGTGCATATTTAGAAGCAGCTTAGAGAAATTAATTTGTAACGTGGTTCCAACAGAATTTTTTTTTTTGAGAAATACTTTTATTTATGAATAGTCGTTCCATACCCAAACGAAAAGTTTGTATATTAATATCTTTATTAACAAGTTAATGAATAAATAATGCTATTTATTTATAAAAGAAATTTTCATATAGTTCATTTATTTATAAACCTTACAATTTGATACTTAAATTTAACAAGTCAATGAATAAATGACACTATTTATTTATAGAAGTAATTTTTAGGTAATATACTTATTTTTAAACCTTGCAGTTTGAGATTTAAATTTATTCAAATTTTATTTTTACCTCAAATTTTTTTAATAAACTTATGAGTTTATAAAAATAAGTTGGACCAAAATATTTTTCCTTTATATATTTAAAGATTTGGATCAAACTTTATGTTATATATATATGAAAATTTTCAAAAGAAAAACCAAATTTTCAAAATAAATTTAAAAAATATGAAGACTAAATTTCTTTTACTAAAATGTTGACTTGATCAACTTCTAAATGTTTTATATCTAAATTCAAAAATAAAAAATATTTGGAAATATTTGGAGTATTTCAATTTAAATTTAAGGATTATATCTTGAAAGTTAGGATTTGCATAATATATATATTAAATTTAATTTTTGAAACAATGTTTTGGGTGTATGATTTAAATATTTTAAAATAATTAAATTATCAACTAATTCCTTTTAAGAATAAATTTTAAAAAATGGATAAATCTTTTTTAAAATTACTTTTGGTTTTTTATTGTTTAAAAAATATTTTTCTTTACAAATATGAATAAAAATATGTAGATAAAAATGTTGGTTATATACATTCATGGATAAATAGTTTATGCAAAAATGCTCATTTATATTCATTCACTAGTAAAAGTGTATTGATTTTATACATTCAGTGATAAATAATTTATGCACAAATATTCGTTTATATACATTCATAGGTAAAAATGTATTGATTATATATATTTAGTACAAATAATCATTTATATAGATCAAATGTTTGTTTTAAGTGCAATATATCTTTAGATAAATGGTTTAAGCAAAAAAACTATAAATATATCCATGGATAAAAAATTTTGTTATAATTTTTTTTCTTCAACATATTATATACATTGTCTATCATTTATAATTTTGGCCTAATATAAATAATTTATTTGTAAATTATATGTATTAATTATTAAATATATTTTATGGCCTAATAAATTATTATATAGATAACTATGAATTAAATAATATTGCCCAATATTGAGAGCGCATTACGAAAGTTCATTTTAAATTATTACTAAATATATAAATAAGTTAAAATATATGGATAGAATAGAAAAAATGCCATAATAACTTTTTTAGTATCCAAATAAGAAATTGCAAGAAAACAACACATTCACATATAGATTAGTGTGTTATACAATGAAAAGTGCAAAAAACTAAGAATAATTTTTCTACTTCAATAACAAAAAATTGTAGAAAAACTATAAATAGACTCGTTACCAATCCAACTTAGCCGCCTCAAATATGTTATATATTGAAAATTGCAACAACATTTACAGATATTACCAAAAACAGACAACTCTAAAATAAAATTTAACAGAATCTAAATATTTTTCACCCTTAACCCTAAAACTAATAGAAAAAAGGGAAAAGGGAATTTAGCTATTAAAATAAACCCAATTGGAGAAAACTTATGAATTAAAATAGAGTATGGTTGGAAGCAAAACGTATGGTAGTGGTGGTAGGCAACAACTGTGGCGAAGACGCATACAAAATGGAAAAAGAGCAATTGTAATGAATGACAAAGAGGTAAAAAGTAAAGGAGGAGAAGGGAAGGGGAAATAGGGGCCCAATGTCAAGCTTTGATATAAGATCCTGTTTAATGATAAATTAGTTTGTCACTAACATATTTTAATAGAATGACGCATTTCAATTAACAATGTACACTAAGATTTTCATCAATTATTCTGTTGCTAATTGACAAAAATTTTTATTACACCTCCAAACAAATTTTTGAATTCTGTGTGCAAGTTCATTGCTTAGTTCACTAGTAATTCAAAATGATATTTTTTTGATTCCACTAATTCTATCAATAAAATTTAGTGATAAATTTGGAGATATATATAGTTTCAAGATGGATAATTTTAGAAATCTAACAACTTAAGAACGGAATTACTACAAGGCGGTAAAGTATTTGTTGTTAACATTACATCATAAATTTGACTCCTACAATCTTATTTATTAATGGTAATTCCATTGCTAATTTATTAAATTACCACTTACTACCTATTTATCAATGGTAATTCCGTTACTAGAATTGCCACTTACTACCAATTTTGATTTAATCATTTTAAATTTGTACACTACAAGAATAAGAAGCAACAACGATGATACCTTTAGCGATGACAAAAATTCGATTGTCACTAAAAGTATTTTTGACGACATTATCATCGGTGAAAGCCAAATGACTTTTAGAAGGAATCGAAAAACCGCAACGGGAAAAAATTAGGCTTTAGCGATGACAAATGTCATCGCTAAAGTGCCTAAAAGAAATTCAACAGGAAAATTTACCCTTTAGCAACGATATTTGTCGTCATTGAAGAGCCAACCTTGAAAATTGGGCAGGTCTTCAGTGACAACTCTGTCGTCACTAAAAAGTGTAGCTTTCAACGATGACAAATGTCTTCAACATGTCATCGTTGAAGGTTTGCCTAATTTTCGAGGATCACCTACAACAACGACATTTGTCGTCGCGTTTGTCATCACTGAAAGGTGGACCCTTCAGCGATGATAATTGTCATCGCTGAAGGTTTGGTCCAATTTTTGAGACAAGCCTTCAGCAATGACATAAGTCCGCCTTTCAACGATGACAAATGTCGTTGTTGAAGGCTTATCTGCAAAAAAAAAGAGGCCTTGAGCGACGACAATGTCGTCGCTGAAGGCTAAGCGTTCATTGACGACCCTTTATCGATGACCGAGAGTTTTTTGTTATCGGTGAAAGGTCCGCCTATATAAACCCTCGGCGCCTCCTCCCCCTTTCATTTGCGTGCTTGCAAAGGAGAAGCAATAGACCTGAGCTAAGTTTCTCTTATAATTTTTTATAATTTAGTATATTTATTTTTTATATATGTTGATGTGTATTAATTTTGTATATTTCATATTTTAATTTGTTAGTTATTATTAGCACTTATCATTATTTGTGTGGAGTATTAAGAGTTGATCAATGGATTTTTGCCATTGAGGTACGCGAACTAAAATTTATAATATTTTTATTGTAAAATGTTATATGTGGGATTAATAATTTGTAATGAATTAATAAAGTTGATAGTATGTTTAATTTAATATGAAACTCCGTATTATTTAGTTTTACATGTTATAAATTTTAAATTTATTTATGTAAATTTAACTTAATATAAAATTTATAAATATAAATTTTGTTATTATTATGTATCCCTTAGATTATAACTTTGTAGTATATAATATATGTGTAGATTATTCGTTAGACTAATGTAAGATAAAGTTGTTATGATATTTTATCCATAAAATTTAAAATTTATGATGTAATTTAGGAAACTTCAAAATTATTAGATTTGTCGAAATAATGTAAGATAGAAAATTAGAATAAGTATGTAAATATAGCTTAGAAAATAAAAGATTATAATAATATAATCTCTTTTTTAATTGAGATTGAAACTTAATAATTCAAATTATACTATTTACGCCACATAATAAGAAAAATTCAATTAAACTTGAGACCACATGAAAATCAAATTTAACAATCCAAATTATACTATCTACATTATATAGAAACAAAAATTCAAAAAATTAAGAAGTCCGCATGAAAATCACCCCTTTCATGGATAAATTAAATTTACTTTTTTCTTTTAAAAATAATAAAATTTATAATTAATTGATTTTTAAAATTTATTTTTTAAAATTATTTTTTAAAGCTAGACCCTGAACATAACTAAAATAAATATAGTTTATATAATTTTTGAATTATATTTTATTATTTTCAATGTCAATTTTGTTATTAATTAACTTATTTTTTTATTTACAATTTCAATTGCTATGTATCTTGATTTTTTAATTGGATTAAAAATTAATTTTCAAAATAAGGAATGTAAATTTTTAAAGATTATGAAACATTTCTTAATTATTTTAGAAAATATATGTTATATACATAATTCTAATAGCTAAAGTCACAATAACATTACATTAATGAATAACTTATGAAATTAACTAAAAATGTCCGGTGAAACATTTTTTAAGCCTAATCTACTAATGCTATAATCTCTTGGATATTAATTCGGTATTATTTATTTTGAAGCTTCTTTGAGTTTGTTGAAATTAATTGAAAAAAATATAATTTGGAAAAAATTGAAATGATGAAAATTATTTAATTTGTTTAGAATTAGGTTAAAAGAAATATTAACAAACAATGGTTCCCTATTTTGTGATAGCATCCTCTTACATTCTTTCAATGTTATAATGATAAATGTTATTATTTAGTTATAATAACATATGACATATTACACTTGTATAAAAATATATATAATAATTCTTATGAAAAGACTTCCTATGTCTGATAATTTATAAGTATTCATAAAATACACCTCTCTATAGAGAAGCTGAATTGTGTACCTTATAAATATAGTAGAGTAGGCTACACGTTTGAATTCCTATAAATTTATTGTGAAACATAACAATTATTATGGATATTTAAAAAAATCAATAATCCACATAATAAGATACTTAAATAATAGTATTGACACTTAAATAATGACTCTCATAAAATATTGTATCATTATTTTTAATTATTGTAAATATATTTTTATAATAATTTTAAATAGAACTACATTTGCATTTACATTCTAAGTTTAGAGCCGTTCAAAGGTTGGTTATTCTCTATACATCAACTAACCCTTGAATTGTCCTAAAAAGTTGGACAGTTTGAGATATGTCCTGTAGTTATTATTAACAATTTATCTGGCTTTTGCTTGATATTGTGGGAATATCTTAGCATCCTAACTATTCTCCGGGTATAACTATATAGGCGTATAGTTTAGGCACTTGGAGAACCATGGGGAGATACTGCTGAAATTTCTACACGGAGCAAATGATGAGCGTGGATAAATTGGAGAAAATCATAACTATAGAAATATTTCGAATAGGATAGGACCCTACCTTTCAAAGTTAGAGTGATAATGGTGTATTTAGGGTACATTTCAAATATTAATCACAACACTTTATTCCACCTAAAGTTATTTTCTTCCTATTCAATGATACAATATCCATCAATAAAAGTTGGATACATCTATCAAATCGCTTGTCAGATGAGTATTGGAATGGTACAGTGAGATTTGTTCAAAGAGTCAAATACTTTATCAATGAAAGGGGTTTGTTAAGATGCCCATGTAAAAAATATATGAATTTAATATTCCAGACATTACTAATGGTAGAGGCACATATTATAGATAATGGATTTTATCCATTATACATAAATTAGGTATACCATGGTGAAGTGGATGTTTCAACTTCTAGAAGAACTTAGGGGGCATCTCCTAACAATAGAGATGAGTTGGCAGATATTGTACACGATTTCATCGGCCTTGAGGTACCTGAAGCTGATGTTTGCAATAACCAGTATAGGAGTGAGAATGCGGCTGACGGAGACATTGGAATAAATTATAGTAATTATGATAATCTGTTCGAGCAAGTAGAAACAGAATTGTATCGAAGATACATAACATTTTCAGCCTTAAATTTTCTAGTAAAACTCATGCACTTAAAGGTTCTGCATAAGCGGACAAATAAGTCATTTGATACTCTTCTGTGGTTGTTAAAAGAGGTACTTCCAAATGACAATAAATTGCCTGAATCGTACATGGTGCAAGAAAATGGCTTAACAAGTTAGGATTAAGGTATGAATCAATCCATGTATACAAGCATGACTGTGCACTTTTCTGGAAAGAACATGGTTTTGGGGATAATTATTCAATTTATGGGGAGAGCTGTTGGGTAGATAAAAATACGAAAGGTAAGAAGGTGCCTTAAAAAGTGGTTTAATATTTTTCATTAGCTCTTCGGTTAAGCGTTTGTATAGATTCGAGACATACTGAGAAGAATATGATATAGCATAACACTGGAAAGTCAAAAGAGGAAGGGGTAATGCAACATCCTGTTGATGGAAAAACCTTGCAGGAGTTCGATAAGAGGTATCCTAATTTCTTTGTTGACCCACGAAACATTAGGTTAGGTTTAAGTGCAGATGGATTTAATCTTTTTAGTGATAAGAATCCTATCCTACAGTATGTGGCCAGTGGTTATGACCACTTATAACTTACCACCATAGGTATGCATGAATCAATTCTTTTTTCTTGTTAACCCTATTAATCCTAGGGCCGTAATTGCCAGGTAAGGATATCGATGTCTTCTTACAATCCGGTCAGTAGAAGAGTTAAGGCATCTTTATGAGAGAGGAGTTGAAACTCGAGATACGAATACAAATACAGTGTTTAACATGCGGGCAATGTTGTTATGGATTGTAAATGATTTTTCTGCTCGAAATAGTCTATCTGGGTGGAGCGGACAAAGATATAAAGCATGTCCTACATGTAATTTGGATACTTTGTCAATTCGAGTTAGAGGAAAAATAGCTTATGTTGGTTATCGTCATTGGCTTCCAAAAAGTCACATATGGGGAAATAGGAAAAAATTTAATGGAAGATCCGAGAAGAGAGCCCCTCCTTATCTTCTTACCAGTAACTGTTATCATGGAATAATTGGGAAAGGTGGCACAGAGACTTCCTGGAAGACATGTTCAATTTGGTGGTTTAAAGTGAAAGAAGGGTGCCGACGAACTTAATTGGAGAAAGAGAAGTATATTTTTTGAATCTCTCGTATTGGCTGACAATGAACTTAAGACATAACATTGATATGATGCTTATTGAGAAGAATGTATGCGATAGCATCCTGGGTACATTGTTGGATATTGAGCACAAAACAAAAGATATGGACAATGCAAGATGAGATCTGGTAGACATGAAGATAAGGCCTAACTTATATCTATATGAACAGAGGGGTCAACTTTTCAAGTCGCATGTTGCATATACGCTTAACCAGGAAGAATGAAAATGATTTTACCAATATATAAAGAATGTGAAATTTTCAAATGAGTTTGCTGGGAGTCTTTGCAAGAATGTCATAGATCGTGACCTGAAGTTGAAGGGGCTAAAATTACATGACTATCTTGTTATTATGCAAAGACTGTTAGGACTAGGAATTCAGGCTTTCTTGCCAAAGGAATTATCATATCCACTTGTTGAGTTATGCAACTTCTTCAGTCAAATATGTGCTAGAACTCTTAATAGGAAGGATATTCTGCAAGCCAAATAAGACATTATCATTATTTTATGCAAGCTTGAAAGGATATACCCTCCAACATTTTTTGACATAATGGTTCACTTGGTGATGCATTTGCCAGACGAAGCATTAGAAAGAGGACTTGTTCATTTTTAAGTGGATTTACCCATATAAGAGATATATAAAAAAGTTAAAGGATTATATCTAAAATCATGCTCGATCGGAGGGTTCAATTGTAGAAAGGTATATTGTTAATGAGGCATTAACATTTTTCTCTATGTACTTAGAAAGAGTGGAAACTAGATTTCAACCAGCCTGATAGAAATCAAAGATGTAACACCTAGTTAAACAAGAAGGGCATTGTCAGTGTTTCCGATCCAGTGTCGACTAGTGGGGAAGAAGTTTATTTCTTACTTCGAATAGGAAAGATTGAGATGTTGCAGTATGGTACATCTTGAATAATTGTATTGAGATTGAAAAGTATCTCCAATAAATATCTATGGTCATTTGTGTTTTTCTCTTTTTTGTGATTATAATAGACTAAGATTGTTATGTTCTATAGTGAGCACCAATTAGAACTTGAACGAAGTGGTGCTGAAAATATTAGCAACTTACAGAAAATCAAATTCCCCTTATGGTTTTACTTGAAGGTAAGGGTTTGTTCTTCTCAAATTCATTAAACCAATATCCCAAATATTGTTCATTTCTCTTACTGATCTTTTAATTTAATTCTTGGAAAAATTGCTACTTTTTTAGATATACCATTTACATAGGAACGGTTCCCTGGAAGCCACCGAAGAGCTACTATCATTAGCCTCCGGTTCTAGTTTTACTACCATGATATACTCTACGTGTATTGTGAATGGAGTGTGGTTTGTAGTCGAAACTCAGGATGCAAAGCATAAATGCAAAACAGTGGTATTTTTATTCCGGGGACTGATGGTAACATGTTCTATAGTGTACTAGAAGAAATCATTGAGTTGACTTATTTAAATAAGTACAGTGTGACTTTATTTAAATACAAGTGGTATGACACTAATCCTACAAATAAGAAACTTTATATTGACAAGAATATCACAAGCATCTCCATTAATGGACAATGGTACAAAGATGATCCTTATATACTTACTACTCGAGCAAAACAAGTGTTTTACACTAAGGATCTCCTTAATGGACCAAATTGGAGGGTCGTCCATAATTTGGTGCATCGCGACATATGGGATCTACCCAGTGATGGAGATAGCGTACAAGACTTGTTATTTCTGCAAGATAGTAACTCATCTAACTTCAACCTCATAGTTAATCTTAGAGATTTCAATCTAGTAGATCTAGGTAATGAAAGAAATAGTCTTTTAATCATTCCACCTTATGGGAATGTTGGATTTGGTGCTTATGGAAAAGACACCTTCATCGATGATGACGATAGTTTTAAAGACTGAAACAATTGATGATTATATGGATGAGAGGCCTTTACAATCTGATAATAAGGAGAAACCGATGACTATAAGTCTATTAGGTTCACCTACACTGATTCAGACTAGGGATAAAATAAGATATTTGAACTACAACTCGTAATTGATGTAAGCATGATTGTTTAAATAATCAATATGATTGCAAAAAGTTATACCATTTGATCATTCAATTTGACTATGGATTCTCCATTAATTACTTGTATAATGTGTATTATTTTAGTTATGGTGGATGTTGAGGCACGACACCATGGAGGTGATGCTGGAGGCGACCCATCCGCAGCGATCCCACCTATATTCCATCATAGTGCGAGGGATTAGGTATTTGTTAGTAACTGTGCATACTTGAGATTGATTAAATATCATGTTTATTGTATTAATATTTTTCTTTATTTATTGAAGTGACAACTGCGAGAAAGAGGGGGTCCAAATAAGTCCCTCAGGTTGCACGGGAAGATAGGTAGGGTGGGGGCAGACCGATGCTTGTACAATTTGATACAATTGGTACATGGCATGAGGTTGGTGAGAATGCTAGCCATCTACCTCGTGATATTGGTAGCATGATCTGAGCCCACATGTCACCTTATTATAAGTCATGGCGGGCTGTACCTTAGCAGATCTGAGATAGAGTTGTGTAGAAAGGTTTGCATAAGTATCTATTTCCTCCATCTGCTGAATTAATCCTTTTGAGATTGAAATTTATAAGTAATTACTCATAAATTTATTAAATGTCTTTTAATGCAGTCCCACTTCGAGTTCCAGGGCATCTCTGAAGGTGACCGGGATAGAGCGATCTTCAGTTTGATGCGGACTATTGTAGACTTGTACAGAGATTGGAAGTACAGTTGATAAGCATTTCTTAGAGCATGAAGGGCGATCGATACTAGGACTATGATTTGAATTGGGCTAGACGTTGTAGTGCCTTGATTTGTCTCACCACAGACATAGCAGATGTGTGTGGACTTTTTTGATAGTGATGAATACAGCGTAAGTATGACATTTTATGGTATTATGTCATTATTTCACATATTTAAATTGTAAACATAAAAATTTAATATTGTTTTTTCTTAATTTGTAGTTGTTTGGGAGGAATGCAAATAATAAAGCACAAAAGTTGTGAATGATCGACATGGGTCAAAGTCTATTGCTGCACATCGCTTTGATAACATAATTTAACTTTTTTGTTTATTTTTTAAATGTATCAACTTGTTAGATAGCTTTACATCATTATTTATTTATTTCATCCTTTTTTTTCTCTTACAAAAATTGAATAGAGAAACAGAGATACTGGTGAGTTGCAATTAGTTCCCGAGAATTTCAGGGACCGACACACGTATAGGTCGGGGGAGTAGGTGCATCCGATCCCTTAGAGGCAATATGTAAGTTAAATTGAATTTTATATTTTAAATAAAATTTTAGGAATATATCTTGTAAGATTTATTATTGAATTTTGTTTTAATAATTTAAGGCAAGGATGACTGAACTTATAACTTAGCTGCGTACAGTCTAGTATATTATCCAATAGCTTGCTTGCGACTCCTGTACAGATAGATGAGGCTGTCATCACCGATGAGGTGCTTGGCACTCGTTGAGGGTACAAAAGAGCTGTTAGGTGTGTGCTTGCTGGTCAATCCTATCATTTGGCGGGGATTTCTAGCGTGGGGGTGAGCTCATAGTCCGTGTCTCTGGTCGGTGAGTTGCAGGAGTAGTTACAGCAGAGTCAGGGAGCAAGTTCCAGCAGAGCTAGCAATTGATTCAGGAGCAACAGCAGCTGGATCAGTAGTAGCAGCAGATTACACAGCAGTAGCTTGGGACTTACCTTACTAAGATGACCTCGATTCTTAGACAGCAAGGGTATCATTCCTACTGCCGCCGCCATTTGCAACTGCTACACTGCCTAGGCCGAGTAAATTTGCAACTGCACCTGCTGCTCAGCCACCTGGTCCTTCTCAGCCGCCACCATCATTTTATCGTCCTCGTTGCTAGGATGATGATGATGATGACGATGATGATGCATCGACATATTTACACCTCCCATCCCCATAGTATATTTTGTATATGTATCTTTATATTTTTTATATGTACACATTTACATCGATTGTGTATATATAATTTATTCATATAAATACTGTTTTTACAATTGCTTTATGAGTATTCATTTTTTTTTATGTTGGCACAAATTGTTAGACTTTATTATTAGTATTACTGATGTATTATAGTTGTATAATTTACATTAAATTAAATTTAAAAAAGATATTGAGAAATTCAAATTAATTCAAATAAAGAATATTTTAGACAAATGTTGTTAAATATAATATATTATTTGAAATACACTTAATCATAACGATAATTTTAATTTATTTTTTTAAAAAAATTCAAAAAACCTTTAGCAATGACATTGTCGCTGCTATAGGGGCAGAATGTCGTCATTAAAGCCTGAACTTATTGTCACTAAATTTGGACTTTTAGCGACGACAATTATTGTCACTGAATCTTGAACTTTTAGCGATGACAATTGTCGTCACTGAAGGTATAACTTACAGCGACGACATTGTCATTGTTGAAAGTTAGTTTCAGTGATGACTTTTTGACTTTGTTGTCATTGAAAATCAAATTTCAAAATTTTTTGAATTTTGAAAATTTTTTTTACAACAACTTTGTCGTCTAGAAGGCCGTACTTTTAGTGACGATATCATATTGTCAGTGTTGATTGTTTCAGGTACGAAACTATACTGACGACATTTTCAGCGATAACTTTTTCATTTACCGATGATCGAGCGCTCTTCAGCGATGACAAATGTCGCCGCTTAGAATCTTTTTTGCTGTAATGGTAGCATAAAATATTTATAAATGTACAAACAAATGTGTGCGTGCATGTATGAACTTTATTAAATTAATTATCTTTTGCAAATTTTATAAATTTTTGTTGTAATTTTTTTATAAAACTTTGAACAACTTATATTTGTGTTAAAAGCTTTATAAATTTAATATTATATTTTTATTTACATTATATACATAATGTGATAGTGATAAAATTGCCACCTACTTTCATTTTTATTTTATCATCCAAAAATTTCACATTAAATATATTTAAAAAAATATGCATACATTTCAATTGTATTAAATTGTTATATTTGTAATATTTTTTTATTCTACCTTTTCTTTTAAAATTTAAATAATTTTGTGCTATAATCTTTATAAATAAATTTCTATAATTTTTTAATAAAAACTTTTATAATTTTATTTAACATTTCATAATTTTTATATTTAATTATTTTTAAAAATTAAAGTACCTTAAATCAAATTTTTTTAAAAATAATTATTTTATATAATTATTTATTTTTTAATAATAAAATATCATTTACTTATAATCAATCTAATTACCTCGAGCTGAAATTTCTGTCTCAGGCAACTAGCTCATATAATACTATGATTGGTCACGAGTCACTACTTGTCCTTATAAGCATCCCAATTTGTTCGAATACCCATCTTCTACGCTCACTCCTTACTGAACTCATGGATTGTCTCATTATGTTAATCGTCGAAGTTGCTTTATTGGAATCACCAACTGAGCATTACTGCATGTATTGAGTTCCTATTAACCACCTACTGAGGAAGACGCAATATAATTTAGTGCATGGTTTTCTGCTTAAGTTTAGTGAACAAATAGTTAACATAAGGGTTTAGATTCCCATTTTATAGAATTTAGGTCTTCTACAAATTTTAGTAGTTTAGAGTGTTATATGCATTTTATGACTAGTTTAAAATGTCATATATAGTTTACTCTAAAATTTATATTGAAATTTGTAACATTTATTTATGATGTATATTGTATTTTCCCCCCTTAAATTAACGTGGTAGGCAATACTTAATTAGAACTGCATGTAATATTGCTACCATCCTAGTTAATCCAGCATACATCTTATTTTGGAAATTGCACTAACGGTTTGTCATTTGTTATTATTGAGCAATAAGTTTTTGTGTAAGGGTTGAACTTAGAGCAGCCTTTTTATGTTTGCATGTATTTTTGGTCAAAGCAGTTGCTTGTTAATGTTGAGGTAAGCCGACACAAGACAAGGCATCTCTTTCAATTTCAAAGAAGCACACGTTATAAATTTTTGTTATATAATGTTCTATGCACGTGCGCAAGTCATGTCCATATATTACCGTTAGAAATGATTAGAATAAACGAGAATCTTATCCTGTACATATTTAGATGCAGCTTAGAGAAATTTTTACCGCCGTTCCAAAAGAAAATTTTTTGAAGAGAAACTTTTATTTATTTATATTCATAAATATAAAATATTAAAATAATTAAAAAATTATCATTTGAATTTAATTTGTAATGTGACACGACGTCACAACATCTTCTCTTTTAAATTATAATACTATATATTATTATTATTATTTCGATAATAAGACATAAAAATAACATAAAACTTCGTTACCTATTCAAAAATAAGTAAGATTTTTTTTATAAAAAATATATTTCTGGAAATGAAAACTTACATACACAAGAAGGTCAACGGTTAACAAATAATTGGTTGGTTTTACTAAAAGTTTTATATTAAAATTTTAAGACATTAATAAATAATTGATTAATTTAGTGGAAGTAGATTAAATTCTAAAGTATTTCATGATTTTTAAAGGGTCTAAGTTTGATTACTGAATGTACAGTGGGTTTTTTGTCTATTATTTCCACGCTAAATAAAAATTAATCTTATATTTCATAAAAAAAAGATATAAAAATATAGGGTAAATAAAAAAATTAATTGTGGAAGATTTAGTAAATGTAAACACCTTGTAACATCCGGATCCAAAGCACCAACAAAGAATAATTTTCTAAGTGAGAACAGGATAATTAAAAATATAACTAAGGGGCTTAAGCAGTAGTCAAATTGAGAATTGGTCACAAGTTCAAAACGCTCCCTTGGGGCCACCCGCGCCAGCCAGCCATCACAAGAAGCAGTGCGTCGTAGCGGATAACTGCGACTCTGAAAAAGCCTCTTATAAATAGATTACCATTCTTAGGTTTCTTCATCATCTTCATTCTTTCCCGACTCTTTTGAAACGTTCCTAAACTAGCACAATTTAAGAGAGTTTCGAAACATCATTGTCATGGCTACCAGGCATGCATTCATAAAAGTTGTATTGCTTTGACGCTGTTGCTGTTAGGAACGGCATGTGAAGCCCAACTATCTTCACCGTTTTATGACAATACATGTCCCAATGCACTTAGTACTATCCGAACTGTTGTTACAAGGACTGCTGTCTCTAAGGAACGCAGAATGGCTGCTTCTCTCACTCGCCTTCATTTTCACGATTGCAGGTTTGTACTATAACAAAATCTTGATTTTGGATTCTCTCCGTTGCTAAAGGAAATTGAAGGTGTAAATTTAGCATAGAGGCATATATAGAAATATGTTTTATATTAAAATATGGGTCCAATTATATAAAATTCTGAGGCTTACAATGAAAGATTGTATCCTTATTTCTCTTAAAGAGAAGGAAATTGAGAAATAAAAATAAATTGATGGGATCCTGATTTCCAAATTATATATCAAAACCAAAATGAAGCTCTTGGATAGCATATAGCAATATTTGGATTAATGGCTTCTTGATTGCAGGGTTGTGATGCGTCAATCTTGCTTGATGATGGCCCCACTTTTGAAAGCGAAAAGGCTGCATTTCCTAACGTAAACTCAGTGAGGGGTTACAATGTAATTGATCAAGCTAAGTCGCAGGTTGAGAAGATATGCCCTGCAGATGCCCTCATTTGCTGTGAGTGTGAACTACTGATTATTCAGACGTTATTATAATTATATTAGCTTGAACCATCATAATTTAACAATTATCATCCATTAGGTGGGAGGCCCATCATGGACTGTTAAGCTTGGAAGGAGAGATTCTACCACTGCAAATAAAAATTTGGCAAACAGTGACCTTAGTTTTAGAGATAGTCTGGACACTCTCACATCTCGTTTTAATAAGAAAGGTCTCGGTGCAAGGGCTCAAATCCTACAAATTTGAAAAAGGATAATGCTACGGAAAGTTTTATTTTTTAAGAGGATGAATGTTTCACTGTTATATTATATTTAATGTATTGAAATATATTTTTATTTTTAATTTATTTATTTTAATATTTGAAAAAAGATAATGAAATATTTAATTTCTTAAACAGTCAAACTCACATTACTGTTTGAAAAAAGGTTAATTATATAAAATTAAATTGTTTACAGTATCTCTTTTACACTTGGTGTAGGTGCCCATCCAACAGGGCAAGCTCAATGCTTGAGTTAACATTTCGCGACAGAATATACAACAACGCCAGTAACATAGATGCTGGATTGGCAGGACTCGCCAACATGGTTCTCCATCACAAACAGTCCTGATGATAATAAGAAGTTGGCAGCTCTTGACTTGGTCATCCCAACTCATTTGACAACGATTACTGCAAGAACTTGATTCAAAAGAAAGGACTTCTTGCATCAGACCAAGTGCTCTTCAATGGAGGATCCACAGATAACATTGTGTGTGAATACAGCAAAAACCCTGCAACCTTCCAATCTGACTTTGCTTCTGCCTTGGTAAAGATGGGGGATATTGAACCTTTAACTGGTTCAGCTGGAATTATACAAAAAACTTGCAGTGGCTGTCAACTATGCTCAAGTTTCCGCATAATTTTTTGTTTTCCATTGGTTTTCAGCTTAAAGTTTGAGCAAATGAGTTGGCAGCATTATCTTTTGCCTTTATTCTGTTGAGTAATTCGTTTATCCATTCTTTTGAATTGTATGTAACCCTATTTAAATAGAAGTTCAGTGTGTTCATTTAAATGATGTTGTTGTGCTATGTATCTTCCAATCTTTTTTCTTTCTAATTGTCAAGTAGCACAACTACTTCAGAAATTAAAGTATTAATGAATTTTTTTCCCTAACTAAGATTATTTTCAGGATTTAATCCTTATCCATTGACAGCTAAAGCCAATCTGGAATTAGTATGCTTACCACTTGTTGGGATCGGGAGCCATACGAGCACAGCGGAATAAACCGATCCCATCCACCGGATCCATCTAAAAAACGTTAAATTGGAATAAGGGTTCGTTCAATACCTTTGTTGATGACTCTAGAACTCGGTCGTTGATCACCTCTTCAGCTTACTTTCAGCCGAAGACTCTGAAGTATCTATACGAACCTGTGAATCACCGATGAATGTCCACACAAACACCGGTTGGAATTGATCTCCTTTCACCTCGTAGTGCTAGCTATGCCTCTTCAGGAGTTTTGGTCAAAGAGGGGTGCTAGGGTTTTTCTGTGCCTTTTTGGGGTGCGTGAATAATGATAATTATCACTATTATTACCCAACAAGTCTATTTAAATAGGTGCATAGAAAAACCTAACCTATTTGGGCCTTATAATTATAACATGAATTTCCAAATATTAGGCCCAAACAATTTAGTCCATTAATTCCAAATTTACTAGGCTCTAAGTGTGCGACCCTACAGGCTCTCATTACATTGGCAATGACCATTGATCATATTAATGATCATAAACAATGATCGGTGTCTAGCAACACATCATTGTTACCCAAGTAATGAGAAAGTCGGTGATTTGACTAAACCTTTACACGTGATCATCACCTATGTCCTTTTGTCCTATACATCTAGATTGAGCACGAGACATGGACCGTGTCATTCTCGTATAGCCCAATCTTAAGGTTTCTTGATTGCTAAGTAAGCTGACTGAAACAAATGTAATCGACATCCCATGTCAATTCATCTAAGTATGGCCATGCATTTTCTCAATTTTACTTAATCAAGGGGCCCACAGATGTTACTCTTGTTATATATGAGGGACAAATCTCATCTTGATCACACAAACCCTTCTACATGATATGTGACATATCCAATATCTACCCTTGCATTCACTCAACCATTAGTGACATAGAATAGTATCAAAATATGAAACTCACATGTAGGGAACCTTGGTGATCTCAAGTCAAAGGACTATATTAATAATGATCACTAAGAACCACTCATGACACTCATATAACGATCCATGTAGTGTTCTTAATATGGATTGGTCCAATATACAAGTTCTCTAACTTGTACTCATGTGTAAACTTAATATCCCATATAAGTCTTCACACATGCTAGTCTTAACATATCAAAACAACCCAATCCATAATGATATATGACTAAGGACATTTAAGAATACAATTATTTTAAAGTTATTATCATAATTGAATATATTACGCAGATAATATATATAAATATAATAATTGGAATTGCTATTAAAATAACATGATTTAAAATTACAATCACCAATATGATTGATTTTAGGGCATATACACTAACAACACTAAATTAACAACTTGTTATTTTGCAACTTCTTGTTTGTTACTACTACGGTATGGCCTCCATGATAACTTGATTTGCTAATATCTCCACAACTTAAGTAACTTATAATGAATGTGCAATTGTATTATAATAACCAAAAGCCTTTTTTCTATGTTGAAATCACCATCACTTAAACCCCTTTCTTCAATTTGTTATATGTCATTCTGCTCACTATAGGAATGTATTGGATTTGGGCGGAATTTGTGGCTGCCAAAGCTGGCTCTAATTTCCTAGCCCAACTTTGCTTGTAAATTTGTCCCTAGCCAAAAATATAAGGAACTTCTCATTTAATAGTCCCAATTTTATCTTAGGAGTTGACAAAAGCCCTAATTTCTTCTCCAATCCTCCCTCCTCTCCCTTCAGCCCTCCTTCTATTAAGATCTATAATCGTCATATCTCCATCCAACCACTACCAACATTATCGATGTCAAAATAGCATCCTTCCACCTCGAGCAAGGTTAAGCTAGCCAAGTAGTGTGCATAAGAGGTTGCAACTCGTTCCTTCACTACGAATCTATATTATATACTTATTTGTATGTTTTCTATTATCTATTTTCTTCTTCATGTTTTTTCTTATTTGCATTTATATTTACCCATTGATGATTTAGGATTGGGATTTGTTGTTTGTATGCACGTTTAGGTTCAATGTTGTGGTACCTTGATTTATCCATGTTGGTCAATGCTATTTCATTTCTCTTTTTTATTATATTTGGTTTTCCAAGGAAGATCCAAGCTAATCCCTGTTTAGAACTTTGTCTGCAACAGTTAAAAACCTAACAAATCTTTGACAAGTATGAGTAACTTGGTATCTTTGCTATTTCTTTTTTCTTTCTCTTTTAGGTTTTGGGAAATAAAATTCTAGGTTTTAGCAACTAACTTCTTTTCAAAATATATATAATTTCAATCATTTTGTTGTGTGTATTTTTTTTTCTTTTTTGTGTCTATATGTATTCCCTTAATAGTTAGCAGGCATAGTAGAAGTCTTGGATTCCCTATCAACATTGCCAAAGTGGAGCATATTTTTTATTGAAAGCTAGTTTTCACTGCTCACGTTATTCACCTCTTGTAGGGACATTTTTTAACTTAAATTTGTTGGGTGAATGCTGGTTCCTACAAAACAACAATATCTCTAGAAAAATTCCAGTAGAATTAGATACCTTTCCCATGCTTTAGACTTTAGATCTTTTCAATAAATGATTCTCTAGTGGGATTCTAGGTTCTTTGAGTCAGTTAAATAATCCTAAATACCTATGAATAATTTCTATTTCCTTGTTCCCTTTGTCAAGAATTATGGGGACACGATTTTCAAATAAGAGACTTTAGTTAGTCTTGGTGAAATGTTGAAGAAAATCAACTAAGCAACTAGTTATTTGTGTTTTAGTTATTGAATTAGGAAAGATCATACTATAAATTTTACTTTTTGAGAAGAATTTAATATTTGCAATTTAAGAACAATCAAATTTTGCTTTACACATTCTAATGTTATTGGCTTTGTTCTTTGTCTCAATATGAGAGTAAGAGGCTAAACAACAATAGTCAATTTGTGCCCTTTCTTGTATCACTAGCCAAAATGCCTCAACTTGCTTTCTTTTAAGTCTGAACAAGTATGACCATTTGCTTATGATATCAAGCAGTATAGAAGCCATTGTTCATGGGTCTTCAATACTTGTCTTCTTCCTCTTCTTTGGTCAAACAGTTAATGAGTTTTGCAAAAACTAGTCTAATTTGAAGAAAATGACAAAAGAAGCATCAAAGGTGAAAAAAACTAGAAAAAGCCATTTCATCATTTATTCTATAGCTTCAATCTTTATTATCAGATGTCATATCTAAGATTTAGCATCTAATTATTTCATATTATTCTTCTAAATTGTAGTATTCTTTATATTTTATGTACCTTAGTCTAGTTGTTTGCAAACATCTTATGTAGGTATGTGTAACGTTTTATTTTCCTTTTTTATTTTTCAATGTTTTCAACTTGATTCATTCTTTTCTTCTTTGGACTTTATTTGTCGTGGTCTCTAAACAAGGTCCATCACATTTTTTTTAGACCACATAATAGCTTAGAAGACTATTACGTGACTTTAGTCAATTCACATCTTTTGGGTATATATGTGAATGTGAGTGGGCCCACATGATATACTTTTTCACTTGTCAATTTCAATACTTCAATTCTTCTGCCTAACATTATCTAAATCTATATTGTTCCCATCTCTATTGCCTTATTATTATTAATCACTAATTCTTATTTCTTAATTTATGTTCATTATTATTAACTAAATTTATGGCATTTTTACCATCACCAAATTTAAATGTCTAATAGTGTTTTTTTTTTCTTTTAACCAAAGATTGCATGCTGGGTGTATATTGGGAAGAGACAAGTACATTGAGGAAGAAGTATTTAGAGGCAGTGCTAAAATAGGACATTGGGTTCTTTGACATAGATGCTAGAATAGGAGATTTGTATAGGCAAATGACAAAATCTAGGTCATTTGTAGAGGTATTTTAACTTTTTTTTTTGCAACAATTAAAAAAATGTTGTACAAATGATTGTATAGCATTTAGTAGGAAACTTTTTGTTTATTGGTTATACAAACAACATTATCATTTATATAGCTTTTTTTAAAAAAAATTGCAAAAAGATATATAGATAAGATGTGTCATTTGTATAGCTTTTTTAAAAAAAATTTAAAAAGTTATATAGATGATGATATTATTGTTTATATAGCTTAGAGGCTATACAAATAATAATATCATCCGTATAGCTTTTTTTTTAATTACAAAAACTTATATAGATAATAAGTGTCGTTTGAATAACTTGAAAAGTTCTTATAAAAAAATAAAAGGATATAGAGATAGCGCATGTTATTTGTATGACTCTTTTTTTGAAATAATTGAAAGCTATACAAAAGACACATATTGCCTATATAGCTAGAAAAAGTTTTGAAAAATTTAAAATGACACTTTTTTCTTTTATCTATTTTGATGTCATGGTTAAGCTTAGACAAATGATTGAAAATTTATCGTCTATGTAGCCCAAGGCCTTTAAATTCCCACTACGCCTAGGTAAAAACAATCTGTGTTCTACTTCTTACTCACTTTTCTCAGAGAACTCAAGTAAGTTTCCTCTTCCTTTTTGTTATTTTTTTATTTTTATACTTTAATTTTGATTTGTTCTTACATTTATTTTGTTAAATAGTCAATTTATGTTACTTTATTGGTGATTGATATTGCAAATTATTGTTTCACTCTTCTAATGAGGTAGGCTAAAAAAATTCATATATATATTGTAATGGTATATTGATATAAAATATAAAAATAAATTTTTGCTTCATTAATAAATGTGATAAAATTATTATTTTATGTATTTTGACATGTTTCTTAGTTTGAACACTTAATGATATTGATATAACATATGAATATGAATTTATCTTTAATGCTTTATTGTGTTGGGTGGTAAAATTTTTATTTTCTATTGAATTTTAATTTTTTTTAAAAAATAATAAACTTTATACAGACAATATTGTCATTTGTATAGAGGTTTCAATTTTTAATTTTTTTTCAAAAAAAAACCTCTTTACAAACAATTATGTCATTTGTATAAAGTTTTCAATTTTTAATTTTTAAAAAAAATTAAAATAACTTTTATACATACTATAATGTCATCCTTATAGAGGGCTTATATTTGACCAAATTTGCCTTAAACATAGATAACTTTGTCAATTGTATAGGTCCAACCTATTTAAATGACATTGAAAGTTATTTGTATAGGTAGCAATACATACAATTTTATATAGATAACTTATTATAGATGACAATAGTATCTATATAAAGTTTATTATTTGTGTAGCCCTTTTTTTGTAGTATTCACATTTTTTTTACTATACTTTTGTGATTGAAATTATTATTGCTTCAACCCCTTAGTTTACATTGAATTTATAATTTTAGCAAAGCACTTCAATTGATGGTTGATTGCACACAATTGATGGAATTTTAAAGGCCTAAAAATGGAGGGGCCCTTAAATCATGGGCTTCTAAGCAATTAGCAATATTTAAGCTAAAACTTTAAACATCATTGATTAAAGTTTGGGCCATTTACAGAGGACAATAGATATAGAAAGGAGAGACTATTCTATACTTACTTTATAATTGTTTCTTCTTGAATGTTGCTAACAAATTAATGTTCAAGTCTATTGGAAATGGTCTATAAAATTAGGAAAGCTATTTTCTGCTCAACAGCCACCCAAATTGCATGGATTCTTTGATAAGAGAAGTCTTCATTGTGTAACATATAAACCCACAAGTCCTTAAGTTTGTCTATGCATAAAAAATTAATTCAAAACATATATACATCATCATCTGAGCATAACAAAGAACTTGGAAGCACCAAGTGGTAGCTAACAAAATTTTCTATCATGCAAATTGCAAAGCAATAGCTAAAGGTAAGCTTCCACATTTTTAATGGATTCTGCTTCCTTGCTTATTTTCAAATCATGAATAAACCATATATTTGCCACTTTTAAGTCTGAAATGGGTTAGAACTAGCTTAGGGCAACTCAGCTGGAAGTAGAGGACAATGCAAGTTATGCGTCGTTTTGATTCTTTAGTGAAATGACGTGTCATTTACTTTATTTTAATGAATATTATTTAGGCATTATTTTGGCACATGTGGATTAAATTAATTTAGGGAATTTTTATTAATTACTCATATTTAGTTTAGTTGATTAATTAATTATTTAATTCTTATTATGATAATATTATTTATAAATTAATGTTTGCTCATATAAAAGCATTAAATTAATACTAAGATGCCATATGGTTAGTATAATTTATTTTAATTAGAGTTTAGTCACAACATTTCTAACCTTTCTAAAATTATACATTGAGTGTTATGATCATATAAAGATAAAATGACATCAAATTATAATTAATCATATTTGATATGATAATTATTATCTCACAAGAATATTATCATATTTTATATGATTAATTAGGGTGGGATAGTAAATTTTTCTTTTGTCTTAATTTACCCATAGGAATTGAGATAAGGGATATAATATGCTAGTTTCATCAATTTTCATACATGAGCTTAATTAAATAAAACTAAGCCCACATGTAGTTTTATTTGCTACTAGGACCATGATTTAATAGATATGTTTTGCGTTAGTAAGACATGTTATATGGAATATTTAATTACCTCATATTATAAACATAACACGTAAATTTTATACAGCTTTTCAACCTTTAAATATTTTCAATTTTTATGTTCTCGAATTGACGGATGATAACTATAAGATATGTAAAGAGAATATTCTTCTCCAATTAGGGTAGATAGACATTAATGATGCAATTAAAAAAGATGAACCTCCTAAACCTATGAACACTAGCAATGCATTTGTAATAGTAGTTAATGAATGTTAGGAGCAATCAAATCGCCTCAGCATGATGTATATCAAAACTAAAATATCTACTAGTGGTCGTGGATTTATCGGAGAGCATCCAAATGTTCAAAGTTTGCTTAAGGTTATTGATGAACAATTTGAAACCTTAAACAAGGCTTTGACAAGTACCCTAATGATGAGATTATCATCCATGAAATTTATTGGCATAACAGATGTGTGAGAACACATCATGCAGATAAAGGATATAGTGGTTCAATTGAAAACACTTAAGGTTGAGATATTCAAGTCCTTCCTTGTGCATTACATCCTAATTTGTAAGTTTTCTTTATGTATTTTTAATATATTTTTGAATTAATAAAATTAATACTTTGAGAACTATTAAAATCAAAATTCAATATAATTTTAGAAATAAATAAAAATATAATTATTAAATAAATAATAAAATTGTAAGTTTTTAAAAATTTTCTAACCTCTTTCTAATTAATAAAATTAAAATTTTAAAATACCAAGAAATCAAAATTAACAAATAAAGCCAAAAAAAAACTAGAATCAAAGATAATAATAGTCATTAAAAAGAGAATTAAAACTCAGCTATAAGCTAATAATTATAAACAATCTGATATAAATAAAAGATAATAGACATTGAAAAGAGCAAAATAACAAAGCATAGAAAATAAAGTGTTTAAAGAAGTAAAACAACATATACAAAGATACAAAGAGAATGTTTAAAAATGTAAAATAAAAGTCCGTACTACCAAGTAACAATTTACCAAAAATAAAAAGGCATTCAAAAGGAAGACAACACTTACTACAACCTCTTCAATACTTTTTTAAGGTAACTTTTGAGAATAATTGTTACAATCAATCATGAAAAAATTAAAATAAAAATATATCTAAATACACTTTAAATTTTCTTTTTTCATTAATTTGAACAAATTTTTTTATAAAGATTATTCCTGAACACATGTTTAACAATTTGCCTAATTAATTATGGATGCTTCTACTTATTTACTCTATGACTTGCATGCAATTTAATTTTTCCAACGTGTTTACTATTATTTTTTTTAAGAAAAAGGATAGAAAATGTTTAGTAGTTCATAAATTTTTTCCACTTTTAATTGATTACAAACTAATATTTTTTTGTTAAATTTATGACATGATGAAATAATGATTGAATAGTATAGAAATATTAGAAATCTAGAAAGGATAATAGATATAATTTAAAATAATTTCTTATAATAATAGTAATAATTAAATTATTAAACATACAGATATAAGAATCAAGGATCAAATTCTAAATGTAAAGGAAGATATGAAATTTTCAAGTAACATTAGATGTCATTTGAAACAAAATCCTTGACTATTTTAAAGAAAATTGATTTCCCAATTTCTTACAGCTAAATATATACTCGAATTAATTTTTAAGTGTATAGATATAAAATTTTATTATTCATGGACATATTTTACTTTTCAATAATTTTTCCATACTCTTTCATATGGAAAATTTTCCTTCCTTGGGCATTTAACTAGCAATTTAATAAATAGCTTGTATATTCCTTATAATGATGAAACTTGGATCTAACAAGATCATAATAAATAGACTGTCTTAGTGCATTGTGGAAGCCATGTACATGAATTTATATCCTTGCCAACTAGATGAACGACAATTTTCCCAACAAAGTTTTAAGAGATGCTAGCTTTAACCAATATCAAGAAGTTTAAAACTTGACAAAAGAAAAGTGGAGATGATTAAAAAGGAGTATATTAACACTTAAATTGAACTACTTAGATTAATTACTAAAATAGAAGTGAATTTTCAAACCACTAGTACAAACAAGACCTAAAAAAATAATAGAATCATACAAATGCAATAGATGATAATTATAATCATTAAAATTCCCAAGCAAATATAAAATAAATCTCATTAAACAACTACTCATAGGATTGTAGGTAGAAAAAAAGATTCTCCAAGATTGGCATGAACCTTTTTTGTGAAAATAACATGTGTTGTTATTAACTTAAGCAGAGGAAGAAAATACTATATCTTAACCATAAGAGAATTCTTCCCCCATCTTATAACTATTGTAAGCTAAGAAAGGCTTTCAATAATTTACCTAAGGAAATAATGGCTTTAAAACTCTTAATTAGGGAGAAAGTTAATGAAAAGGTGAAAAACACTAACCATCATTTTTTGAAAACCAAATGCACTTTCAAATGGTGACACTTCATAAAAGAAAAGATCAATATTCTTCGATCTTCCATATTTAAAGGACTTGTTTGTCTAACACAACATTGACACTTCTATAAAATCATCAATAGATATTGGTTATCATTATCATTAACATCCATTTTGACATGGATATATTTTTGAAATTATATAAAAAAATTTAGGATGATGATTTTTAAATGTAATCAATGTATATATTGCCATGGTGATATTTTTGAACTTTTTGGCAAACTTTAACTTACATATCACCAATGTTTATACTAACATAGTGGCATTTCTAAAATTTTAGGCAAGCTTTAACATATTGGTATTATATATAACCAATATCTATATTAATATAGTGGCATTTTTGAAATTTTGGATAAAATTTATCACAACAATTTTCTAATTAACTAACATTTAAATATATGACATTTATGATTATAGGAAACCATAAAAGCTTAAGACATCTATTTTGTACTTAACCATCGCTTAAAGGGCATTTCATGCATTTCATTTGAAAATGTAAAAAGTTTAAACATTGATTTTTTAATAAACTAAAGTCTAATGGTATGACAATCATTAGTTTCATTGAAAACTACTAATATAGGATGTGTTGTTGTAGTTAATAACTAACATAATTTTTTTCCCATTCTACCTATAATTTTTCACTCTAACACTTTCCATACAAGACACTTTTAAGAATGGATGTGTTGTTTCTAAAAGTTTCGCATCACATTTATAAATTTTCACACAATCTTTATATGAATCATGTCACTCTCTAATATTCTAGTGAGATTTCTCTCTATTTTTATTGATAGAGTGTTTAGTTTTTCCATTGTATACTCTTTCAATTAGAATGGGCAAATACTGGCAACAAAATTGGATTTTGCATTGAGAATGATAATTTTGAAACATAATGGTTTTACCATACTCTCACTTTAGTTTCATCACAAAAGTGCATGTTGAACGATGAGACTAACCTTTAATTGTTCTAGTATACACTTTTGTGATTAAAATGAGAAAATTAAGCTATAACCAAGAATTTGCATTTAGGATGATGATTTTGATATATAATAGTATTGTTGTAGATTTTGTGTATTAATGTAAACATATAGTTTTTATTTTTTAATATAGTTTTTATGTAGGTTGTTTTATGGAACATATATATATATATATATATATATATATATATATATATATATATATATATATATATATATCATATATAAATTTAATGATTTGGAAAGAAATAGAAATTACATTATAAATTTATAAAAATTATTTCTCTTTGCACATTAGTTTGTACTTTTATAATAAATTATTCAGTGATAAGTAAATTTCATGGATTATGAAGATTATTGAATAAAAGACATAAAAAAATTTAACTTTCTCTTTAAAATAGTTCATAAATAACTTTTTATTTAAAATAAATTTTACATTAAAATTTAAGTGGAAAAAAGTTCACAATTCACAATGATAAGACATCAGTTATTTATTGAATAAACATATAAAGATATTCTAAACATCTCTCTATTAAAGAAATGATAAACTTATAAATATGAATTTTAGGCTTAACCTATGTTTTAAAAGTAGCATTTGTCAATTTATAAGGAAGCTATGAAAACATACAAAAGTCTAAATGAATGGCATTTATAAGGGAGGTTACAGGAAAACATAAAAACTTAAGAGAAAAACTTAAAAATATCAATTTTGAGATTAAATTATGTTTTTAATGATAAAATTTATTAATTTATGGGGAAACCATGAAAAACAAAAATACACTTAAATGAATGACATTTTTTAAGTTACAAGGAAACATGAAAACTTAAGAGAAAATCTTAAAAAACATCAATTTTAAGATTAAACTATGTCTTAAATGATAACATTTATCAATTTATAGGGAAAAACATGAAAACCCAAATACATCTAAATGAATGGCACTTATGAAGGTATAAGAAAATATAAAAACTTAAGACATTGAATTTTTCAAACGATCATCATCTAAGGCCTTTCAATTGATGTGATGGTTCATTTTAAAGGTATGATAATTATTACTTTATTAAAAAGTCATCAAACTTACAACATCAATTTCCTATCCATAACCAACATTTAAGATTTTACATAATGCTTATCTCCTTGCCTATTTGAAACAAATTGGTGAAATAACAAGATAACTTACCTTCCATCAAAAAAAGGGTTTCTAATTTAGAATGTGTAAATTATCATATTTGGACTTACTAAGCTATTAAGAGTGTTCTTGAATCCATCCAAAGTCCTCTTAAGGACTTGTACACATACTTTGACCATGAACTCAAGTATTTTATAAAGCATTTTAGGAAACTTTAACAAGAATCCTTCCAAATGCTTTATAAAATCCCTGTATTCATTGCTAAAATGCAGGTTACAAGTATCTAGAAGGACTTTTGGTGGATCCAAAAACATTCTCAATATCCTTAATAATGTTAGATACGATAATCTACATCATTCATCTCAAAAAGCATCTTTATTTATGGATTTTATAAGCTTTTAATCTAAAACCTCTATCGAAAAATGGATTTTCAATTTGGAAGGTTTCAATCATCATATTCAAAATTACCAAGTTATTGAAAAGGTTCTTGAATTGATTAAAGTTCCATCTAGGGATTAATACCTATATTTTAGTCATAAGTACAAGCATTTTACAAAGCATTTGGAAGAACTTTGGATAAAAATTCTTCCAAAAATCCTTCCAAATGCTTTGTAGAATCCTTCTATTCATTGTTAAATTATGGGTAAAAGTTCCTGGAAGGAATTTTAAGAGATTCTAGGACCTTCACAATAGCCATGGTATTGCTAAATATTATGATCTACATCTTTCATTTCAAAAATCATCTCTATTAATGGATTTCAAAATCTATCAACCTACATTCTTTATCTCAAAAGCTATCTCTGTTGTTCATTATAAATTATAGCATTATATATGTATATATATATATATATATATATATACATGTATGTTAATGTATTGATATAAAAATAAATGAAATTGCAAGATATATTTTCATAATTGTCAAAACCTTTCTCATTAGTTAATACATTCCTATTCAATCATTTATTGTTTCTATCTATTTAATTGTACAAAAAAATGTAGTAATGCAAATAATAATTAAAAAAAGAATGATCAATTCATCAAATGATTCTAGTGTTCTTACCAAATTAATAGTTAAGTTATAAAATTGTTACTTGATATCACTTGCAAAATCATAAATTAGATCATATGTTTTATCTATTTTGAAATATGTTTATGTGATAAATATAAATGAATTGTACTTCTAGATGAACCTATATAAATATGTGATATATATTGTTTTGGATTTTCGATAAAGGATTTATTATGGAAAAAATTGGCTAAAAAAAAGAAATTAATTTTTGTAATAATTCACATGCAATTATTATGATGTCATTCTTGTTTAGTAACTGATGTTAAAAATTAGTTAATAGGACAATGTCATCTTATTAACACCAATGGTGTTTTTGTATTTAACTAATGTGTAGTGTTCAACATGGTTTTCTTATGCTAACTTTAGTCATTGATTTTTTTTTTTGTAATAACTGATGTGAAAACTTCTACTCTCAAGCGTGAATTAAGAGTTTAAAAGTGTAAAGCATGGCATGAGAAGAAAATAAAAAGAATAAAATATAGTATCATTTGCAAATTTCATCTCAAAGCTCCTATAATCCTAAAATGACTCTTAATTTAATGAGGTATACTCTCCTTTCAATATTAAAATAATTCTCTTCAATTTTGTGTTTATAATCACCTTTTAACCTTAAAATTATTTTTGTAGGATTGAAGCTTTGGTAGTTTGTCACTAAATATGTGAAGTTTAAACACTTCTTGAGAAAATGGAGAATAAAAATATAAAGGTTTGTTTTAGTTTTTGTGTTTGTTCTTGTAACTTAATTTTTGATTTCATAATCAATCATATTTTGTTATATATTATTTTAATGTAACTTTTACATATTTACAAAAGATATCTTTTTAGACAATTGGTGATATTATCTACTATTTATTTATATGGAATATATAATATCATATATTGAATTTTGATGAATGATCATTTCATTTGAAGGTATTATATTCAAGAGTGCTTTCTAACGAATATAAACCTTATATATTAAGTAATAGATATTAAGATAAATTTAGTGAAACACTCATCTCTAATCGGGGTATTAGATATAAACTTTCACCATTTTCAAACTTTTGTTATTTAATATATTCTTTAAATTTTTTAAAAACATTATTTTTGTAGTGTCATAAGAAATACTAATTTTATTTCTATTAAGTTGTTACATAAGAAGGAATGTTAGGGAAATATGAAAGATGAAGGTATAAGGAACAAGAGGATAAGGTTATAGTTGGGGAAAATGGGACATATTACGCCAATTATTTAAAGAAAATAAAATTCTATTATGGAAATTATGCATCAATTTTTTTCAAAACAGGTGTGTAATGTTATTTCTTATAACACTAACAAAAGAAACATCACTAATTTTTTTATATTAATTAATGTTATTGTTATAGTTTATAATTATTATATAATTGATGTTAAAATAGAAATATAACAATGCTCAATTAGATATCAATCAAAAACTGATATGCAATCTTTTAAACACTAACATTTATCAATAATTCTATAGTAGTGTAATGTCATGCATGTGGAGAAAAATATATGCAATATTCTAATTGGAATGTTTTTAAACATGTTGAGCAAGATAAAGGATAGAGTTATGGCCAAACTAGACTTGCAAGAAATGGTCATATGAGAGGAACTAGTATCAAAAAAAGGAGGTCAACATACATATTTGCCTCTAATTTGTCACACCATATCTAGAATAAAGAAATGAAGTATTTGCAACTTTCTACATGAGGTAAAATTTCTTAGAGATATTCTTCCAATATCAAAAGCTTTTTTTCTATAAAATATTTGAAATTAATCGATTTGAAGCCTCACAATTATCATGCTTCAATGTAATAACTTCCATCAATCACCATTCAAGAAATCTTACCTAAACATGTGAGATGAGCTATTATGAGACTTTATTTATTTTTTGATGCAATATGTGCTAAGTTTGTGGACTCAAAGGATTTGGATCAATTTTAGAGGGATGTTGTTGTCATATTATGTTAACTTAAAATGAATTTTCCACCTTCATTTTTTAACAAATAGTGCATTTAATAAGAAAAATAAGACTTTGTGGATTAGTTTACTCAAGGTGGATGTATTCATTTAAGTGATATATAAAAATTCTAAAATGATATGTGTGCAACCAAAACTAACCCAAAGGATGTATTGGCAAGGATACATTATCAAAGAGGTTGTGAAATTTTACATTAAGTTCTTGTAAACTACAAACACTATTAAGCTTCCCAAGCTTCATCATGAGGGAAGAATTTCAAGAAAAGGTACTTTAAGGACCTAAGTATGGAGCATAAATTGTGAAATGTGAGCACATATGCACTTATACATCCCACAAAATAGTAAAAAGATTGAGTTTTACTTAGATGAGCATATTATTCTCATAAAAGAGCTTCATCATGCAGGAATGGTTAGTAGATACAAGTTAAAGATAATTACTCATACATCACATGTTCTACAACGACATGAGGGGCACGATGGCATAAATATTAGATGTTATTTCCGATTAACAAGATAGTTAGCTAACTAGCCTCAAAGAAAAGTCATATCTTATTAAGGATATGACATCAACAAATATTCTTTTTGGACAGAAGGATAAAATAGCAAGAGTACTGTGCAAAATAGTGAGGTCACTCTAGTGGTTCTAGTAATGCATGTCTCTAGTGTTAAAGACAAAAGCCCTGTCTACATGACAATATCATTTTACAAGGTCATCGAAGATATATGGATGCTTGACTTCATCTAATTCAGGGAGCAATGGGTGGAGAATAACAATAGTATCGAGTGGATGAGCTATGATTCATATTGGTGAATCATAGTAAAAAGGTTAATAAGGGAAAGCCATTCATAAGGCATCACAATTAATACATGTTTTTTATGTGAAAGACTCAACTGATAATAAGTAGTTTATAATTCTTCAAGAGAAAAGATAAATTTTTGGTAATATGAATGAAGAAAACATGGCTACTAGCATTGAAGACACACCTTCTTTTTTATTAGGACTACCTTTAATTAATCATGAAGACAATTTGAAGAAGTTTTACTTATAAAAAGATCATGGAGAATGGACATGAGTTAAAAATCCTTTTAAATAAATTTCCTATCATAAATTTAAGGTACTAATTGTCTTTATTTTTATTATGTTTATATACATAATTGCTTACTTGTTAGTTTGTATTTCATTAATTAAGAATATTGTGTTAATGTAGGTCCCATGCAAGAGATCATCATGATAATGGGACAAGGATTTAAATATACTAAGATAAGAAAAATATTTAGGACACTTAAAAGGTAATTTTGCTAACAAAATTTCAAGGGACTAATGTTCTCATTTTTAAAGTTTTTCTTAAACATGATCATGATGAAAAGATAAGGATTTGAATAACTTTAGGTAAACAAGTATCTAGACTAATTAGAAAGTAATTTTGCTTTTACTAGTAACCATATTATTTGTGATTGCAACAATTGCCAAGTTATCGTGTGCTTATTTTTCTCTTGCAAATTTGGAACAAGGTATGGTCATATGTAGGGGTGCAAATAGGGCCAAGCGGCCTATGGCCCAACTTGATTTAGGCCTAACCCGACTTGACGTATTTAATTAAATGAGTCAGGTTAAAACTAATATAAAAGCCTTTTTAATTAAATAAGCCAAGTTTTTTTATTTTAAGCCTTGCCTATAGGCCTATTAGGTCAGCCTGTTTAACATTTTTTATTTAAATTTATTTACTATCAAGGTAATGACATGTAAGCTTTTTTTTTCAAGCCCATTATATAAATTAAATATTTTAAATATTTATTATATAATTTATGGTAAACTAATTTGCCTTTATTGTTAACCTTTGATGTTATGGCAAACTTGATATTATTTTACTTGTAAATTAAATATTAAATATTTAATTAGTAATTTTATTTTATGAATATATGGATTTTATTTCTTTATTAATTAGTTCTTATTATAAATTTAGTATATGAATTTATTTTTTATTAATTACTTCTTATATATTGATACAAACTTATATAAACTATTGGCCTATTTAAAACTTTTTTATAATAGATTTTTTAAGTCTTAAGTTATTAGCCTATTTAAAAAGCTTGTATTTAAAAATAGGCTTTTAATAAGCTAACAAGTCAGGCTAGGCCTGAAATAAAGCCTTATATAGGACTAATAGATCAGACTCGAACCAATATTTTTACAATACAGACTGCCCTATTTAAGGCAAAGTCTAACCCATTTGCACCCCAGTCATTTGTGAAATCCAACTATGCAATCTTGCTTGTGCAATGATATTATCTAATTAAATGTCTTAAACCTGTGACTTTTATTTTAGTTAAGTTATTTTGTGTTGCATTCAAGAAATATTAAATTGTGTAGTGTAATACAAAATATTAGTTTCAGTTTGATTTGGGATGTTTTGGTTTGTATTTAAAATTAAAGTATTGTAGAATTAATTTTTTACTTATTTGAAATTGAAATTGGGAGTAATTTAGTAAAGTGTTCTCATACATAATGGAAGGGTGTACAAGCAAAATATGTGTTTTTTTTTTCATATCATATTAGTTATTTAAGAAAATTAACGTAGTATACAAGATATATCATGTTGAATTTTTAAAAACCACTAATGCCTACTATTGGGTTTCAACAATGATTTTATAATAAAAAAATCTTTATTTTAATAATCAATATTTTATTTTGTCACGTTATTTTTTTTATAAAGAAATTGCCAATGATTTTATCGATAAAAGAATTGATGTTATTTTATTTTTTAAAGTTGATTGTATAATTGATATGAAAAGTGATATATAATGATATTCAATTAAATATTAATTAAAAATTTATATGTAATATATAAAACGTCCCACGTATATTTGAAATTTTTATAACAGTATTACACTGTATTTTAAATTGCATCAACATGAATTTGAATTTTCCCTCATCGGTAATCCTTACCTTGTACTAGCTTGTGTTAAATTTTATTATGTGTGGGACCCAGTATACTTGACAACATTTCAAGTTCACAGTTCTTGAGGGGCTCAAATTTATTTTATTTTTTTCTAGTTTTGATCAATTTTGCATTCCAAGTAATAGCTACTCGCTAGGCGCTAATCCTAGTAATGACCTTTCAGGCCATGGCTCCTCTCAATTCATTAAACGGCTTCGATTCAACCTATGGAAATGGGGGAAAAAAAAAGAGAATAGAATTAAATAAGGGATAAGCGAAAAAATTATTTGTTAGTTTATTTCAACTATTTGACTCACTTAACGAATATTGCTTGTAATTCCATTTCATCTTATTTAATTAATTAGTTAAAGAATAAAATTATAATAAAATTTTATAAATTATAATAAATATTTTTAAAATAATGATAATAATAGTAATGATGATTGTAGCAACAGTGGCTGTAACGATAATTATAAATACTAGAAGTAAAGATCATGGTAAATAATGTATAAAACAAGATGAGGGATTTTTTTTTTTTTATTTCCTACAGATAATGTATCCTAAAATTTTGAAGGAGAGAAAAATGAATATCAAATGAAAAACTAGTTAAAGATTAATATTATAGCAAATTCCACACACATGAATCAAACACATAAGAATTGAATCAATTTTTTTATTCGTCGCTGGATCTTTAAAAACCTTCTACTCAAACACACCTGAAACCTAAACTTCAAGTCAGCTTAGCCCTTTTCCATATATTTTGCCTCAAAAAGTTGTCATTGATGATAAAACCTAAGAGTTGAAAACGAAATGCTTCAACTACTAAATCATTTCATTACAAAAAATCAACATTTTCATCATGAATTATATGACAAAAATTTTAAAACTATGATGATTTTATCTTTTATCATGAGAATAAAAGAATTCAAACAATTATATAAAAAAATTTAAAAAATTATGTCATAGAAAATTTTTATTTATAATAAAGAATCGCATATGTTATAAATAAAGTTGTATGAATACTTTCCTTATAACAAAGTATTATTTATATTGCGATTCAAAGAAAACTTTAATAATAATAAAATATCATTTGTATCATAATTAAATCTATGAATAATATCATAACAAGATATGTCATGCTTGTGGTATTAAAAAAAAAAAAAAACAGAGTGAGTTTCCTTTTGAAAATTTTGGAGATATATATTTATACAAGTCAGAAGTTGAATTCAGACTTATTAAAGAAGTAGACCGAATCGTGATATCATTTTACACACGCACACACACGTATAATATTAATTTAATTATATTAAACAAATTCATTTAAAAAAAGATGATAAAATAATAATTACGTAAAATTATATATAATTTAATTAAAAATTAAACCATTATTAAAAAATATTTAAATTATTATATTTAATGAAGTGATATATATATAACATAAAAATCCTATTTTTATTCTTCTTTAATTTTACTTATATTAATTTGTTTTTCATAAATATTTTGTATCAATTTTATTTCTTATTTGATTAATATGGTCCCTTTGGGCTTGATAGACAAAATCAATCAAATAAAATTCAAATAATATGTAAGCGATGAAATTGACTTTAAAATTTGTAATTGATAAAATAATATATCTTGTATTTGTGAAGGGTCAAAATAAATATTATAAATAAAGAGAAAAAATTAAAAATAAATGAATTTATAATAATTTAAATATTAATTTTTAAAGATTTTATATGTCGAATAATAAGTATTCAAAGATGCATATTTAAATTTTTATCAAAAAGTAATATCTAAATTATTATTAAATAATTCTTTTAATTTTCCTTTTCATTTTAGATCCCTTCCAAATATAAGTTACATCAATTTAGTTCATCATAAATTTTAATATTAATTTCATCTACCACATATTATTTATCCATTATTTTAGTCTTTATATAGTCGTTAATCCATAGAATGACCAAATAAATCAATTTATTATTTGTGTAAGTTGAAATTCATACAAGACAAGATGAATTTCATACAAGTGAAATTAGTAAAGAATTAAGTTAATTTTTTTTTCAAAAAATCATGAATATTTTTGGCATGGATTAAAATGGCAAGTGTATTTGTATTATATTTCATTATTATACAATTAGTGTCAAGCAAGTATATTTTTATTTGTAAGGCCAATCTGTAAACAAATGCTTTGCATAAAATATAATATATTATAATATTAAAGAAATAAGTTAGCATATGATGGTATGACTTGGCTCACCTTAATTTGAAAATCTAGGTGTGATTCATGTAAATGCAACCTTTTGTATAAATGATCATTTTTTGTAGTTTTTGGAAGCAGGAAATCCTTATCTTGGATTTTAAAATAAGGAAAAGTTAAGTTCCACAGTCAACAATACTCACAACCAGCCATTTAAAATAATTTTTTAAATATTAAATTACATATAAATTTTGATCCAATGCAATAAACTTGTTGATGCAATTGATATATTTAATCATTAAAATAAATAAACTCCTACATCTTTATGCATCCTACATTAATCAAAGATCATATAAAGAATTTATTATAGGTAGAATTAGTATAATCCATAAAAATGCAAAAGCCTGGTCATTTGAACAGTTAAGCATAGTAATTGTATCAACAATTGTTAGACCAAATCAAAATTCATAAGTAGCTTAATCTTTAAAAATTATTTAAATGGTAACTTGTCTTGTAATATAATGCATGCCATATGAATTTCTTCAACACACAATGTGAGCAGTGTTTATGGTTCTCTTAGCCTCGTTGCGATGCACCAAATGTCAGGAAAGTGGAAATATCAAAGTTATGGTCCCTCAAAGCATAACCAATTAGAATTTAAGAATCTGAAGAGAAACTTGTCCAAACATTGAATTTAAGAATGTCCACGAATATGTTCAAATGTTTAAACTTGTTTTGCCCAAATTTCCTCCAAAGTGATGACCTGTTTATTGGAACCCAACTTTGTCCTAATTATTGTACAATATACCATGTCAGCTCAAACTAATCGAAGAGAAACTCACCGGAACCCTGGAGAAACATCAAAATATGCAGAACTGGAAATATATCTTGCACACAATCCCAGGAAATATCCTAGTGAAACTTGAAGCCCTTTCATCTTACATATTGTACATTAACACTTGACAGAAGTCAATATAGCAATGAAATCAACAAAGAAATTTCCCATCAGAAACCAACAGTAGCTTAACACCACGTGGCAGGATATACGTTTTGTATCATCAGTTGAGAATTAAGTAAAGAGATATCCCAGAAGTCCGTCCTGAACCAGTTCTGTGTAGTTATAAACTGCACCTGTCCTTGGGCAGGTGATTTTTACCGTTGTTCTTCTAGTCATCTCTTCAAGGGCCTGCAAAATATATAATATATATATATATATATATATATATATATATATAATAAAAAGCATAATTTAATTTTTCCTAAGGAACCTAACAAGTAGAACTCATACACAGAAAGATCTAGAATAAAGAGGTACCTTGGTACTATAGACATATCCATTCGGCAAGGCAAGGGGTGGGTTCTCTGCGTCCATTGGCTCCTTAGTTTATATAGCAAACAAACTACTTGAGCGATGCCGCTTAGAATACGGGAATGGCAAGGCCAGTGTACGGAAAGCCTCTTGAGAAAGAGGGTCCTCTTTCGTGCAATCATCTTGGTAACAATATCTTAAACCAAGTCAGGCAAAACATACATATTTCAGAGTTACATGTAACTAGGTGAAATTGACAGTATTCTAAGAATTTCAAAATCCGAGTTGGTATAATAATTTTAGAAATCATTATATTAAGATTATTTGATTATATCTATTAAAAAAATAAACAGTTGTAATGAAATGATTTCAAAGTTCGCCCCGTCTCCTCATGATTTAAAACTTTAGGGGTGCTTTATCAAGCTCCATGCACATACACCTTTAAAAGTCAATAAAATGAGAACAGCAAATATTTACAACCTCAGCAGGCAATCGAGCAGCAAATCATGCCCATGACAGTTATATATATATATATGGGGTAAACTACACTCACCCTCCTCGATGTTCAACTGAATGACACTCAAACTCCTCTGATATACTACCTCCCTTCTTTTTCAAAAGCAGGGAAGGTGAGTATATATGAAAAGGGAGATTAGTGTATATTTCTGAAAATAAAACGGGTGTGGGTTTAATTACGCTAAACCTCAAAGGAGATGAGTATAATTTCCCATTTAATAAATTGTAGCGTAGACTTGGGCACTAATATATGGAAATCACTTGATTATACCTCAGTGGTCATATATTAGTTTCCTCCGAAGGTTTATCCAGACACCATAAAAGATGATTTCCAAACCAGATGCCAAAATACTATCTTTAACATGAACTACTACCAAAATGTCACAAGATGATTATGTGACAAGCATGTAGAATCAATTCTGGAGGACTTCTATATTTATATAAAAGACATTGAAGTATAGAGGATTCGCTTAACTAACTGCCAGAAATTGTGACCCACTCTGGTGAGAGGTTTAAAATCAATTGAAATAGCATGTCATTTTCAGTGAATCCCACCTAAAGATTTGGGGAATCTCAGAAGATTTGAGATGTTACTAGTTGGAATGAAATCACGATAAAGCATGGAAATAAATATATAGTTAAAATAAAGGGATTTCTAGCATGTAGATTTGTGCTTGCATTTGAATATCTATAGCTATAAAGAAGGTAAACTGCACCTCTGACACCCCCCCCCCCAAGAAAAAAAAGAAACAGAATAAAAACCCCACCTTCAGCGTAAAAATGGTTAAAGAGAAGTGCAAAAATTAAGTAAATGGTTGTTATATGGATACGGAGTCTTGAGAGCAGAAAGACCAGCTCGCAGATAGATATTCAGAAGAGGCTCCAAAGCCGTGCCATATAACTTGCAGAACTCCTGTTTGAATTGGCACACTAGATGATCCCATTGCTTTGGCTCAAAAAAAACCTGAAAACATTAGGAAAGGTAAATTGTATATTTTAGTCAAACACTGAAATTTGATCACCAAGAGTGGAGTCAATATTAGTAATACAAAGTTAAACATCCAGTAGAAAGTTAAGAAACGGTGGGGGGGGGGGGGAAGAAAAAAAAAAGGTAGCCTGATGACCATTGTCCTCTATCATGCTGATAGTTCAAGTTGTTGTCATTTCATGGTTTTCAGAACTATAATCAGGGTTTAGAGGGGAAGAAGTAGGCATAGACTAGAGAGTTGGAGACAAAACTCTGATATATTATTGAAACAATAAGAGGGGTTAATTGACACTAATGCTATATTTATATAGAGTTCTTAAGCAACATAAAAAAATTAAACAGAAAATTACAATAAATAAATGTAACAGAGCAGAGAGATTAAGCTTGGTCATTTATCATTCAACTTAACACATGAGAACCAACTTTGTATCATTTATATAGCTGAGCTTCTATCCAACATTTTACTCTTAACCTTAAATTTGAGAAATATGCTTAAAAACTCAAAGCTTGGCATGTGTATTTTGGTTACTAATAACTTGGGGGAAAAAAAAAGAAAAGAAAACCTCTAAAAACAAAGCCACAACTTGTATCACCTAAATAAAGACTTTAGATACGTGAATTTTAAAGCCAATGACCCTCCCCAGTCGTCCCTTACATTTTTAAATAAAAATGAGATACTTCAAGAACTACAAATATTATAGAGTAGGTTTATGAAAAATGAAATCCTTACAATGTGGCACCCTAAACTGATCAAAATTCAAAGATACACCATTGGATCAAATTTGCTGAATCTTGCCCACCCTTGAGAGATATTAATATCACTAATGTAAAAGCAAGCTCTGATATAGTATATCTAAAGCTCACCTTGTATGTGGCACATTCAGTATCTCTTCCCAAAATTAGTGTTGCCATAACTTGTTGCAATTCTTTCTTGTGGGTTGCTCCCCATTGTGCAAGATATTTCTGAGCATATTTGATGGCTTGAAAATAGTTCTCAGCTCGTACCAACTCTAAATTCTTGACATCTCAACTGGTACTTCAATTCACTCTATTTAAATAAAACTGCTATGTTAACAATAGCAAACATATAGTGATACCTCAATCTGCTGCACATACCCGAATAACATCTTTTTGGATGACCAATAAAAATGTAAT